>JAEMWC010000600.1:460000-470000 GCA_016490735.1 Pachyseris speciosa
ACGAAGTAATGCATGAAAACCGATGTCGTTAATATTTGAAGATCCATTATTATGGTTCGATGTCCTCAAGCTGAGAAGTTATTCCCTGGTGTAGTGGATTAGACGTCGATCAGATGAAATATTTTCGGGCCCTGGATTGCTGTGAACATTGCAGCAGATAGCAAAATATGTAGATATCATTGCATGAGAGTCGAAGGGCCTACTCACAACATGGGAGCCATGTTTAGTGAATTTGGTGATTTCATACTTCAGGCAGCTTGAACGACGGCAATTAACTTTCAGGCCTCTCTAATAAGCCCCACGAAATTAAATAAGCCCCCCCCCCCCCCCACCCCTCCCTAGGACTTAACAGAGCTTTTACGGTAAGAGAAAAGCTAAATTCTATTTGGTCAAGAAGGCATTTAAAAGCCATCAGAAACTGACGAAATGTGCGCTGCCTAGTTTGATGTGATGGCTGATTCCTCGCGCATGAGCCCAAGATCACTGGAAAATAAGCACGACCTTTAGTAGCTGGGGAAACAGATATTACGTTTTCTTATATCTGTGGTACTTACATAGCTCTACATGTATAACATTCGAAACCCAGCCAGGCTATGGGTGTCTGTAAAACGGATTCTTTTCTCCGTCTTTCCCTTTCCTTTTTACTCTATAGCTTGCACTTTCAGCCAAAACGCCCTGAACTCAGTTAATACAGGTTCATACCTGACAATCTGACTTGATGTGCGTGAGGAAGAGAGAGTGAATCTTTGTGAGAAAGGGTAAGAGCAGGCCAGAATTTACATCGATGAGATCCTGGAGAGAATAAATATTGGAACTGTCCACAAAGTGCTGTCTATCCTTCAACTGCAAAACAAATGGAACAGATTGCTGAACAATTATAAACTCGAAGGAAATAGTTTTTATACCTTAAGTAAACAGGCCACTGTAAAGAGATTTGAGAGGTGAGGATTCAAACGTTAACTCTTCCGTTATAATGAATCAGTGCTTGAAGCAATGAAACTCACTGTAACGCTTTGGGATGTCGCTTAAAGTGACAAAACTGCTGTCCATCCACCTAATTCCTGGTGTCACTGTTTTTGGTAGGTACAATAAGATCAACGGGGTAATACCCGCTACCTTTATGCCATGGTGCCATATTTAGTGGCTATCGTGCCTGCCACACAGTTGTGGAGTGGAGTATTTAGAATTTACAAACCAAATAAGAAGACTAACTTTTTCGCCCCTTAGGTGCGAAATCAAACTCCTCAACTTTGCTTGTGGGCGTCATTGGGTTGCACGATTTTGCGTCGAGTTCTCAGTGATAAGTTGATTGTCAAAACTGCGTTTTGGGTGTTTGGTTCTGCGTCACTAGATCAGGTCGACATTGCTCAACATTTTATAGGCAGATTTAGCAAAGACAACGAAACGTCAAATGATAACGCAAAAGCGCGCACAAAGGACTAAACGCGACTTCCGGTGCTAAATTTGCCGTTCTGCCGGCCCGTTCTGCCATTGCTCAAGTCGGTTTTTAGATCTGCGCGCGCCCCATAGTCACTGTCGCCAGGTTGTCTTTGCTAACTCTGCCTTTTATTCAACGAAGACCGTAGGCTCACTCAACACATTGCCAGATTTGACACTGTGGCAAACGAGACTGAGAGCTTACGTCCCCAACCCCGATACAATTCACTAAACTACAATCATGCAAATACCTGTAGTAAAAGTTTGCTCTCCAAGGCCTGACGGCAGGTGACAAAGTATTTCTTCATAATGAGAATCTCCTCTCTAAGACGCTGCAGGTGGCAAAACAAACAAATCAAGCAAATGGTGACCCTTTATTTGTGAACAGGCTGATAAAATTAATAAATAGTACTTTAAAAGTCTGAAGCATAAATGCATTAGTTCTGTACATGAAGCAAGCCACAGCCTTAAACTTCTCAAAGCAATTCAGCCTACAGGCTGACATTTTATACACCCTAAAGCTTAACTGACCTCTGTATACAAGCATTCGTTGATTTGTATGTTCACCGCACTTTGTCCAAAACTATTGTTTCTAATCTGGTTCGTGTGTTTTACATCGTCACTTCGCACATAAATTTTGTTTCTATAATCTCCTTATTTGCTAATAAGCGATAAGGAAGAGTGAGGGTACTGTGGAGGTGAATGGTTTGAAATTTGAAAGTCGTAGTCGTACTGGATCTCCGTACTCAAATCTAAAGGCCAGTAAGATCTATTTTTTGTTGTTGGTCGATAGATGAAGTTTGTTTCTTCTGACAAGTTGATTTTGAGGGCTAGATGATCACTGTCACTCTTCTCACCTTGACTTCTCTCAGTTCTACGACAAACTTGAACAACGCCGAGTTCAGTCTTTCGATCTTCAGAAGAGGCCTTTCAATCATGAGAGCAAGCAACTGCTTGGATTGTCTGGACACCTGGGTGACAAGACACGGTAAACATTGTTTACATGACAATTGAAGGAGGTGCACGAGAGAGGGCTTCCACAAATAATCAACACTGATCAGTACAAAAAAAGTACTTGAGAAAATAATTTTCGGGTCGGATAGACTACGAGACTTTTGAGAAACGGGCCCTGGTGACTGACCCTCAATAACGTCACCAGCTACGGTTCCTTCGCATACGTTCTGCGCATAAACTATCTCGACACCTGTGCGGTTGCTTCCAAGTTTCTTTTCCAAGTCAAGGCGCCCTTGATAAGAGCTGATTTCCCCAAAGAATGAGAAAACTTCGCAACAAAATTTCTGCATTAGGAGGCGCACTTCTTTAGCAAGTGACACTCGTTATTACTTTTAGTGAACTTATACAGGTCTGTGCGAATCATTTGGGATTTCTTTCGGTACTTATAACATATGGCTTTTTAGCGTTAGTGAGATAGATCTAGTGTGAGCAAGTTGCATTCCCACCTTATAAAGGCTGAAGTCCCAGTTGTGCACAACTCTGGCTGGAATTACAACGAGATCATTCCAGTGACACTCCTCACAGAAATACTGGCCTGAATAATCGCACAGCCGCGCCTCTGAACGTTCACCTCCTGTAAAATTCAAACGTTTGAATGATTCAGGTGCTTATACCTTGCAAGAAAATTCATGTTAAGGTGAACTTAGTCCCCGACTTGAAGATCGTAGGCAGCAGTGAAGATGGTACCACAAGACTACGAGGGCTCTTGCAAGAGAAGAACTGAATGTACATTAGAGAAACAGTTCTTTGTGAATGCACTTTAAACAAGCTAAAGGAGGAAAGGCAGTGTTGTAGTTCAATTTTATCTTTGGTTAAAATTTTGTTCTTGTGCATGGTAATGTATGATAATGAGTACAAAACAAAGGAAAATACAAATTGAACCACAACAGCAGCCCATGGTAGAAATTTGAACGTTTCACTCTTGAATTCTTTGTGCGGTTATTTCTTCACGATTCTCAATGATGTATCCAACATCACTGCAAACGGCCAGTAAGGGTGATTTCACCGTTAACTTCATAAATTTGTACAGCAGTCAAAACAAGCTCTCAACTCTACATTCAGTACCAAGTATGGTGGCCCAGCATTATCATAGTAAAATATGTAAGTTTTTGGGGAGAAAAGAGTAAAAAATGGAAAGAAACGACAAATATAAGCAATCAAAATCGAAAAATAATATTGTAATAAAAATTAATAATATAAAGTAAAAAAATATTTGTTCACAAATGAAAAAGTTAAAAAAAAAAGAAAAGAAAGAAAAATAATTCAAGCACTAAAAATATTTTGAAAAAAAATATCCAAAAAAAAAAAGAAAGAAAAAAGAAGAAAAATCATTGTCAAAAAACAACATTGAAAATCAACATCGAAAATTAACATTAAAAATCAACATTGAAAATCAATATCGAAAATCAACATTAAAAATCAACATTGAAAATCAACATTAGAAATCGTTCGAAATCCGCCAGAAGAAGGGAAGCGTCAGCTGAAGTGTTCAAACTTCACACTTCATACAAACAACAGGATACGTCCTCATTTGAGGTCAGACCACAGGAGCCCAAAAAAGGTCAAATATGCGTGCCAGTGCAGAGCATCCTGGTCTATGATAACAACAGGCCACGTGGAAATAACGTTTTTTTTTCCTTTTTTTTTTCGATTTCTAATGTTGATTTTCAATGTTAATTTTTAATGTTGATTTTCGATGTTGATTTTCAATGTTGATTTTCAATGTTAATTTTTAATGTTGATTTTCGATGTTGATTTTCAATGTTGATTTTTAATGTTAATTTTCGATGTTGATTTTCAATGTTGTTTTTTGACAATGATTTTTCTTCTTTTTTCTTTCCTTTTTTTTTGGATATTTTTTTCAAAATATTTTTAGAGCTTAAATTATTTTTCTTTCTTTTCTTTTTTTTTTTAACTTTTTAATTTGTCAACAAATATTTTTTTACTTTATATTATTAATTTTTATTACATTATTTTTCTCGCGTTTTTTTTTTTTTCGATTTTGATTGCTTATATTTGTCGTTTCTTTCCATTTTTTACTCTTTTCTCACCAAAAACTTACATATTTTACTATGATAATGCTGGGCCACCATATCAAGTTGTCTCGTTTTCTACTCACGCATATCATTTTCTCATCAAGTAAATTATATTCAAGATTAAAGATGACTCATTTCTTAGAACACGTTACAAGTCTCTTCAAGCTGCAACTCACTTGTCAATCCTATTTGTTTCCGGCACTCAGCACATTTGTACTGCTGTGACGAGAGTCCTGGTTCTGGACAGATGTTCAGATTGTATGTAGTGACTGACACCTGTCAATCGTGAAAGTTTGGTCATTATCTACAGTCAATACAAATTTACTTAAATGCTGCTGAAGGGTTTGGCGCGTAATCATGTTTTTTTCAATTTATTTTATTGGATCCTCATAATTTCAGACAATGAACAAGTCAGTGTAATGATTGTTTTGTAAGAATGAATATACTCCCGAAAGTCAAGTCTTGTGATGAGAACGTGTTTGCATGATAAAAGTTTATCTGTATTTGGTTTTCAAATCGCAAAGTTTTCGCCTAATTTCATGGCAACACACGCTCAATTCAGCAGTACACTAACTCGGGCAGGCAGCTGGTAGCTCTTACAGGTTGTTCGGATGTTCATGTTTGCTAACATGAAGTCCTTCCTGTGTGTCTGTTGAAAGCAACAGAGAAAGAATCTTCAAAATACAGAGTTCGGATGAGAGCTTAACGTCGAAGGTTCAATTCAGCACTTCCTGGATAATGCTTTGAGGGTATCTCATACCCTTTCAAGTAAATTGTTGGAGAATTTTCTTCCAAAACGTACTGCAAAGGATCTGTTTTACGACTGTTAAACCGTCCTTACCTTGCGACTGGCACAGGGCCTTCGAATCAGTTCCAAGCATCGTCTGTGGCTGTGATATTTACACGCTATAAACATATTAAAGTTCATTTTATAAGCAGGATCAAATAGTTAAAGTTGGTTAGCTGTAAAATAATCAGAATTTAAATTTGGTTGAAGTATCCGAGGTCATTTATAATAACTATTAATAAATCAGAGCTGTCATTAAGGTTTTCAGAAGATTGTCTCTCAGAGAAAGTAGCCGGTCAAAAATCAAGCAATTCTTCCTATAGCTGTTCAAGGGGAGCAGGGTTGGTGCAGTGGTGAGAGCACTCGCCTTCCCGGGTTCGATTCTCGGACTCGGTGTCATATGCGGGCTGAGTTTGTTGGTTCTCTACTCTGCTCCGAGAGGTTTTTCTCCGGGTACTCCGGTTTTCCCCTTTCCTCAAAACCAACATTTGAGTTGATTTAAGATTTGTAATTATTAGGCGAAGAGCCACCTTGTGGAAGTACTACTAATACATCGTTATTATTAACTTGTAAATTGTAGATAGTCCATTTTCAGGTAATCCACAAGAGCCCTACGGAGTTAAAGTCTCACAATAATGAGAAAAACCGACTTAATATTCCTCACCCACTGGCCAACGGAATCAGCACGCATAGTGTTTAGTACCTCATGCCGGGAGATACACATTGTCCCCCGTCATCCCGTCTCATTCGCATTGCTCATTCATAGGTTAGAAAGTCAAATTATCATGACAATATTTCCTTCTACATTGTTACCGATTTATCACACGTCTTGACTTCCCACTACATAAAATAAACAAAAAATAATGATAACTGATTGAAAAATACGCACTGGTGCAAGTGAAGAGCGATTGCCACATCCAGATTGTCTTGCCACATCTGTCACAGCTTAATTTTCTTCCTCGATCCTCCTCTTTGCTAAACGTATGTCCGAGGACTTTTTGTACACTTGAATCAACCGATGATTTCGAATCCTTGACACAAACATACACAGGCAATTAGACATTAGAAGTTGGAAATGGCAAGCAAGGATCAGATGAGAATGCCAATTATACAGTCTGCTGTATTTTTTTAGCGGTGTGTTCCACGCATGGCGTAACTTTCAGACGGTAAATTCAAATAGCCAAAATTCTCGGTACCAATGAAATAAAAACAAATTAAACCATGTTTCGCCCGTCATTCGTTGACATGAATAAAAAAACTCAGTCCTTCACTTTGCTGCACTTCTATCCTAACAGTGACAAGTCTTATTAATTTTCCTTAGAATATCATCATCTGTCCTGATCAAGCTGACAAGTACATGCAGCCCGCGTGGTACGCGCGAGACCAAGCCGCGAGAAACGAGGGGGCAAATCATAATTTTACCTTCCATTCACGCGAGTGATCTAAAGTACATGTGAAAAGTACTACTGCTCGCAATGTCATATTGAAGCTTAAAAATAAATCAAGGTGAACCTATGAAACGAAACTATCATCAAAAATGTTTCTCTCTGATTCGTTCAAACTTTAACATAAATTTTCGTTTCTCGGGAATGAAAACCTCATCTGAGAACTTTCCATGAAGTCATAATCACAGACACAGTAAGCAATGGCCATCACTGAGCCAGACTACAGACCTGTGCTTCCTGAAGCTTGAGCCTAAGCTGGACCAGTTTAGTGATGAGTTTCTTTTTCTCTTCTGAGTCGTCAGGTGTGGTGTTGATGAGGTCTTTACAGGAGCTTATAGCATGCTGCAGCTCCTCTGAAGTGGATACACCCATGAAGGACTGGAGAAAAGGAAAAATAATAGAGTTCATACAATGTACAGTAAAGCACAGCAAGAATCTAAATAACTTTGTGTTTTAGTTGACTGTAAAAAAACCTGAGAAGCACAAACAGTTGTCAAGACAAAACATCAACTTGTAACTTTGTTTGCTAGATGGGATTGTTAACTTGCACAAATTTATGCTGATGCATGCGCATGAGTATAGGCTACTTCAACCCTCTTGTTGTTCTTAATAACAAAAAAGATTTAAAAAATCTTAAAATTTTCAATGACCACTGAGGATGTAGAGGAAGTTGCAGTTTCCCAAGAATGGAGATCAACATAACTTCACAGTACTCCACTGTACTGACTACTCCCAGGGGCGGATCCAGAAAATTCAGAAAGAGGGGGCTGAAGAAATAAATAAAACCACCTGATGCACAATACCACTTAAACGTGGATTTTAAAAACTACAGGCAAAAAGGGGGGGGCCGCAGGCCCCTCGTCCCCACCCCTAAATCCGCCACTGACTCCACTGTAATGACTTCCAGTTATTTGCTGTATGGTTCAGTTAGCTAGTCATCTGCAAACAGACATTAAGTCCATCCCATCATAAACACGAAGGGGTTGAACAATGGATACAATGTGCCACTTTCCCGGAGCTGACATTATAATTCCACGATCTTCAGAGTGCATTTATATGGAATACATTTGAGTGAATTTGGAGAATTTGTTGAAATTAACTCTCTTTCTTCCATTTTCTTTCTTCCATTTTACAGTCAGTCTGTTACAGTCACCATTGTTCACCTTCAGAGAAAAATCCCCCAAAATGACAAAATTAATTTGGATGATGCGGGGAAAAGGGTTGCAATTTGGGCTTTGATGTGTCAGACATTATCGCAAATTTGGAGAATAGGTTGAATGTTTTCCGTTGAACAAACACCTGCTGACTACTCAGTATACAATTACAGTACAGATACAGTATACTATGCTCGCCTTTTGAGTAATGTGCCAACATTAATGTGAATGACGCGCGAAAACATTTTTAGAAGGAGGAGTAAATTATATACCTCTGGTGGAGAGAAATGATCCTCTTCCAATCCAAGTAACTCGTCAAACATCTCGTACTCACTAAACTGGCTCTCGCTACCAGGAGAACCAATTGTCACATCAGTCCTGGAGCTCTTACGACTGGAGAGAGTACTCCCCCCTGGCCAGGAACTGGAAGGAGCATCACTCCCAAAGGAAGGCATCCTATAGTTTGAATCCATAGTGCTAAGCCTGCTACCTCTATGTAAACCCTGCTGAAATGAGCCTGATCCATTAAAGCTCCCTGAACTACTCCGTGATCGCGTGTCGTGACTTTTGTGAATTCCAGGAATAATGTTTAAGTCTTCACCTTCATAAGTGACATTGGCTTCGCCGGATCTTTCAATTTCCCAGATACTACCCACTTGTTTGGGTGTACCGCATTCAAAAGCTGCCAGTGCGGCGTAGTACTCTGGCGTTTCTGTGTTGTTTGCTGCAGTAAGGGTTTTCTCCTCAACCATTTCGTTAGACGCAATGTCAATTTCACGCTCCAGTAAAGCTTCAGAAGAACTCTGAGGTGCGGATTGGCTTTCCAACGCCGGTTGGTTCATGCTTTTTCTGTCTTCAACCAAGTTTAGCATCGATTCTGATGACTGTTCTGAAATTTGCTCATCGAATACTTTCCTAATCTCACCTGTTGTCAAGTCATTTTTCCTGCTACTTCCGTCAACAGCACTTGCCATGCTATCCATAATAGTTTTGTTCTCAGTACACACATCGTCATGTACACCTGTTTTCAAGTCATTTTTCCTGCTACTTCCGTCAACAGCACTTGCCATACTATCCATAATAGCTTTGTTCTCATCACACACATCATCGTCATGTACACCTGTTTTCAAGTCATTTTTCCTGCTACTTTCGTCAACAGCACTTACCATACTATCCATAATAGCTTTGTTCTCATTGCACACATCATCGTCAAGTACAAGACTCCTAACACCAAGTGTACCTTTTTGAAACACCACTTCATTTGATATAACTTGATCAGATCCAGAATCACTACTTGAAGGTGACTGCTGTTGTCGTTTATCAGTAATAATTTGCTCCAACACTGTTTCTGTCACTGGTAATTCCATTTGCAAAGAGATTTCTGAGCCAGTGTCACCTTCTGTATCCAAAGCACTTGCTGACGTGTGCTCGGTTTTACCTCTCCCTGGGCTGTGATCATGTCCCCCATTCAAGTCTGTGATATCTTTGACTTCCTTATCAGAGCCTTCTGAATCCAACTCTCTGTGTGTTTCAATCTGTTTGTCAAAGTAGTACGATTCATCACCATCCACACTCTCTGCAATCATTGCCACTTCTGCCTTTTTTCTTTTCTTCTTTTTCTTCCCAGTTCTGTCACTTGTAGAGTTCCCACATTGCTGATTATATAAATGCACAGCGTGTTCGCGGCCATTCCAGCTGCTTGATGGCGATCCAAAACCATTTACAAGGCTGGATTTCGCAGGGACATGCGTCAACATATCCACTGAAAAGCAAAAGGAGTAATTCACACAAATTTTCAAAATATAGTACTTACTATTCAATTTTCAGCTGAACTCAAGAATCTTACAACATAGTAAGCTACTGAATATGAATAGATGGCCAGCATGTTAACAATCCCATATTTTCTCATTTGGACAGGTATGATCATTTAAAATCCAGTGGGGAGTGGAGAGGGGGAGAGGAATAATAATAATAAATAATAATAATAATTTTATTTATATAGCGCTAAAATCCAATAATTGTCCAAAGCGCTACCTAATTACAAAATGGAATATAAAAATCTACAATATACAATATAATTTAAATATAGCCTAAGTTATCTACTATATAAATCAAAAACATCTTAAA
>JAEMWC010000600.1:475000-480000 GCA_016490735.1 Pachyseris speciosa
CAAGATGGCACCTTAAACCATGATAAGACCTATTACCTGTTGTTGCAATAAGGGGTATTGTGGCTTCTTCTTCTTCGACAATTCGCCTAGAACTGCTTGTCAAAGAGCTGAAAAGAAAATAATAATTCTTGTTAATGTCAACTTACAATGTGTTAAAGGAGCTATGTCATGGTCTTTGGATTTTGAAAAGTTTAGCCTAAAGTTTTGAAAATGGTCATTTCCAATTTGTTTCAGTCTTCTCCACCCTTCACCATCCTTGTCATATTTGCATTTTTCTTGTCTGTTTCCCATTATTTAAATCCATTTTTTATGTCTCTAACAATGACCCACAATGTCATGACTGAGCTCCTTTAAAATTGCAACACATGGACCACGTACATGTCACCACTTTGAGTGAGTCCTTTCAAGGTGTCAAATCTTAAACCCCCAGCAGGACAAAAGGGAAGGAGAATCAGATGGCTAAAGCTTAAAATTTGGCTACAGGGGAGAAGCACCTACATTGTACAGCCATGCAAAATGTGAACAACATGGAAGATTTAAACACAAAATACATGAACACATTCAAGCAATATGCGCATGTAAATATCAACACTAACTGCTACAAAAAGTTAGACCATCAGAAAAAAACTGTTTCAAATTACATGGGATTGTACATAACTTTCATCTTGTAGTGTACATGAAAATACATGTGACAAAGACTCAATCTGCTGGTGAGAGACGAGATAATGTAGCTGGTATATAAAATTTATAAGTATTAGAGATAAAGATCAGCTGCTCAGGCAACAACCTATAATCTCTTTTATCAAGGTTGCTTTATAAACAAAGTAGAAATCGTGAACAAGCTTCGAAACATTTAATAGTAAGCTGGCCATCAAAAAATTAAACTGTTATGGCATTTTTCTACATTGAGAGAAACCTAGTCTCCTTCGCAGCCGTCGTTTGGGCTCGTCACGCAAACAACAGCTGCGAAGGAGACTAAGAGAAACCTTGATGAGATAAAAAGAAAAAAAGAAAAAGAAGAAAAACAACTTCAAACAATGTTTTGTCTTACAGTATAATGATCATCTTAAGGCCGTTCACACGGGTCATTTTTGCTGTGATATGGGGTGCGATTTCTGCTGCAATTTTTATGGTGATTTCAAGTTGAGGCAAACTCATGTGTGGACAGCCAGAGATTTTGCTGCGATATGTGATGCAATTTTCTGACAATTTGTAAAATGCAGTCAATGATGGCAGTGGTTGTATGCATGCACACGCCAGGGGCGTAGCGAGCCTATAGGCCAATAGGCCTGGGCCTACAAATTTTCAGCCTACTCGTCCTATATATTAATGTGCCATTGTGAGAGATAAAAAATTTCCTGAAATTCTTCGCAAACGTTATAAAAAGGAAACGCAATTTATCAACGTATCTTAGTATTATAACAATTGCAACCACTCTGTAAGAGTGAGATTACAAAAGCAAGGGAAAACTTAGGAGCCCCAAGGCTATGAAAAGTGCTACCAACAATCGTACAGTGGTTACATATGGCAAGACAGCGAAGCTCCTGGGCAGCCATGGCGAAGCACAACCATCAACAGTTTCTTCTAGGAATAGTTTTGTACTTTCTCAAATTTGTGTGCATGGTAAAGGGGAGTTCAGATCACATTCATTCATGCAAAATTCATGGCATGTTGCTTACGGAATACTGGATTAAGAAACTTTTGGTTCTCTGGTTCAAAATTATGGTAAAATTCAGGGTGTATATCTTGACTTCACAAACACTTTTCGAGTGTGAGGTATGCATAAAATGGCGTTTTAGAGGTTTCATTTAAAAAAAAATTCCCGGGGGAGCATGCCCCCAGAGTCCCCTCAAAGCTTGCAACTTCAGCACTCAATACATGCCTTTGGTGTGATAACAACTTGCTCGCATAAAACAGACCTACAACTATTCAAAAATCTCGCTACGCCCATGCATGCGTAGCATGTCCACAATGTTGCAAAATGTTGCATTTTTTAGAGAATCATTAACAACGTCAAAATGTCGAAGTTTGAAGTGTATTTCCACTTGACATGAATACTGATGAATGCTTGGACATGGCAATAGCCTGTCAGTGTAAAACAATCGCCGTTTTGTGTTCTTGTTGGACCTTGGTTCTTGTTTTTCACAGACATTTTCACTTGACAAAAGGTAAGCAAATTTCTCTTGTGGGGTTCTACACATTTTAGCAGCTTTTTAAAGAAAATCGCAGCTAAATTGCAGTGAAATTTGAACATTACTGTTCAAAACAACTGCAATATAGCAGCAACACATAATTTCTGAAATCACAGTGAAATCGCTGGCTGTTCGTATGTGCAAGTTTGCATGACCACGAAATTGCCATAAGAATCACAGCAAAAATCGCCGGTGTGAAGGGGCCTATAAAAAGTGGCAAGACCAGTGCATTTTGTTTGTTTACAAAATTACAGTATTGCAAGACATCTAGACTGCTAGTGTGCCCCTTTTTTCTCTGATTGTTGAGGAAGTGGATCTTGATTGAGCAGTTGCCATCTTGGCATGTAATGGTGAACCCAGCTTGGTGAGAATTTCAAAACTACTGAGGCAGTGGGAGTAAGGGGAGCTTAAGCACTCATTAGCTACATGTATATAGGGAGCTTAAGCAAAGATGTTTTTGAGAAACATACTGCAACCGGAAGTGGATGTTTCTCCTTTTTGGGCAGTGATTGAGCACAAATTTTCAAGTAATTTGTCTCTGTAAACATAATGACACTTAGTAATCCAAAGTTTGCAACGCCAAGGCGAGTAAAATGAGAAAACGACTCATAAATCCGGATGACGTGAACTCATGTCTCAAAAACGCCGGTGCTTTTAAAAGTTCACTACTGTGTGATCTCCACACACAGAAAAACAGTGGCGGCCCCTTCTTCGTGTTTTCGAAGTGTCTGCGAGGAGGATTTAGCTAATTTACACTGTACTTATTTAGTTTTGAACGATTAGTAGATTTACACTGTATACTAAAACAATAATATTATTATTAGATTATTCGCTCTCGATTTCTATGCATGATAGCTGATTGGGGCTGCGCCCTCATCAGCTATCACATGATAGAAATCTCGAGCTCATAATCTAATTATTAAAAAGGAAAGGGTCAGAAGGTACAAGTGCTTGGAAATATTTAAGCCATCAGGCCAAAATATAGAAACAAAACTACCTGCATGGACCTTCCTTAATAACCAGACTAGGCCAAATTTAATGATCAGTTTGAAGCAAACTTCCACTCTAATATGATAGTGAGTGGTTCTTCACCTTCCTCTTCAGAGATAAAACTGCAGGCAAGAAACTTACATGTCGAAGTCCAAGTGAGCCACTCCATAAATTATCAAGTTCTTTGTCCTTTCAGCTTTTTCTCTGTCACAAAGGAAGGCGTGGGGATGATAGAATTCTCTACAAAAGACAAAGTAGTGTGTGAGTTAGAACAATATTCTGCTTTAAGCAAGCAAGCTGAACAATAACTGCAACACATTGTCCAAAATATGTGCAAATTAAAACAAGATATGCTAAATAAGCTTTGCAACTGGCATCAACACTATAATTAGCATAATGATTTTTAAAAAATTCTCACTCGTTTTTGCAAGTGTGATCATAATTTTACATTGTTGCTGGCAAATTAAAGGACAAACACAGTCTGTGGTGAGATCTAAATTTTAAGACACATTAAAGCTTATGCATAGTGAAAGAATACAAATTAACAGCTTGAAAACAACCTACATTTGGCAAAATTTCAAGTTTATTTAAATTTTGTTGAAAGTCAACAGCTTTCATGGCAAAGGGATGTTATTAAGTGCGGATGTTAGAACATTTTTTCCAAATGAACAAGTGTTTCCTTGGTGACCAATAACCCAGTCTTTCTTTCTAATGTAGTACATGTCCATAGTCATGCACTTGCAGGTAAAGATCTCAGAGATAAAGTCTAAATTGGAAAGGATGACCATTAATTTTACATAAATTTATAAGAAAGTACTTTACTCTGTTGCTGTTTGCCTCTCTTAAAACCAACAACCAACATTTCCAAATTCCAATTTCATCTGCTTGTAAAGCACATTTGATCATATACACATGGTAAATGCGCTATATAAGTTCTAAATTATTATTATTATCTTAAACAAAACATTATAATTGCAAAAGTTTGTATTAGGGACACTGAAATTCAGACCTAAAAACAGTCTACCGGTACATATGTAAAAAAAAAAACAGAAGCAAAGAGATATTAGGGAACAAAATAATATTCAAAGTGTATTCCATGCTACCTAAAATACAGAGTTAACAAACTTGGTTTACGTTTGAAGCCTGGGACCAAAAGCAAAACAAAATTTGTAAAAACCAGTGTGAAATAATTTCCTTGTTCAATTACTTTTGGTCATAAATTTGATGTCCACTTAATCTGCCAATTAATTGAAGGGCTGAGAGCATAACCAACCCAAATGACTTTTAGGGTTTTTTCTTTTTTTGGTCCAAATCAGCTGAATGTTTGCATGTGGTCTTTGATTCAATAGAACAAAATTGCCCCATAATTTTTTTTGACCATTTTCCACTCTTTTTCAAGAAAAACCGTATACAAAAAAAGGCCCTAAAAGTCATTTGGGTCGGTTATGCTCTCAGCCCTTCAATTGTTTTCACAAGTGAAGGCTGAAGAAGTAAGCACAAGTCCTTGTAACAATATCCAGTTTGGTAGCATTTTTGTTGATAATAAACAGGACCAATATTTTTAGGATTCCATTGAAGCACAGATATATATAGAATTTTGAAATAATGTGTGATTCCAGAAAATATCCATATCCCCCCCCCCCCCCCCCCACGGATGGTTAATGGAAATTCCTAGGGGGTGGGGGGGCTTAAGGGTGGAAATTTCCGAGGGGTATGGGGGATGCCCACGAGAGGAATTTTCCACAGGGTTGTAAAAGATGCGATCGATCGTACGAAACATACTTACGCGATTTGTAGCACAACAAAAATTAGAAATAG
>JAEMWC010000600.1:485000-497500 GCA_016490735.1 Pachyseris speciosa
ATATTATTGTAAGGAGGGAGTAACCTTGTAATAGAAGGGGAGGAGGTGGGAGAGGTGGGAGGTGGGAAATTGGGGGGAGGGGGGTGTAGCAGTATGCCTACTTGGTTCAGTTATACTACAAACCAGGGACTAGGCACAACCTCTGTAAGAGTCCAACTGGGAGTGTCTTTCACTTTACTTCATCTCAACCAAGCTAATGATTTTACTGCACTTTCAGTTTCAGTACACAGCAAGGACATGCAAGACATAAAAAGTTCTCCTCCTTGGTATTATGATGGAACCATTATGTAACTCGAAGTACCAATACCGGCACGTCATTATCGTAATTATGATCTTTAACATGACATTAAAATTAAACAATATACACAGTCTGACAAGTGTATATATGTTCACCAGCCTTCTGTTATAGTTGTTTCAATACATGAACTCAAAGAAGTAAAGAGAGATCAAAGTGTTAAGTAACACTGACTGTACAAAGTTGGGTTTCTGATTAAAATGTCAAAAGCTTTGATATAGCCAACGTTGGAGATAGCCAGAGTCTTGCTGTATAAGATTCTTGACTCCTTTTAATTTAGGGGGAAAACAAATATGTAAAGAGGAGAAATATCAAAAGAAACACCAACACGTTAATAACAATTTGTCATCCATAGAAAAAGTCTTTCATCTAGAAGACTGATGTGTTCTATACGGACATATCATATCATTGCACTTTATTCGCCCTATCAGATGACTGGTACAGAATGTTGTGCATGTAATATGTGCACCTAATGTCTATTTGATTCAGGATTTATCACACTATCACCGATCATTCCAACCTGCCCTTATTTCCCAATATTTATTGCGCATCTCTGATTTGGTAATTCTGCTATTGCCCCTTCAATAAATGCCTAGAAATCTAGCAACTGGAAAGACTCAAATTGTTGATAGAACGTCCTTTACTTGTTTGTGCTTTTACAAGTAGTTAACTAGTGCAGGTGAGTTTATAGATTGAACTGACTTTCAACATGTTATGGCAGTTACAAAACTCTTATTTCCTTGTTTTATTTTATTCAAAATTTATAGCACCTAGAGCTACTGGAAACAAGCTAAGCCAATTGTGATTCTTTTCTCATTAATGGCTACTCACAAGGAAAAATGAAATAAATGTATTACTTCAATTTGTGCCAAAAGAAGTTCTCTCTTAAATACAAAGTCTGCCACAAGGAAGGCAGGATTCTCTCAGCCTCATCACGTGCATTCAAAGATTGTACTTAAACGTCAGTGAATTATTATTCTGAAGCAATTCTTCAACGGCCACACAAACTGAGTTTAATAGTATTTCAGTGAGAATACGAAATAATTTCAATAACACAACCAGGTATTTTCAGAAAAATAAACGAAAAACTCTCCAGTAACAAGGAACATTTTTCTGGGAATAGTGCCAAAACAAAATAAGCTTAAGCTCACACTTGTGCTAGCGTACAACTTGATCACATGGGTATAAAATCTGGTGCAGCAAGCCAGCGTTTACATGCAACATACTAAATTGACAGAAATAATTAAATAAATTAAAAATCCTCATTTGTAAGGTATCTTACCTCTTCCACAGCGGAAGAAAGCCTAGGAAATAAATCCGTGCCCATTTCTTGGTTCATGTCACGAGATGTGTGGGCGTTCGTTTGTGTCGGGTTAGATTACGTAGCACTTCAATAGAAGAGTTAATCGGATCATATTTCACAGTCAATATCCGCCTTCAGTTCACACATTTCTACAACAGTATTCTTTGATAAATATTTTTCCCACTCGGGCAAATATCCTGATCAAAGGCCTTGTGGGTTCTCTTAGAACAATGTTTGACACACGCTAATTTTGACGATCAGTTGTCGACAGTGAACGCATTCGGCGAATCTCCTTCATATGGCAGAGGAAGGGTGTTTATAATACAGTGGCAAAGAGCCAAGCTGTAGCTTCCAATGAAACCAGTTTTTAGAAGGCCTTCTTGCATCGTCGACCAATGTTACTTCGGTTTTCAAAGCCAACCTCGCTTGTTTTTCAACAAAGGCCGGCCATCTTTGTTTCTAATCCGGGAATCTCCAGCATGGAAGACCGCTGAAAAGCGAGCTGCGAATCGTCGATTCATTTTCAATATGGCGGTCGCAGCAGAGGCGCTGAAAGTTTGCAAGACTTTAGAGGGTATTTTGAAGGGAACTTTCGGACCGAATGGACTGGACGTCTTGTTGAATTCATCTTCCGGAGATATGCTCATAACTAACAACGGAGCATTGATTTTGAGGTCACTCAATCTGGAAAATTACATCGGTCAAACCATTGTTGACAAAGTTGTTTCCTTCAGTGGCATGGCAGGAGATGGTTCAACCTCGTTTATTTTGCTACTTACAGCATTACTAAGGGAGGTTATTGCTCGTTCGGGAGTAGAAGCAAAGATAAGTGGAGTGGAGGTCTCTGCAAGCCAAGGACAATCTCTCCTTTCTTTGTCACGAGCATTTTATCAACTTGAGTCAACGCTTCTTGAAGAAGTTGTAGTTCCAGTTCTTACAAGAATAGCCATAAGGACGGTCCTCGACACTGAAGACTTTTCGTTGGTAAAACAAAAGATCAAAAGACTCATTGCCACGACACTGAACGGGAAATTTCCCCTCAAAACAGTGACTCTGTTTGCTCAACTTCTTTGTGAATTGATAACCAAGACTTTGAATACCCCACCAATGCAACTAAAAGAATCAGTCCTGGAAATGATCGATAAATTTTCCGAAATCTGTGTAGAAGTTCCAGGTGTTCCAATTTCTTCATCTGAAATTAAACCTGGAATTTTAATTCCTCGGCAATTTGCAACAGAGCTAGAAGAAATAACCAAAATACCTTCTAACTTCAAGTTTGTCGTCATGAACTGTACCTTTGACTTCTCAAATCCTCAGACAGATGCTACAGTTGAAATAAGGGATGGAATTTCTTTAGCTGCCAGTCTGCAGTGGAAAAGAAACCAGATTGACAAAGTAATCACTAAGCTTCAACAAAACGATATTAGACTGATTCTTTCATCAGACCATGTGTCTGACCTTGCCTTACATTTCTGTCGGCAGTATGGTATTGCTGTTGTCAGTATGATTCCACAGGAAAGTACGGAGTATATTTGTAAGTGCACAGGAATCCTTCCAATTCATAACCTTGACAGCAACAGTCTTTCAGAACTTTTTGTAGGAACAGGCATTTCTTGTGGTGTTCAAAGAGTTGGTCCCAAGAAGTTTGTTGACCTCCAGGTCCTTCCATCAAATTCTCAATTCATTCCACATTACTTACTACTCTGCTCTCCAGTGCAAAGTTTGTGTAAGCAATACCACATTGCTCTCCACAATGCACTGAAATGCATCAAGATGTCTTTCAGCAAAGATGGGAAGAGTTTACTCTATTTGCCAGGTGGTGGTGCAACAGAATTTGCCCTGAGCTTCAATTTAAAAGCCTTTGCCAAGAAAGTTGAAGATTCAAACATGCTGCTGGCTTTGGAAATCTTTACCAGTGCCTTGCAGACCATCCCTGGCATACTCCATCAAAACTCATTTTCTACATCACACCAAAAGGATAAATTTGTTTATTGCTTGAATGAAGTTGAAAGATCCTGGAAGAATAATCGCATACTGCTAGGTATAGATTCCAAGACAGGGAAACCAATGGACCCTTTCGAGTTGGAAATTTATGAACCTTTTCCAGGGAAGTACTTCCTGTTACAGAGCTTACTGCAGTGTTTATCACAGTTGCTGAGGGTAGACAAGTTTATTGGTTCAAAAACAAATAATTAGTTGGGACTACCAGTAATATACTAATTGAGTGAGAATTAATCTTGAAATAATGCCCAGTAGTCTCAGAGTTCCTTGAGAACAAGTTTCAATAATGTTTAACCCGCAATTAGGCATTCATATTTGGGGGGAGTACAATGGAAGGGGAAAAAGTCTCCCCCCCTTCCCCCACCCCCCACCCCCCTTCTCCTTACAGAAGAAAAAGATAACACCTGATTGCAGGTTTAACGGTCATTGTTGATCCTTTTTTCTCTTCAGTCTACTACGTTTCAGTTCCATGTGGGAGTATTCTTACAAGAAATAATGTGCACTCCTTGTGTTTGCTCACACATACACTGTACCCTTTTAGGGTCTACAATTTGCAGTTTGTAAACTATAAGAGCTACGATGGAAAGATTTGTGAGCAATAAATAATGGCCTCTAAAATGTCTCAAACTCTCTTGATTATTATTTTCATTTATTTCTTTTATTATTGGACTTTGCTGACTTTTACTGGATTTTTTGGGGGTCCATCGTGGGTGTTTGTTTTGGGTTATTGCTTTAGTCAAATTAGACTGGTTTAAGTGTTCAGCCTTACTTTTACCTAAGTTCCCATTAACAATAAACCTTAGTCCCCCTTCCCCGAGGGCTTTGTTGGTGTGTGTTATTTTGAAGGATAAAAGCTGTGGTTTTCTTGGCCCAGTTGTTTGAATGCTGAGTTATACTTATCCAGGACCAAAATTCATTGGCCCTTCCTGAAAATTTGTTTGTTTTATTATGGTAATTTTTGGGTAACAGGAAGTCTAATAGTCAGGGGAATACTCAGGTATATTAATGATGAAGATATGTGAACAACACCAAATTAGTAGGACCAATAATATCCTGTTAGGTTAAAACCAAACCAAAAACAAATGTAGTGGCACAGAATATTACCTCCAAAAGTCCCTTTTTTCTCTGTTTTGTTGGATATAAAAATATGATTACCAAAATCTTTCAAACCAGCGAATTAACCACAAATTTTTCAAGCCCCCCAAAAGTTGTCAGAATGCTAATTTCAAACCCAAAATTCCTGTCAAGGGATAGGTTCAGATGAATATTTTACTCTATAGTTTTCTGGTTAATGATGAATTGTACAAAGAATTTTGTCTAGAATAGGCATATTCTATCAGAATTAGTTGCTGTAGGATAAGTTAAAGGAGTTTGGTGTTTATCTTAGTATGGGACTGGAAAATGAGAATGAACATGGTCCTACTGGCACTCACCCACCCAAACATTCACAGTGCAAACTGCTTCCCCCTTGGTAATTCCATCTATAACAAACACACAGCATCTTGTCAAAGAATGTGTTACTTCTAAACGTCCAGTGACTTTGATTTTTTTTAGCAAAGCTGCCTTGCAGTAACAATAATGTCAGGGATGATAAATGGTAAAATCGAGACTTGGTTCCTAGCAGCAAGGCTACCACTAGTTTTCCTTGAGCGCAAACCATTTTTAGTATTGAAAAGGGGACAGAGACACTGAGACTATGCAAGGATTTGAGACTGTGAAATCTGTCAACTCTGGCAAATATTTTGTGAGATGCTTATCTTCTGAAGGACCATTTGTCATTCATCCAGTAATCGTCTGATCTTGGTGTTCTCAATCCAATCTTTTCAGTCCGATTCAAATTTTTTAACAATCCAGCAAGGTCCGATCCCGATTTTCACCTTCCTGTGCGCCTTCGTAACACATTACAGCGGGTTTCCCTATAAAATTCAAAATGGCGGCTAAGCGAAAGGCTGAAGATCGGGATTGCGAGCAAAAATCATCAACTTTACAAAACAAACGACATGAAACGACATCTGCGCACGAAATCTCAACTACCTATAACACTGATTCCTCACATGTCTCACATTGGTACGAACAGCGCGGTCAGTGGATAGCTTTATATGACTGGAATAACGCGCATTACTATTATCAAAACCTCAGCGATTACAGAACACAATGGGAAAAGCCTACCGAGTGGGATTCTATTCATCCTCTATATATACCTGCAAATCAAAACAATTATCAAGGATTTTGGAATACATCAGTAAACGGACACAGTGCAGGGAGCGATGCTAATGAGGACGAAAACTACAAACTGTCTTCAGCTGATGTGGAAGCCAAGGTTGAGAGACTTCTTAGCCGTCCTGCTCGCCGGCAGATTGACCCTGAAGAAAGTAAAAAATTACACTGGATCCCTGAGGGAGCCACGGAGTACAACATTTGGTACGATCGGTGGGTGGGAGAACACTGGAGGTCAGACAAAGACCATGGTCAGTGACGATTTATGATAATATTTGCATTTATGCATGGTTACTTATACCAGATACCTTCTGTACCGACCTGGAAGCCATACATGTAGCTGATAAACCATTTTCGCATTTCCAAAACAATGATTGGCCGTTTTTATACTAGAGATGCATAATCCATGCATTTTTCGGCATCCACAACTGCTGGTACATCTTTACCGCCTTGGGTTTTCTTTGCAGATCCATAGTGGGAAAGCAACGTTTCCAGCTCTTCATTTCTGTACATGTAGGTTGACAGATTTTCATTTTGAAAACGCACATTGCGGAGACTAAGAATCCCAAATGCATTAACTACATTTTTGCTGGAATGTACGAGGAATCTCTTTTCAAGATTTAGTAAGACGTTGTCAAGGAACTTCAATTTCATTTATTCAAATTGTTGAACTTCACGGGCAGTCACTTTAACAGTGTTCTCTGTCCATTTAACTTCTGAAACATCATCTTGTGATGGCAAAATCTCGGACAAGAATTTGCCGTTGTTACATTTAATTGCGGTGTCGAACTTAATTCTAGTTGCCCAACTGAATGGTTTCAAACGTCACGCTACTGCCACGCTAACGTCGAATTTAATTCCTGAATTTAGCTCGACACAGCAGTAGCACGACATTTGAAACAGGCCTTAGCTTGCAATTTCTGTACTGGACTAAATCCCTTCGTGTCTGGTTCCTTTCGAGTTTTTTCCCCAAATTTTGAAGGGGACAAATTGTCCCCTTGGCCGTTTTTTTATGGGACAATTTCAATTGCAGTGCGGGATTGGCGCAATGGCGCGGCCTGGCTCAAACCCTGGATCACCAATTTAATGCACGTTATGAACCTGTTGCACCACTGATACGTAAATTCTGAAACCTTGCGGAACTTGTTGTACTTCAGAGTAGCATTATTATCTAAGATGGTAGTTCTAAGCTAATTTAATTTGCAGGTCCATCGGAGACAAGGTGCTGTTTAGAAACTGATGCAGGGTTCACCAAGGCTAATGTCTACGAACCTGGTGGAAACAAGCATTATTATTGCATCTACTTTGCCAGAGGGTGTTGTCATTTGGGGTCTGAATGTGGATACTTGCATGTTATACCCACTGATAAAGATGAAAAGAGGTCAGTGGATGTCTCACTTTGTTGTTCTGCAACAGGGGGGCATTATTTTCCCCAAAGAGAAAGCAAATTAAGTATTTTGAAGTTGAGTTGGAACTGGGAATTCAAGTAGTCTGATGCAGGGTTACAATTCACTAGTATGAGCTAGCTGCAGGGGCCTTAAGATATAAAAGTTGCTCTATGTAAGAAGACCTACGGCAATTTAACTGTAAATAGTTACCAGAAGCTAATTATTTAATGGGAGCAGTAAATTACTAGCTTGCACGCCCAGTTTCATTTGCTTGGCAGAAAAAAGCTCAAATTTTGACCTGTCCTTTAATAATTAAAATTTATGCTGAAATTATTGAAAATCGTTTACTGAAAGCAGGAGAGTTTTGTTAAATCGTACATATCCAAACACTTGCATAAATTACCAACAAGAAACACTGTAATCTAGAAGAACATGATAAGAACTATAGAATCTTCATTCTTCCGCATGTATTGTATGTCCAAGTTCTTCAATGGAGGGCTCAGAATTCAATTCGATCGCCATGTCCAAACCAGACGGGAATCAGTTCCACTGAATTTGTCTCAAGGTTCTCCAGCGTTGCGACGCGCTTAGTCAATGCACCCAATCCTTTCAGAGTCTCCTTACTATTTCCTTTTGTAGTATCTCGAGGTAGCGCATTACATTTGTGTTTAACTTTTTAGAATTGATCTCGCTCATGATGTCTTTGGCCGAGAGCGTCATCGTCTTCACAAGGATGACATGGGAGGGGTAGGTACATTTGACAAAGAATGCAGGACGCTGTACATTGGAGGCTTGGGTCATCGAACTAAACTGGAAAAATTGCTGTGGACTGAATTTGGAGAGTGGGGTGAAATTGAGGTAAACAGCATCCCCAATAATAAGCTTAAAAGTGGGTGAACCATGAGTTTGTCTCGCGATTTAGTTATTTAAGGTAATTGAGCGACATGATCGTTGAAAATGTTGCTAGACTGCGAGTAGTCTCTTTCTCCCACCCCACATAAGAGACTACTCGCAGTCTAAATGTTGGGAGCCCGTAAAATAAATGTAAAACGCCTTCATCGAACTGCTATATTCTCTCGCTTTCCGTTTTAAGGAAGGATAGAAATTTCATATAATGTAGAGGAACGCATGAATGAAGCAACAAAATTTCAGGAGCTATCTATACTCAGTCCCTGACAGCCATTGATGTCTGTGTTGCATGCAGGCTATGACTATACGACCAAGAGCAGAAATCGAATCGGTTTCAAGTTTACTCTGTTCAATAAGAGGGTGAGGGTTAGGCTATTTATTGAGCAAAGCAAGTTGATTTTTGTGTGACATCTAAGGGATTTTGCTGTTTAGAGTTCAGTATATAGAGCTGTGGTAGTTATCAGTGGAGTCGTGATATGTGAATCCTAACTGGCAAATCCCCGACCTGTTTGAAAACTCCTTGTGTTTACTTCCTGAGATCGGTTTACGTAACTGATTTCTTGCTTGTTTTATTGTTTTCTTTTAACAGGACCTAAGAATCATACCAAAGCGAAGCATAGCTTTTGTACGCTATAAGAACAGAGTCAATGCTGAGTTTGCAAAGGTGAGATTTTGGAAAAAGGAAAGGAAAAGTTAACCGAATAAGTGTAAGGTTTTTAGAGAATTTGAAATAAGGAGACAAGGGATGCCGGAAAAAGAGTGAAATAAGGAAACACGTTTGCAATGATCAAACGGATGGAACGAAACTGCGTACTACGAAGCCTGAAGAAAGGCAAACAAATAAATAAATAAATAAATAAACAAACAAAACAAAGCAGTCCTTCATGGCTGAGAAATGGGACTTACCGGGTGCAGGTGGTGGGAAAGGAGAAGTGGGTGAATGCAGGTTTACTTCTTAGTCAAATTTGAAGAATTTAGATGACAATTGCAAGGGACTTGTGTCTATTCAACCAGTTATTTTTTTCGCTACTTTTTTTTGTAATTTATTTATTGCATTCAAACATATACATAACTTACACACCGAACTTAATACAGTCATTTGACAAATAGACATTACTTACACACAGTACTTATCACAATTTTTTACAAACAACACGCTAGGAGTTGCCACAAATATATTTCGAATAAAATCAATAGCCACAACACATAACTACGTCACATAACATTTCTTTCTTACAGGTCTTACCGTACTTCTTTGCAAAAACTTAAGTTAATTTTAATTTTAAATCCGGATATACCAGGAGGTACATGATTTCTTCTACATTCCTAGATTTTACTTTTAACTTCAAAGCCATTCACGAATTAGCACCGTCTTACATCAATGATCTTGTTAAAATTAAGCCTTTAAACTCAAGATAGAATACTGCTGTCTCATCCGACTTTTAAAACTTTAACAACCTTGGGCGACCGTGCTTTCGTTGCTTCGGTGCCTAAACTTTAGAATGGCCAAAACTGTTGACACTTTTAAGAAATTTTTAAAGACGCATCTTTTTAGTAAGGCTTTTCATTCTTAGTTAGGTGACTGTGATTTTTTTCTTATTTACTTTTAGCATGACTATTGAAGGTGCACTAGGTTTTTAATATTTTACACAACGCATGATGTAATTCGTATTTTATCATTTAGTTTTATTTCATCCATCGTTGTAATGCGCAGTTGATCAGGTCGTCATGGAAACTGCGCAATATAAATCTGTAATTTATTATTATTATTATTATTATATTATTATTATTATTATTATTATTAGTAAATTCAACCAGTTTGACTTCTTGTGCAACACAGTTTCATGCGTAAAGTAGTCACTTTAATAACACTGTTTTTCCAGATCGCAATGTCGGACCAAAAGCTAAACAACAGGGAGCAAAATGTGAGATGGGCTTTTGACGATCCTAATCCAAAAGCAAGGAAAGAGGTAAACATGTCGCTTTTCCTTCTCCCTTACGTATCCGTAATTTTACGATCTGTAGAAAGAACAGAACAATCGTCGGTTCATATTTTTGCGAGGTCACAGATGGTGTACTCTCTGAAACATCTCAGTTTATCTTGTTTGTCTCTATCCTATCCCCCCCCCCCCCCCTCCGCTTTCTTGCTCCGAGTACCAAATCCTTTTCCTTTTCCTCGCACTGGTTAATAAGATCGGGCAGGGTCATTAATACCGTACTGATCAGAGGCCCGTTTCTCGTAGCCTCCTTCGGAGCCGTTATTTGTGTCGTTTCTATTCTCCCTCCTCACAAACGTCTGCTGAACCGAGCCAGACATTCCATTCTCATTGTGTCCGAGTATCCAATCAGGAGGGAGAATAGAACCGACACTTGAATGGAATGTTCGGCTCGGTTCAGCAGACATTGGTGGGGAAGGAGAATAGGACCGACACAAACAACGGCTGTTTCTCGAAGCTCCGGGCCCGTCAAGCCGTTTTGTTTTCCATTCCAGATACGATTTTCAAAAGTTTTGACAATTATAACAGTAAAGAAATTAGCTAAAGAAACAAAAGGGACTTCATTAAAGGTCAGAACACACCCTACTTTTCTTCCAAAAATATGGTTTCAGAAACGGGCCCCAGGTACCAATCTGTCATCGGCCAAAGCCGGAATTAGAAACAGAGAAGTTTCTGGTAATTAGGGTGGTGTTTTAGTGCATGTCCTTCCACCAGGAATATTTATATCATTAATGCTCTCTTCGTTATGGTAACTTACTGTTGTTTTGTCATGCCATGCAATGACGATGGTCGTGGTGGTGGTGGGGATGGTATAACCTGCAGAGCAGGCGTATTTTGACGCGAGCGAGGGCTGAATATTTTCGCGAAAACGATCTCGAGTTAAGAACAAGGAATTAATGGAGAGAAGCGAATGCAACCAATCTCCAGGGTTTGAAAATCCAAGATGGTGGCCCAGTACACCAACAACCATATTAAACGGCACTAGCTTGTGAGAAAAAACCCTTGCACTGCAGGCTAACGATGGCAATGGGGATCATGCTGATACTTGCTATTGCTCTATACTGCATTATTTCCATTCAGGAACTTTTAAGATCAAAACAGAGAGTGCTGGAGGCTGCTTCAGAGCGAGGGTTACTGCAGAAGGCTCTTTTGCGCCCCAGTTATCCGCCAGATGGTCGGGTAACAGGGCTTTATCCAAACACAGACAATCAGTACCCAGTGGAATGTGGTCCCATGACTAAGCAGCAAATTGAACAGGTACTCTCAAACTAATGTTGAAACTACAATACGGAAATGTGGCAAGAATTTTTTTTAAGGGGGGCGGGGGTGTTGACGTCTTATTTGACATGTGCTCATTTATTCGAACATGATCTGTTCTTCAAACGCCATACACTGAGGTCTGCAGTATTAACTATGAGGCGTCTTCAGAGGAAGGCAATATTCGGTTACAAAACCACGCAATCATCAAATGTTAGCGTTAGGCTTGCGGTTAGGACTAGCGTTTTGGTTTCACGGAAAGACTATCAAAAGTTCAGAGGAAGAAACACGACGTAGCTCAAGGGCTTGGCTTAAGGATCTTATTCGCCGCAGTCCGCGATTTGATGAAGTAGCGAGGCTATGGGCAATCCTCAAGCCAAGACTATTGCCCCAAATTCACTGATGCAATCAAAAACTGAGCTGGAAAGGGGGACGGCGGGCTTGAATTGTATTTGTCTTAACCGAAATGAGACGCTTAAACTGGGTGCAAGTTTATTGAAGCAAGGTAAATTTCAACTTGTTTTAACCATATTTTATTACCGACAGACAGTTTGGCTTAGAGAAATTGTTCCTTGTCACATGTTCACGACTTGTCCTGTTTTTAGCAGCTTAAGGTCGCGCAGGACACTTGCTATGAGCCAAATTTTTGGGGTGGGCGTTTCATTTTGAAGCTTTAAATCTCTGAATTTTGAGGGCCGATTCCGCTGAAATATGACAGAGATAATGTTTGTGTCCGAGTTTTCTAATCGAGAGGCGCAGTTAAGTAAATAGTTTTGTTACTTAGCTATAAAGGAAAACCTCCTTCTGTGATGTGACAGAAGCAGATGTCTCAATTTCAAGACTCATTGAAAGTTATTCGCTTCCATAGGAGCAAAACTGTGTAACTTAGACTTTGAAGGGTCTGATCTTCTTTGTGAAGTTTGCTTCTGTCACATCACAGTATAGCATATTAAGTTTATCTCCCTGCCGTGTCAGTTCCTGAAGTGCTATATCCGTGATGAAAACTCGGACACAAAATTGCAGTATTTTCCGTCTCCGATAATGTATTCAAAAACGTGGAAGAAGTTCATACTTTGAAAATTCAATCACAGGTGCAATAGACCATTTTAGCTTGTAGATTTTGTTTTCCCAAT
>JAEMWC010000600.1:502500-527500 GCA_016490735.1 Pachyseris speciosa
TTTTCTTTCGCTGACAACTATTACAAGCAAATTAATGGTGTAGCGATGGGCACAAAAATGGGACCTAGCTACGCCAATCTTTTTGTAGGGTACGTCGAGTACCAATTCTTCAATCAGTACAACGGTCCTAAACCTGAACTCTACGGTCGCTACATTGACGACTGTATCGGCGCAATTTCGTCTAGCAAGGAGGAAATCAACCAATTTATAACCGCCGTTAATTCCTTTCATCCGGCTCTAAAATATACCTGGGAAATTTCGGAAACTTCCCTGGCCTTTCTCGATATCAAAGTTTTTATCAGCGGCAACGGTTTATGTACCAGTGTGCACTACAAACCCACCGATTCTCACAGTTATTTGTTGTATTCATCTTCACATCCATCTCATGTCAAAAACGCCATTCCCTATTCTCAATTTCTTAGACTTCGACGTCTATGTAGTGATGACTCTGATTTTTCCAACAAATCAGAGGAAATGTGCCATTTTTTCGAGAAACGTGGCTATCCTGATTCTATAGTTCAATCGGGCCATCACCGCGCTCAGCAGATTGATCAACAGTCAGCACTACAGACGTCACAAAAGGAAAAGAATGACAGAATTCCATTCACCCTCACATTTCACCCGCATAATAACCCAGTTAAAGCCACCATTCTTAACAACTTTAAGATACTGCAAAATGATCCAGAAACTGCTAGAATCTTTTCGGAACCACCGCTGATTTCATTCAAACGCGACAAAAATGTAGGTAACTTTCTAGTTAAAAGCGCATTCAAAACAACTGAACAACCTGGCACTTTTAAATGCGCGCGCTCGCGATGCAAAACTTGTCCTTTCATTCAAAACACTGACAAAATATCGGGCCCTAAGCGATCTGTTAAGATCACTGATCGTTTCACGTGTACCTCCGCAAATGTTATCTATTGCATAACCTGCACATTATGCAAAAAGTTATACATTGGCGAAACAGGAAGACGACTAGGTGACCGATTCCGAGAACATCTTCGTGATGTTGAGAAAGATGACAAAGACGCATCCAAACCTGTCGCTCGGCATTTTAATCTCCCTAACCATTCCAAACAACACATGTCAATCTCCGGCCTTTCCCTACATCAAGGTACCACGGAAAGCCGTAAAAATCTCGAGCAAAAACTGATCTTTCAAATTGGCACTCTTAATCCCCACGGTATCAACGAGCGCTTTTCATTCAATTAATTTATTCCTGTTTTTCACGTTACCAGGTTACCACCAATAGCGTAGCTCCATTTTCTGTATATAAACCATACACAACCCACAATTCCTCGATTCGCTCCAACGAAGGGCTAACGCTCGAAACGTCAGCTAATCGAATCCCTGTACGGTGGTCAATTTACATTATCAACTCCGTTGATAAACCAAATTTTCAAATGACTGAGGGCCTCCACAGAGTAGACATTTAGTTGTCGACAACCATTCCACAACTAAAAAAACGCAGCGTGTGAGACGAGTTGTCGACAATGAAATGTTTAGTCTGTGGAGGCCCTGAAAGTAGTTGGAAAAGAGTCATTAATAAAGAAGGAAAGCTTCTTACCCTTCTGACTATAAAACAGCGACCTTTCCTCTCATGCCACTGCACAGAAACGTTCAATCGTTTCATCTATGTTCAGTCCAAACATTGTTCACGCGCTTGTTGTACCATCATCTGCAAACAACAAAGCTGCTCTATAAAAACAGTTGATTACAAACCGTAAATTCTATCTAGTATATGCGCACAATCCCAGCCAAGCTTTAATTGGTCGAGAGCCGTGTTACTATACAATGACATATGGAAAATGTGCGCTTTGATTGGCCCACAGCTGTTTCTAGTTTAGATCACTTTTATTGTTTCGTCCACAGCAGTTTCCCTTTCTTGCAAACCTACTGGCTTTTCTGTAGCTCTGTACTGAGAGACATCGAAAAGGTGTGCGTTTCTCTGTTACAATAGGACCACATTGTCAAGATTATCAACGGACCAGTTGTAGTGCTTGTAACAGGGTCGGTTTTACTAACCATAAGACCCAATAGAGACCATCATTCATATTATCCTTAAAAAAAGTTACCAGTCATTCAATCGCGAGAATAAAAAGTAATTGATAGCTGAAGACGAAATGTCTCGATGTTTCAGTCACTGTTTCTTACATGAGGAAACGACCGAATGAGCTTCTGATTAGTTTGAATAAAATACCGTTACAGCTTTAAGAAGGGTGCGGCAAATGAGATGGGTGTATTGGTGGGATGGTCTGTTAACTGGCAGCGTTTGAATTAAGGCGGGATTTAACCTCAATATCGTTTTTAGTCGCTTTACATGCATGGATTTAACGTTAATATCTCGTTCGCGTTTCGAAAATTGGTTGTGACTTTGTGGTATATTTGGGAAGAGATAATTTTTCTCAAAGGATTAATTAATTTAAAAACTTATAAGGCGCAAGTATCTATATAAATATATTCAAATGCGCCATACTAATAATAATTAAGGATTAATAAGGATTAGTAATAATAAGGATTAGTCAAATTGAGGGAAATAGGAAATATTGAAGATTTAAAATTGGAATTTGAACTTACAAATTAGTAGACGGACACAGTTCCTCAGCACGCTGCAGTGACCTTGTGGGGTGGCAACTCTATGTTGGTGTTTCAAAACGTTTTTTAAACATTTCAATCCCCTCTCATCTTTAACCTCCTTAAAATTTCACTCCAATTCACGTTAAGTCCCCCTTAAGAACTAACCGCAAAAGAACACCTGTAATAATGTCAGCTAGAGGTGATCGTCTTCGGGTTTGCTCACCAGCTTTTAATAGAGAATTCGGCCGTTTAGGAGTTACATTGGACGGGGAAAATTATTGACCTTTGTACAAGGTAGGTTGCGGTTACAAAGTCTTGCGCATATGCGAACTCGAAAAAGGCTATGTATCCATATCTTGTGCTTTCAACTTATGCTTTTCTCGTAGTCTCAAACTTCCACTTGTCTTCCTGTTACATCTTCGCTGGAAATGCGGGAAACTCTGAAACAAAATTCTTCAATTAAAATTGAGTGCTTGGAAACGGTTTCACCTCGTAGCCTCAATGGCCTTCAACCATCGCCATGCAGTAGACATACTACAATAGCAGCAATGGTCTCATCGTACAAAAGAACAGCACAATTTAATAGCTTGGTACATGATTTCTTAATAACACACGGGGTATGATTACATGTAGTGACACCAATTCCAACAGCTGCTTTCCTTTCCCCCAAGTGCGTGTAACGCCACGTTTCTCGAAGGAAGTGGTTTTATAACAGGGGTACATTATTATTGTTGCGTCCTAAAAATGCAACAAGCCGCGTAATTGTTGTCAGGAACCTTTTTTCTTGGTGTACCTATTAAACCGGAACACAAATGGCCACCTTTGAAAAGTAGCACAATGATGACGCAAGCCGGACTAATTACGCTTCCAAAAGGGGCCGTAAATGATATTCGTAAATTCTTTCTTCGCCCTCTCCTCTATAACACAGCAATTTAGAGGAATACATCTGTGTTTTTCACACGTTACTGTAGCTGGTTCTTGTAAAAAAAAACTTCTGACTTCTGTGTTTGTTTTTCTTACGTTACTTGTTGTTCAGTATACACACAGTTAAGTCTGTTGAGTAACACCGCTGGCGACTCCTCAAGCCTTTTCTCTTGTTGATAAATTGGAAAAAGCAGGAACTGCCGATTACTTCAGCCTGGTTCACTCTAGCGACATAACAACATCGACATAAGGAAAAGATCAGTTGTTTTCTTTATGTCGTTATGTTCATGATCAAAGTTATGTTGCTAATACATCATGTCTGCATGTTCACACTGGAAACATATGGCGCGTTATCGGTGTCAAAATTATGTTTGTCACTTAATTATGTGTTTTGTATTGACATTAAAATGTTCATTGTGAACTTAACCTCGACATCATGATGTTCGTCTTGATGTTATGACGTTCGTCATGACATTATGATGTTCGTCTTATGATGTTCGTCATGACATTATGATGTTCGTCTTGACATTATGATGTTCGTCATGACATTATGATGTTCGTCTTGACATTATGATGTTCGTCTTGATGTTATGATGTTCGTCTTGACATTATGATGTTCGTCTTGACATTATGATGTTATGGCGCGAAATATAATTTTGCTACAGATGGCGCGCCATATGTTCGTCTTGACATTATGATGTTCGTCTTGACATTATGATGTTCGTCTTGATGTTATGATGTTCGTCTTGATATTATGTTCGTCTTGATGTTATGATGTTCGTCTTTATCTTACGATGCTCGTAATAAGAAGAGGTGACTTAGGTGCCGCGATGTTCGTTCAGACTCTAGACGTGTTGGTAAACACCCACGCCTCCAGCATGCACTGCGTGCCTATTTCCCGCCAGAGACAGTCACGTGGGTATTCAAAACAAAAATGGCTGCTGCTGTTGAGTTACGACAGGCCTTAATAACAAGAACAGAACGCCTGCTTGGCGATGTGCAAAGGCAGCTTGATATTAACACTTGTGACAGTGAGACTTTAGATGGACTGTGTTTTCGTGGCGAACAGTTGGCGAGGCAAATAGCCAGCCTCGTAACAGGCAATGTTGCAGATTCAAGTGTATTGAATCACGTCCTGTTTGCCTATGAGCAATTGATTCTCTGCTCTCAGCAAATTGAAGATGAGGAAATGGGTTACAGAGCAGGTTTGGTTCGCTGCGGTAACCGTGGAAGACCGTGTTACCAGATAAGCCGAGAACAACTTGTATTTCTACTCAGAGAACGATTTACAAGGAGAGAGATTGCCGACATGTTACGTGTTTCGCTCAGTACTGTAGCTCGCAGGATTCGTGAGTATCGTATCGTAAATCTGGTTCCGTACTCGACTATTTCTGATGGAGATTTGGATGACATTGTCAAAAGCGTGCAGGTACTGTTTCCCAACATTGGATATCGTCGTATGCTAGGTGAGCTAACTCGTCGAGGCATATTTGTTCAGCATGCTAGAGCCAGGGCCGCCATGCTTCGAACCGACCCAGATGGTACCGTGTTACGATGGATGGATACCATACAAAGGCGATCGTACAGTGTTTACGGGCCTAATGCTTTGTGGCATATTGACGGGCACCACAAACTTGTAAGGTAAGGTTTGGAACAACCAGTCTTCTTCCCTTAGGGGATGACGGTTTAGTGTGCCACATATACACTTTTTTTCTGAGAACCATTTTTAAAAAGAACGTTGAGGCTGAGATTAACCAAAATTTCAAGGACATGCTCAGAATTTACCCAGCCCGAGAGTCAGTTAAGAACGTCGTTATTTTGCGCATTTGTTTTGTATTATTTTATTCTTTAGATGAGTAGTATAAATAAAGGTGAAATAAATCTACCAGAGCAAGCCACACAAGCAAGTGGCGAGCAACTTGGCCTCATTACAGCAAACAATGCACTTTGATAGGTTTCTTGGTCACGTGGGCATTGATTTGTTGAATTACTATACGATGCGAGTTAAGAACATCTTAAGAACGTTTCAGGCTGAAATCGCCAAAAACTAAGAACGTTCAGCCTCAGCTCCAAAAGTAGACGTTCTTAATAAAAAAAAGTATATTAAAAAATGTTGTCAACCTTTATGGTGTGACATGTTAAATGTAATTGCAGGTGGCGGCTCGTGATACACGGAGGAGTGGATGGATACTCCCGAATTCCTGTTTACTTGCATTGTTCTGACAATAACCATGCATCATCAGTTTTGGCTCTTTTTCAAAGTGCTGTAGCAAGTTATGGACTTCCCTCACGGGTTAGATCAGACAAAGGTGGGGAAAATGTGGAAGTGTCATTATTCATGCTGTCACACCCAGCAAGAGGTATTGGCCGAGGGAGCATGATAACTGGCTCTTCTGTTCACAACCAGAGGATTGAAAGGTTGTGGCGGGATGTTTTTTCTGGTGTAGTTGGTCTCTACTACAACCTTTTCTGTCACCTCGAGGTCACAGGAACTCTTGATGTCAATGATGAGATTCATCTGTTTGCTTTGCATTATGTGTACATACCCAGAATCAACAACCATTTAGATGTTTGGAGGGAGGGCTGGATTCGCAAACCAATCTGTACAGAAAACAGCAAGACACCAAGACAGTTGTACATATCTGGAATGATGAGAATAGCTGGGAGTAGTCACACAGTTGCCAGGGAAATGTTTGAAGATCTGAGAGAGGTAAACTAAGGAGTGCTAGGTGTCTCCCCAGATGACCACTTTATAAGCTAAGTGGGCCAGGACCTCATATTATGCACACTTGCATGTTACTATCATGTTTTGCACCCATCTAATTTTGTAACAATTGTACATTATGAAATAAATAGTTGATTAGATTTGTAGTCTGCTTTTGATAGGGAATGGTATTCAGTGTTAAGAGGGATGCCACAACGTGGGCCACTACACCCATCAGCAAATGTTCACAAAAGAATATTGGCAAACCTGGCATGACCAATTTAGGCCTTGAAAAGGTTAACCTTCACTGACCTCTTATTTTACTTTATTTATATATAGGATCAAATAGACCGGTATGGTATAGACTGGGAAGGCCCACTACCAGAGTCAGGATTTGATGACAGAATTGAATTGCCTTTGACAGAAAACCCACTGACTGAACAAGGAACACAAGAACTTATAGCAGCCATAGATCCACTGAGGAACAGCGATTGTTATGGAATTGACATTTTTATTGAGACTGTCATATTCATAAGTTCTCATCTTGCAACATGATTTGTAAGAAAGAATGCTTAACAGGAACTGGCATGGTAAAAACAAAAGTTGCTGCAATAATTCACAACCAATGCCCACAATGATAAAATGAACTCATTAACAGATTTCTCTTTTTCTTCAAATTTCGAAAATGTATTTACTTAAAACCCAGCTGGCGACATTTTAAGCTCTAATTTCGAGCAGACAACTGTTTACTTTGGGTACAATTTCTTTCATTTAATAGTCCACCATTATACTCACGTTCAAAAGTGACCAGTAGGCCCTAGAGAGTTGGAGCAAGGAGTGAATGATGACAAAGACTCACTCGATTAAGAATGCAGTGTTTCTGTGCAGTGATATTCTTAATCGAGTGAGTCTTTGACATCACTTTTTCCTCAAGCCAGCTCTTTCAATATTTCAAGTTGGCAATGGAAGACTGTTGAATAAACAAAATTGGACTATAGGTAAATAGTGTTGTATTCAACATTAAAGCTGAAAATTTTGTCAGCCAGGTTTTAAGCAAATACACTTTCGAAAATGTAAAGAAAAAAGAAAAGTTATTTTTTTTTTTGTAGCACTTTAAAGGCTTTAATGCATTTAAATATTCATTGCCAATGAAAACTGAAACAACAAAGAGAGCCACCACCTACGGTACCACATTGTCAACAAGACAAACTTAAGTTAACAGTTAAACTTGTACAGTGGAATGCTATGACATGAGAATAACATTCTGGAGAAAAAATCTAGTGAGAACGTTTTTAAGTGCAGTGGAACCCAGCAGTGCTGTGTTGGCATGCTTCCAGGAATGACTTGTAGAACATGCCATAATCAGTATGAACAGTGGGGACTTTAAGCTCCATTGTGCAAGTTTCTGCAAAGAAGTAAGGGCAATCATCTGGCCTGTAAGTTATGGTAATCTTGTCATCGAGCCCCAAAGGAGGTACAGCACTCAGGCCTGTTGCAAACATGAGGAATTCTTCAAGTTTTGAAGACCCAAACTCTAAGAAGAAATAAAACAATAATTTTCAGAAAAAAATCAATATTAGGATAGTACATTACATTTTATATAAAATTCAGTACTGCAGGTCAGAGTCCGCATTCTTCCCAGCCTTCTGCAGGATCATATTGTTATTTTTCCAAGGCAATTAAGGCATTCATTATATATTGTGCCACTATAGTCTGTTATGACAAGGATGGTGATAATGCATGATATAACATTAAAGTAACAATAAAATGAAATTAATGAAAAGAGCACCAAATCCTAGGGCATACTTTAAGTTACTTTACATTTTAGCATTTGTTCTCTACAGTATTTAGTTTGTGCAACCCTGACATCGAAACTTATTACAGGATCATATTTACAAGAAAAATAATACAAGCAGTTTCCAGAATTATAAAGGGTACTAAAAGAAAAATTCCTGGATTCAAAACTCAAGAAGTTTGACAGCTTAAATGTTAAATTAATGTTCATCAGATAGTTTTGGTTCTTTATCCAAAAAGTTGGCAGCCTCTTTGCATGCAGTATATGTCTATAAAAATGTCAAGAGTTTTCTAGGTTTGGTGAAAATAAACCTTTCAAGACGTTTTCCAGGAAATCATGGAGTAATGCACATGTTTGGATTCTTAACAGACGTAAAACAGCCCAAGAATAATATTATTAATCTGTTTAAGGTTACCACTTTGATCAAATAGAGTGCATATTCATGAGAAGAGGGAGATGGGAGAGCTGGAATTTGTTGGTAAGTTCCCCTGGTCTAATTTCTATAGACATTTTGAATGCCACCTACCACCATAGCATTGGGAAATAGCCCTCTTCAAATGTTGGCGCATCACATCATTGGTGCCATCCCCCTTGTGATTTATGTTACAAAACTGGCCAAAAAGAAGCTCTGGTGATAATTCCTCATCCACTTTGTGTACAAAAAATGGAAGCATAAGTTCTGGATGGCCTCTGATGAGATGAAGCACACCAACAACATTCAGCCCATTACAGAACTGGTCAATGCACAACTTCCGCTTGTAGAATACCTCATGTGCTACCAGTAACTGCATAGCTGCTGCACGATTGTCATATGTAAGCAGCTTATCCCATCCTGCCGCTTGCAATAGGTCTGACAACTCACTGTTGCTCTTTATCTCTTCTAGGGACTCTGGACTTTCAACATTTTCAATCTTCAACAAAAGAAAATGAAGTCCTTGAAACCTTTTTATACCTGTTGAAGTCACATCACAGGAAATGGTGCATATGAATTATACGAAAATTAGCAAAAATGTCCAGTTTTTACAGTGTGTATGTCTTCAAAAAGAGAGAAACAACATTAGAATACAGACCATGTACCTTAAATGACACATTCAAACCACAAAGTAAATACCGACCCCCATGAAAAGCTATACCTTGCGAATAAGTTCAATGACTTCACAGTCAGGAAGGTCTTCTGCATGGTGGGGAACTTCAGTCATATCTACATTTTCATGTGATATAAAATAATACATGCTTCTGGAGAAAACAGGCATACCCACATCACAATGCATAATTGCACACGCAATCATTCGACCTGCAAAAAAAAACAGATTGCTTTGAAGAGCACTTGTGTTGTATGTAATAGCCTTGTTGTCTTCTCTGCCTTCAAATAAGGCTGGATTGTTGGCCAGTGCCTTTAGCAAAAGAGTGAAGTATTCCCTCCTTAAACCACCTGCATCTATCCCTTCTTCATCCTCAAACTTTATGCGAGGGGACTTGGAAGGATCAAACCTTGAGCTCTTAAAAATTGCAACACTGTCCTCCCATAAAGTGTCCCTGGCAATATTGATTCTTTGAATGCCAGCCTTCAGATATCTTTCCCGTTGCTGCTTCAGTAACTTTGTTAGGTTCATATCCTCTTCAATAGTGATGTCTTCAGTATTTATTGCTCCTGATGAACAACCAGCATCTGTGTTGGTTACTCTGTCTGTGTCTATATTGACAAAAAAGAAGCAGAACTTCACCTCAGCTGTATAGAAACATCTCTGACAGAAATGGAACATACAGCTGCATGTACAGTATATGTTACAGGTTAAATTTGATTTCAGGTTATTTTTTATTTAACCTAGGTCAAAATAAAATTCCTTTGTCTCCTAACCCTAATTATCCATGATTAGACAAAGGAATTTCATTTTGACCTAGGTTAAACAAAAGATAACCTGAAATCAAATTTAACCTGTAACATATACATGCATATGACCATCATGAAGGTATTTCATAATCATCATTTTGAAAAAGTTAGCATTACCAGTATATTTGAATGACTATACAGAGCCAACAGATGCTGAGTACTTTGTCAATTTTGTTCTCTTCAGGCCAGTGTATTTTGCTACATGCTGTGTGCAATACAAATTATGTTGACTTTATTAGAGTGGAACAAGGTGACCGTCACCTTCTATAACTATGGAGGAATCATCATTGAAGACCATGTCAACTGCTCTTGTGACAATACCCCCACAACGATGCAATATTTCACCCAGTGTGCTTGCATCCTTTTCTGGAAAAAGATCCTGTAGTGTAGCCAAACCTGAAAGAATATAAATAGGGGTACTAAACAGTAAGGGACAAGCACACTAAAACATGGATTTGTTGAAGTAATATTGAATGGATATTTCAATTGAGGGTTTTAGACACATTAAACAAGACTGTAAGAATGTGAAGGACATTTATCTGTTACTCAGCTTTATTAAACTACTTTGCACATACAGTGCTGCACTGACCACCATCACTAGTAAGGCTAAAAACAGAACAAAACAAATTCTTAGCTTACCTTGCAAAGAAATCTTACATATTTTTTGTCTTTCCTGCTAACAAAGAGTCTGACAATTTGGTAAACGTAACAAAACAATAGCCAGCAAAACCACAAAAATATAATCTGCCACATGGTGTGAGTTGCATGTATCTGTTGTCAATCTTATCTTTCATGGGCGAGTAAAGGCTGGTGCAATGGCAAGAAATTATCCCTAGCTAAGAGAATTCAGTATTATCAATAATATTTTCAAATGTTAAAGAACATTTTCACTGGAAACAAAACTATCAAGCAGTACTGTACACAAAAAGACAAAACACTGATGATACATTCATAATCAAGTCAACCCTGGTACTGTACATCAACAGATAAATTTAGAAACTGGCTTCACACAGAATATGTGCATAATAGATTCTTTGTAGATAGCTTTTTGGAAAAACAAGCTCTCATTTTCCAGCTCTTTACCATCATTTATTAGGTCAAAATGCAACTAACACCAAATTGTAAGTCATAATAATTATCAATGCATGATGTATATAAACATGTAAGCAGAACATGCTGTCTTTTTTGCCACAGTACCTGATGGGCTGTCTTGTTCAGATGATGATGCTACAGGTTCTGTATCATCTCTTGATTGAGGTCGTGAAACATCATGCACCAAGTCATCTATTATCTGTACTGGTTTACCACTCTCAGTTTTCAACCTGTTTTGTCATTGGATACAAAGTTGAATATCATAATTATTATTAAATATTCCCACTTATGTGTAGAGCTGACCACATCTTACTTTATAATATCTGCCCATTGAACACAGCTGGTTTAATTTATATAATTTGGAACAAATAACAACAAATGAAATGGCCAAAGCAAAAAGTTACTTACATCTGATTGCAATTTGCAAGGTGTTCTCGTAAATCACTCATGGAGAAAAAAAATCCACATTGCTTACATTCCTCCATGGGAATATCAGCCTATAAGGAAAACAAATTAAGTGATGCAATGAGAATGATATATCAAATGAATCATATATAAACTGCGGAAATGAAATCAAATGAAGAATGATCCTCGCAGTTGTGAACGCAATTTATGCAATTGCGAAAGGAAGCCTGAAAAAAATTCAGGACATCAACGGGGTTTGAAAGTCCTCAAGTCATCAAGGTAATGTGTGAGATTTTTTATGTTCTAAAGTAACATAGCCAAAAGTACATTAAAGTATTGCAAATTTAACCCTTAAGTATATCACAATGTAATTTATTTGACTTGCCTTCTACAGTTTTCGTTCTTTACTGCATTAAGCTTACTTGTGCATTTTTCTCCAGAAAACATCAAAGTAACTCGTTTAATCCTTCTATTTTACTGCTAAGGCTGTAAACATGCAATGAACGTGAGATAATTAATCTAGATAGCTAAAAGATCCGTTGAAATCTCTCCAGTTTGGTTGTCTGCCCCTTTGAGTTTGCATGATAAATAAGAAAGCCAACATGGCAACCATCTTGAATAAGATTTACTGGCTTACCATCATTCCAACTTCGTAGCCTTCTAAAGGGGTCAACGAGAGATCGTTCTGTAGTGGGCGGATGTAAGCAGTTGCTTGATTCAAGTTGTCTTTCAGGTACTGGACACTATAACCCTCTACCTTTGAACCGGGTATAAGCACCAACCGTGAAGTTGACCGACCATCAGTTCTTAAAAATTCATACCCTCCACCATCATTAAGCTTGGGGAATGTTTCTGATAGCTTCTCGTGCAAACGACTCGCAGACCAGCATTTGTCGAGCGTCATTTCCTTTTCACCCAGTCCTGCAGCCCTCAGTGTTATTTTCTCTTCCACAGTGGGTATTTTACAAGCATCTATATTCGCCAAACAACAGAACTTGTGAGTCCACTGGTTTCGCTTAGCGAATCCTCCTCCAGCTGTTCTACGTGACCTTTTCCTTCCCGTGCTTGTTGTTGTTTGGGTTGCTCCAGAAGAAAGTGGACTGAAGCGCATTGCTGCCGCTATTTGGTGGACTCGACTGTTGGCACGTACAGCTGCATTGCCAAACAATCGACGATGCTCTGAAAATATACCACTTGTTGGGCTTGGTGAAGCTGCAGTTACTGTAGTAGATGAACATGGAGTCGAACTGGAAGACGCTTCGCTGCGTATCGCGTGTCCGCGGCCATTGTCTCGCAATAGGTCAGCTACTTTGTTTAAGCTGTCAGTGGCTTTTCTTAAGGTTGCAAAGACGTCCCGATCGTCTTTATCTCCAGACTGACTAGGTCCCGCAATGTTTTCCGCCATGTTTTGCAAACAAATTGGCGGGAATTCGGCGCGCAGTGCATGCTATCAAGGCGAACATCATAACATCAAGACGAACATCATAATGTCAAGACGAACATCATAATGTCATGACGAACATCATAATATCAAGACGAACATCATAATGTCATGACGAACATCATAATGTCAAGACGAACATCATAATATCAAGACGAACATCACAATGTCATGACGAACATCATAATATCAAGACGAACATCATAATGTCATGACGAACATCATAATGTCATGACGAACATCATAATATCAAGACGAACATCATAATGTCAAGACGAACATCATAATGTCAAGACGAACATCATAATGTCATGACGAACATCATAATATCAAGACGAACATCATAATGTCAAGACGAACATCATAACATCAAGACGAACATCATAATGTCATGACGAACATCATAATGTCAAGACGAACATCATAATGTCAAGACGAACATCATAATGTCAAGACGAACATCATAATGTCATGACGAACATCATAAGACGAACATCATAATGTCATGACGAACGTCATAACATCAAGACGAACATCATGATGTCGAGGTTAAGTTCACAATGAACATTTTAATGTCAATACAAAACACATAATTAAGTGACAAACATAATTTTGACACCGATAACGCGCCATAGAAACAAAGCATCCCTATCGCGTCGAGGTAACGTCCATGATGAAGGTATGTCTCTAATGATGGAAGTTTCTTTAGCTTGGTCATACACTTTGATATTGTATCAACCGTGTAATAGGGAATGGGGTGACAGGTATTTCCCTTATGACCTTCTTTTCTTGGGGAGGGGGGAAATGGGAAAATGCATGGGAATCACTGGGAATAAAATTTTGTTAACTGGGACAGGGAAAAATAACTTCACATCTAGGAAGGGGAACACCTTTTACATCTTTCAAAACACTCTAGTGGTAACTAGCCTTCCGCTTTTGATAACAGGAAACTGAAAAAAGCTATTAGCATTCAACAATCACACCAAAAAACTGCAAAAAGGCTAACGTTTGGTCAAGCACGTAAACGTGTGGAACTCCCAGTCTGGATGTGTGTGTAGAGAGGGGGAGGGGGGCGGGGAGGCATTTCTAACAACGGCCCCCAGTGCAATGGGATTTCTTTAACTCCGCTATCTCCATTTATAATACCCTCCTCCCAACTTTCCGTTTTTCCATCTTGTGTATATTAACTATAGAAACAAACGTTACGGTTCTCTTTAAAGAGAGTCGGGGGAAAGGGGTTAGAGTCGGGGGAAAAGGAGGAATGTGGGACAGAAAAAGAGAGAGAAACGACACGGTTAAGGTATTCCTGGAGGATGACATGAATCTTTCAGATCACAACGCTTCGTTAACATATGAGAGATTACTTAAAATGCAACCTGAACACCAAATTTCAGAGATCGGGACCGAAGCGTTTTCGAGTAAGAAGCGAGAGAAGTTCGGTTTCTACGGGCTCTTTCGCGGGAAAAATACAGACTGTGTACAACGAAAATCCTTGTGCGTGTTCGTGTTTAATTCCCCAAAGAGTATATTGTTGACAGATCTGTCAAATCATGCTATCTTTAACGTGATAGATGAGATCGTTCCGGATGGAGAAATAAAACTGTTGTCTTTGAAAAAGACATCCTTTTTGCAACCAGCTCACCAACAAATGAGAAGAATTTTTAATTTTGCTGGAATTCCGAACGGGTTACGTCGCGTGATACAACGAACAGCTCTACTGAAGCCAGAAGGAACAGCAAAGAAATGCCGGCGGCGAAAACCTATTGTTCACTATTTGACATTCCGTGTGGCTGTAGCTTGCGCTTCATGTCTTTCAGTCTTCGAAATTTACGGCCGTCGGCTTGCGCTCCACATCTTTCAATCTTCAAAATTTACAGCCATTGGGATCGATGAACGATGGCGAACTCATGCGAGAGAATCATTCAACCAGTTTCTTCTACATGTAGTTTCAAAATGTTCAAGCGTATTCGCAAACCACGTCTAGAGCCTCAGGCTTCGTGAAGGCTTCGTGTGAGCAGCCCTTTTAATTTGCTCACTGTCCAGCATAAATGAATCTATAGGTGTAATAAATAAAGCTTTCTGTCTCTTCGCTTCAAAAAATAAATCTCTAGTACGATAAGTAATGGTAATAGGACTGAGTGGAGTCCAATTCGGTCAGTAATCATACGAGTGATAACAAAATCGGACGACCGCGCAGCGGGAGTCCGATTTGTTTATCAAGAGTATGATTACAGACCGAATTGGACGACACGAAGTCTTATTACCAATTAATCATAAAAATTTCAATTTCCGAGAAAAGAAGAAGAGCCAAGTAATAAAAGGGAAGGAAATTTTGCATTAAAAGACTGACAAAGGAAGCGTAAATTGTTTAATGTCGCTCTGAAATGCCCGCTACCATGTGGCCTTAGTGCCTTTTGAGTGGCTTCAGCTTACTTGATCTCATTAATTTGTGAAGTATCCTTGTCACTCCAGCCACATCCCACAAGCTTTACGTTTTCATTGCTTGTTTTATTGATATGTGGGTACTTGAGCCTGAGCATTAGCTATGCCATGCTGATGAGGCCTAACAAGGCCGAAACAGTTGTCCATGGCTGCTAATGCTTGGGCTCAATCTTTGCTTTGGTAGATTTAAGGGGTAATGCCCGCTACCATGTGGCCTTAGTGCCTTTTGAGTGGCTTCAGCTTACTTGATCACATTAATTTGTGAAGTATCCTTGTCACTCCAGCCACATCCCACAAGCTTTACGTTTTCATTGCTTGTTTTATTGATATGTGGGTACTTGAGCCTGAGCATTAACTATGCCATGCTGATGAGGCCTAACAAGGCCGAAACAGTTGTCCATGGCTGCTAATGCTTGGGCTCAATCTTTGCTTTGGTAGATTTAAGGGGTAATGCCCGCTACCATGTGGCCTTAGTGCCTTTTGAGTGGCTTCAGCTTACTTGATCACATTAATTTGTGAAGTATCCTTGTCACTCCAGCCACATCCCACAAGCTTTACGTTTTCATTACGATCAAAATGTATGGTGATTGTAACCAAGGTTGTGATTGGTTGATTTAAACTACAACTTTGAATGTGATTGGCTTATTGAACTGTCCGATAACAAACTGTCCAATAACAAAGTGTCCAATAACAAACTGTCCGATAACAACTTGGCACGTGAATTAGTGGAAAATAGGAGTTTTTTTAAACCAATCACAATCGAGGAAATTGTAATTTTTATGATTAATCTCTACAAATTCACGCACATTCGATATCGAATGGCTGTCAACACATGCTGACAAAAGGCGAGCGAGGTGTCGTTGCTAGGTGAAGCGTTCATATCACACTGTGATTGGTTTCGCGGGAAAAATGGATACACAGATATGGAAAATTTACCCATATTTGGAGGAATATTTTGCGTTTTACCGCTGGTTTTAACTAGTGTGGACACAGAAAACATGGCTGCCACTGAAATACAACAGCATCGGTCAAAACTGAGCGATTTTCTGAAATTTATGGCCGATTTACAGGCAAAAAAGGCTAATAAAATACGACCAGAGGACACGTTTATTTAGTTTACTTCTGGAAGATGTATCGTTGAGGTTTGAAACTAGGCAGGGTTGAACTACATAGGAAAACGAAACTTTTCACTGCTGTCCGCACTCGAGAGTGGAACAGCACATGAGTGAGGAGAACTTGAATTTTAGGAAGGTAAAATTTCTGAATTTTTCTCATTACAACATAAAAAATCAAAATGACAATGCGGACTGCGGTGAAAAGTTGAGTTTTTGTCCATTTTAATCGTGTTCCAAATCTCAGAGCTAAATAATAAATTCCAATTTAGATTTAATCATTATTGTGAATTTGCTTGCAGATGACAATACCCCAGAATTTTTGTAATTCTTAACATTCCTTAAATTTTTCTAAACTGAAAAATATTTTTTCAGAATCTATAAGTTTCAGTGAATATGTGATGTTAAAATGAGTGCAGTATCTGTAATGTATCTTTAAAAATAACACCCTCAACTATTGTCCAAAAATGACCAAATTAGGGTCCAGGAATACCTTAATTGAATCTTCTTTTATTGCTACAGTAAGTAATAATTAACAATGTATATATGCGAAACCCTAGGCAATAAGTCATTGTCTTAAAAACAATGAAGCGCATACATAATTAATGAAGTAGAATGTATAATTAATGTATGGGGCTATATGGAAATTTTTCCAAGGTGTTTTTTGGCAAAATGTTCAGGAGCCAAAGGGTTGAGGTCGCGCAGGAGGTCGATTCCTCTGATCTTGGTGGAATAATAGAATTACATCATGATTGTCGATTCATAGGCGCATCGCAATTTACTGTGATATCCTAGGCTACTAAAGACAGAACCGGCAAAAAGCAATGTTTGTGTCCGAGTTTTCTGATTGAGAACCGCAGTAAAGTAAATGCATTTGATAAAGGATAACCTCTTCTGTTATGTGCCAGAAGGAGATGTCCCATTTCAAGGAGTTCATACTTCGAGATTTCAATCACACGTGCAATTAGTAATACACCGAACACACGATGTATTGAATAAATTTAGAAAAAAAAAAAAAGAACTCTTCTCATGAATATTCTGTGTATCGTCGGAATCAGTCGCACGCGCACGGTAGTACATACTCTTTAAATACATACATACATACATACATACATACATACATACATACATACATACATACCTACATACATACATACCTACATACCTACATACCTACATACCTACATACATACATACATACATACATACATACATACATACATACATACATACATACATACATACATACATACATACATACATACATACATAATAAAATTAATTAAGTGTCCTGCACGGCCTTAAGAGTCTTGGTGGCACGCTAAGAGTTTTAACTCGCCTTTGAAAAAAGATTCAAACTGTATTCATTATGGGGCAGATGAAAAATGGACATCCAAAAGCCATATTTACTAGCAAACGTTGAACGAGGTTTTAATAAGGTGCTCTTCCGAAGCCGATTAAATCAGCGCTATGAGCGTGCAAAATTACCTTACGCTATAAAATTCATAACTTTATCTATATTAACGCTAGAAACATAATTTTCGCTTCCCAAATGTAATGTAATGTAATGTAATGTGTATTTATATACCGGTTTACAACACTGGCCGGGGGACTTTACCAGACTGCTTATAACGCAGTTTACAATTAATGAAGTTGAGTTATGAGTGCCCCCGTAATATCAATATCAAATTAAGACAGACACTAGGGGTGGTCACTGCCAGAGTTTTGTTACGTCCCTAGTGGTTCTTTTACGTCCCACAGAATCATGTGAGACGGGGCCTACGGTTTATCGTCCTTATCCGAGAAGACTAGAAAGTCTAACCGTTTGTAGATGTCATTACAAAGGCAGCACTTTCTCCTCAACCCTGAGTGTTGGTCCGGCCGGGGTTTGAACCCGCGACCTCCCGCACGGTAGTCCGGTGCTCTACCACTGAGCTAACCGGTCTGCGGTTAGCCATGTTATAGGAAAATAATTGTTCATTCAGTTATTTGATAAACAAAGCGAAAATTTCGAACGGGGCAATTCGCAATTACTCTTGTTTACTAACGCCAATTTCGACACGCTTTAAGAGTGGATTTGGTGACACGCAAAAATTTTCAACTCGCCTTTGAAACAGAAAGTCGAAATGATTTTCGGTGCTACATGCTGCCAAATTTCCATATTTCCTCTGCAAATCCTTCGAGGCTTCGAACTTAGTTGTTCACACCTCAAAAACAAAAGGTGAATCGACGAATAATCCAGCAGGTGGTATTCTTGTTGTTTGATAAATTTACATAACTGACGCGTGATGTGATGCTTGCGACCTTTCTCCGTGTGACTCTCCATGTCTGTTTTTTTCAGCGCTTGCGCAGAAACGCCGGAAGTGAGCTTTGTGGATGAAACTCGACGACGAAAAAGAAGAACGGACGGCATTTATAAACTCTGGCGCTCTACGAAGCCCGAGTAATAAACAAACGCGGACCATTTATTCGCTCATTTACGAGTAATTTTCTACCTGTCTCTTTGAAAAATTTAGCAAAATAGGTGGATGAATCGGAATATTTACAGATCGAATGTTCGATCCCGTATGTCCAGAGGCAAGATTTCATTAACCATTCTACGCACACTTAAAACTAATTAGTATCAGTTTGTTTTGTTACACAATTGACTTCCTCTTTTTTTTTTTTTCAATACAATGTGGCAATACTTTACTTACAATTTACGTCCCTTTATCTCTAATTATTGTAATATATTGAATGTCTGTATGAATGTATTTTTTTTTTCTGGCAAATAAATAAACTGAACTGAAACTGAAACTACATTGAGACTTCTACAAACAAACAAAAATAACAATTATTGGATTTTACAAAGACAGAAGAAAAACCATAAACAAACAAAGCAGATCTTACACACGAAACACCCGGATTACGCTTAACACTGAAAATATTTCCTTCCTGTGAACTCACCAGGTGAACACGCTGCATCTCTTGTGTACTCCATCCATCTTCCATGAGCTAGCTAGCCACGGCCATCACCTCACACTAGCCAGGTATCGTAAAACAGGATCAAGTACACTCGATGATAGTTAGGCGTGGATTGTTAAGGTGTGTGATTGTTGAGTGCGTGTCCAAGATAGAACGGAGGTGAAGGCTCAAGATCAAACTATGGCGTGAAAGATAACGAAGGGGAGAAAGACCACAAATATAGTGCTGCAGATTAAGGGACAAAGGACGGGTTTTTGGTGTTCGTGCAAACGAGAGTTAGAAAAAATGAACCTAATTCTTGAAAGGACTCAGGCTCAGGATCAGGGTCAATATTCAGCAGAGGTGAAGAGACTTGTATAAAGAAAAGAACAGAAGAACAAAATATTTGTTTTATTTTGACGTAGCAGCATTTGAGACCGCATCGCCCGTCTTCGTGAAGAAGGTTACTGGTCTGTATTGGCTCATGTCTTACCACATAATAATCGCTACATGCAAACGACATAGACTGTAACTTAAAGCTGCATGGCAAGCGAACCCAACGAACATTAGTCTTTTCTCGTAAAAGATCACAGGTAGCGTGTTGAGGTAATTCCTCTGAAATAAAACTGACCATAGATTCTTGTTGAAACTTTATCCACTGAATATTTATCATGAGAACTTCAATCTTGAAATAAAAAGGGGGTGCCCATGCTCATTTAGTAGCCGTGGCATTATTTAATGCTTATAATTATAAGAACGCATTCCAAGTTATTGTAAAATCTTAGTTAGCCCAGACTCATGAAAAGAGGCGCCACGCAGCTCTCGGAACAGCTCACAGGATTGGCTGAGAAAACAATAAACAATCAACAGAAACAATGGACCCTAGCCCTGAAATAATGGAGCTGCGTGGTAATAAGAACCAATGAAATAAGAGGTTACTGAGAGGTGCGTGGCATCTGCATGAAAAGACGCCTTAAACTATAGTCAATACATTGTGTTGGACACAAATAAACTTTAGACAGAAAGCTGAATCCTTGATTAAACTAGAGGCCGGCCATATTGGCCTTCACTCGGCCTTCCAAGAAGCAATCGTAAACTGCAATTTGCTACTTCACTGATTCACCTACACGGTTGTAATATTATGATGAAGTTGGCATAACGAGATCTGAATTCCTTTCCATATTTTATTTTCACTATGGCATTATGTCGATCATAAACTGATGGTTGCCTTCTCTAGTACATCGCATTTTTCAAGTACATTCAACATCGCTCGTGTTATGGCGGGATGTCTAAAAAACGACGACCTAAAAAGCGACGGTGTTTCCTTATAGGTCCGCAAGCTTGTATGAAGTAATGGAGGATTTTTTCGCATAAACGTTACTGGAATCTCGGTGAAATGCGAGGAGAATAAATATTTAGCAGAGTGAAACTGTTTGCAAATACGTCATTTGAAACAGAGAGTAAAGTTTCTGCGGTCAGTTTCACGTCACGCAACTAAAACCTAAAATCACTTATCATTCAAAAAATGTCCAGAAATTCAGATATTGTAGAAAAATAGTAAATATACTACCTTTCAAAGTCTCAGGGGTGTGTTTATCCCGTACTTGAGTTATTCAGCAAAATGCACCACTCAAAATTACACGACAGCCGGATTTAAAACATCTAGAGTTTAAAACCTTTCGACTCGCTGTTGAACTTGCAAACATTCGTATAGACACTTTTCTTAACATATTAGTTGTTCATACCTCAAAAACACAACCTGGCGGCATTCTTGATGTTGTAAGTTGTGATATTTTTCGTTAGCGCTTGCGCAGAAACGCTGTAATTGAGCTTTGTGGATCAAACATGACGAAGAAAAACGGCCGACATTTTTAGACTCGGATCTTCGACAGGAAGTCCGAGTAAAAATTGAACTACATTGCTTGCAATGATTACCTAACTGCACAATCGAAACCACCACAAAGTAGCTGCTAGTTTCTTTATTAAATTTTAAATAATAGAAATGAGATCAGGATTTTCTCACGCAAAGCTTATGATTAGTTGATTAAAATGACTGGGAAAAAATATGGGGTGTCCGTACTCGTTAATGGCCAATAGCTATTTTTCAAGTGACAGAGTTCAATATCAAGGTAAGTCCGCCATGTTACCATGTGCGAGTGCACAAGCGCGCACTAACGACGCCCAAAAATTTGCACAGTAAGGTTGCACTATGCAAATGTGAGGAATCACCTTTAGGTTTAGCAAGACTGAACTATAGCCTTCTTCGTTTAAAAGCCAAACATACGGCGTGCCCGTGGTTCAATGACTGAAGTATCGTTTCCCAAGCAGAACCCATTCGCACTGCACAGCAGCAAAACGTTCAGCGCATGCGCTGTACCCCCAGAACAAGCAACTGCGAAAAAGATAGGACTCCGGTTCTCGAATAATCTGAGTTTAAAAGAGAACAACTTTGAGCTACTCAATGGTATGAACCATGAACGCGACCATTAAGCTGTTGCTGAAAGATGACTTGTTACTGAATTTTCCTCTAAATGGGAGACAAGTGAATGTTTTGAATTGAGTGTTAAATTATAAGCCACTGATAACTGTAAGCAAAGTTGACTTTCTACGTTCAACCTTCCTCTGCCCTATCATTCAGCCTAAATAAACAATGATACTGCACAACGGTCGCACAAAGCCGCGCATGTGCAGTTTCCAACCAAACATGTCACAATTTTGATTGCTGTTTAATAGCACGAAAACTGCAATTAATTGATACTGGACTTCCCCCTAAATGTCATGAGCAATCAATGGGCTCTGTAAACCCAAAGGGAACGAGTAACGTAAAGCTAAGTAATCACGACACTACAGCTTCCAATCTCAACTTTTCGCCTCACTCCTGAAAACGAAGTAGCGTGCTAAAATTTAAACCCCCGGCTCGCCACACTCCTAAAAGCGCCCAGTCCATAACTGGAAAATCATTATGAGCATTATAGTAAGTTTTTTACTCGTTTTTTACTCGTGCCTGAAAGGCGACGAGTCTAGGATTCGACTGTTTTTTTTTCTTGTTTTTTTTGTCTTCCAAGCGCACGTGTCCAACACGCACCACTGCACAGAGGGTTTAACAGAAGCTCGGTCATCTTCACGTGCAGCGCACGTGACTCAACTTTCGTGCAAAAAAAATGTGACAGGCCGTGGGAAATTGCACGAAAGCTCGAAAGATGTTTTCAAAGCAAACCGTCGATTCTTTTTCATTTATTTCTGCAAGAGATGCTTCGATGAGTAATTTCGGCCGTTTGCCTGTCCATATCTCGAATACTAAACCGTTCCATAAGCACTTTCTTTCTCAAACGCTCAGCAGAAATTAATCCGTCTATGTAAACAATGTCGGATTAGATATTTTGCAATCTCCTCATTGTCTGTGCCAAGTAATATAGCGTAGCGGTCATCGTAACCGCTTTTGATGCAGATAATTCCAGGTTCGAACTGCTGTAGAAGCAACTCACACGAGTTTTTTTTTTCTTTTCTCTTTTTATTGCTTTGTCTGTTTTGTTTTGTTTTACAATATTACTATTGTTATCAATGGTTGACCTGTAAAGCAATTCGGAAGTTTTAAAGGGGTATACGTTGAAGAGGTACAAATATAAGCGCAATACGTCCGATGTAAAGGAAGACAGACAGACTTCTCTTTCTTCTGTTTCCCGCCAAGTTAGGGATATTCAATGTATAAAGGGGATTAGTTTCTAAAGAAACTGGGGTGCTGCGTCGGTGGGAGAGTGAAACACATATACAATGTAGCTTTGCAGGCACGAGTTTAGGCTAATTTTAGCCTCTTGTTTTTATTAGAATTATAGGAGATGTTATTCGGTTGTTTTAAGTCCTATTAAAGTGAGGTCTCCTAGCGCGATTGCTCTTGCATGGCTGCTACCGCAATCTGCATCTGCATCTGCAACGCGGGGAAGCTTCAATAATGACATAAAAGCCGGTTATGTATGTAGGGGAATAAGGCCCTCTCCTCTCCCCTACCCTAAACAAAAGCCCCACGACTGGTGTAAGTGATACGTTTGTTTTGTTTTTGTTTTTCTTCCGGAATCATTTTTGACGATAACCACCACTGTAATAACCGGTTCTCCCTTGAATATTCGTTGCAGTACTCACGCGCTGGAAATAATATTTCTTCCGGACTCAAAACTTTCTGCAGCCACAATGCACCAATCACGGTTCGCTTGACTCTGAGGATAATGGGTAACATGGACATTCCAACCCGAAAAGAAGAGTTTGATGCAGCAAATAATTCAATTGAAAGACCACTGGAAACTGTACAATATCAATATCAAACCTCGAGGCAAAATGAATTTCTGAGAATGAAAGTCCTTATGGTTTCCATTTCACATTTGAACAACAACAACAAAAAAGCTAACCGTACTGTTTTGTTCCCATTTCATCCTTAAAGATCCTAAAGATGTGTGGATCGTTAGAGGAGCAAGAGACCTTGAACACAGTACTGGTAGGGTCGTTCCTTAACTTTAATAATTACATTTAACAGAAATCAGTTCATTAACTACAGTGGCAAACGTATTTCTTTCTTCAAAATGAATCGAGTAAATGCTTTTCAGAGGAACATTTTAAAATTACTATCAATTGAACAATAAAAACGATCAAGAAAATTTAAAAGTATCCATAAAAGTTTACACTGAACCGCGGGAGTTCAAAGACTGTTTAAAGGAAAGAATGACATCATGATAAATCAACATGTTTAAAAATAAGCATGCATCGGTCGCCTAAAGTATCCATCGAAAAATTAATATTACAGTCTTGAGAGGACAATATGTCTATCATAACAACACGAGCAGATATACTTGCACTCAAACGTTCGGCATCCAGGACCATGAACAAATCAATATCCACCGCGTCCACCATAATTGCCACGGCCTCCACGAAATGGAGGAGCACCACGCATCATAGGACCTCCCCTAGGAGCACCCCGAATTGGAAATGCACCAGGAGTAACTGTACGTATGGGAGCACCGCGTGTTGAGGGACCACCGCGTCCACCAGGAGCACTAGACACGAAAGATGAGGCACCACGAGGGCCTTGCATACCTGTACCACGAGCGGTTGGTGCACCACGAGTGGCCGGTGCACCACGAGAAGCAGGGGTTCCACGCGAAACAGGGGTACCACGAGGGACATGAGCCCCACGCATGGCTACAGCACCACGTGGGGCTGGGGTGCCACGTGCAACTGTGACACCACGAGTGGCTGGGGCACCACGGGCTACTGGACCACCACGAGCAGCTATGCCTCCTCTGGCGAAAGATGCAGCTGTTGCTGGAGCACCTCTCTGTGCAAGGCCTCCCCTAACTGGGGTAGTTGTCTGAGAGGCTGCACCACCACGGCCGGCACCAGACACTCCACCCCGAACACTGATTGCTCCACCACGAACTGATATTGCTCCACCTCGAGAAGGAACAGTCTGACCTTGCATGCTGGCAGGGGAAGCAGTCCTCACTGTGCCTCTGCCCACTGGTGATGGGCCTCTGGGTGCCGCCATGCGCAGACCTGACGGTGACGGGGTCCTCACAGCTGCTGACGGTGTGGTTACCCTGGGTGTGCCCGCAGGAGCCGCCCCTAGTAAACCTCTTCCTGCAGGGGCTCTCACCTGTCCTGCAGAGACACCAGACACAAGTCTTGG
>JAEMWC010000600.1:532500-549668 GCA_016490735.1 Pachyseris speciosa
TGTGGTTTTTCACTGTATCATCTGTATCATCGCTGATATTTTCACTAAATAAACTCTGCCAAAGTCCTTTAGCAAACACACCACACAGACACTTGCATCACCATCTTATCAAGTAGACCAAGACTTGCTGTATCAATGAAATTACAAAGAAACGAGCTGATAAATAAGGTCAAAACTTCATGGAATGTTACAGTTAGGAAGGAAGTAATACAGACAGGAAATATGGAGATCATTGCAAGGACTAAACATTGTCCTGTCCTGTATGAAACAATATTACATTACTAACAAAGTGCTAAACTCTGCCAAAGTCCTTTAGCAAAATAATACTTGCACCACCAGCTCATCTTGTAAACCAAGACTTGTTCTATCAATAAAATTACAAACCTTGTAAACGAGCTGATAAGTCATAATGATCTCTCCACAAAGAAAATCAAACAGCTTATCTAACAAACTGAATTTTATGCAGATAAATGACTCATTAAGTTTGCTAAACATAATTAACAGTTCAGTGCAAAGACGTTATCTGCTGTATGCCATGATTTAAATGTCAAGACTTCTTATTTATTCAGTTCAAAACTGCACCAAGATATCAAGGCACCTATATTATTAGGAAAGTATGTATGCAGCTGTTGAATACATTATTAGGCACCTATGTATGCAGCTGTTGAAAATACATTATTAGGCACCTATGTATGCAGCTGTTGAAAATACATTATTAGGCACCTATGTATGCAGCTGTTGAAAATACATTATGAGGTACCTACAGTATGTGTGCAGCTATAGAAAATACATTATTATAATTAATTTTATAATTATACGAGGGAAAATCCTGTCAATCAAAGAAAATGGTTTTAAGGCAGACATCAAGTTACAGTATGTATCAGGTGGGGCTGTTGTTGTTTCTGTTTTGTTTTGTTCATTTTTGCTTTTGCTTTTTTGTTTGTCTTTAACACAACAAATCAATATAGTTTAGAATGTTGAATAGTTGGAGCAAAGCTACCATGATACTTAACAATATTGAGTGAATGCTGAAATGAAGATTGCAACACCCAATAAAAAGAGTAACTACATGTATTACAAGCAACAAGAAGTCTGAATACACCTGTACAAACAAACACACGACATGCCAAGAGCAACCCTTTTGCCCTCATATTAGGTTATAATAATCAACATTAACATCTGCCAATTTTCTTCACATAAAGTTCCGAGATGGTTTGTAGTGGCTTATTGGGATGCCTCACACCCATATCAATCCACATTAAATTTTAATTAGTGTAATGGAAACCTTTACTTGATTTCTTGTCTGCTATTTGCTGGAATGTACAGTATATGAAACCTGACTAACACTCAAGTCCTGCCTCAGACTGATGAAAATGTTAAAGATGTGCATGTGTATATTTTACTGCACTATAAGAACTACAAAGCCATAGATTTTCCCATCACAGTTAATGACATTGTAAAGAGAATGTGAGATAAAATATTTTGGGAAGTTACAGTACAGGATAATTGCCATTTCCCAACATTTTCACACACTTTTTTTACAATATCTAAGCAACATACTTTCTAACAATTCACAACCAGAGAACATTAATAGTTTGAGTTTTGGACTTTGCTAATACTTGCAGAAAGATTTTGAAGTGTTCTTTACTTTTCTATGTGAGCAGTGCAGTGAGCTTTGAGAAACTACTTGAAATTGTCCTTTCCCACCCAAGTGTCAGCACACCAAGCAGCAACCATTCTCGTCATATCATGCCATTTTTTGTAGCAAGTATCAGTGCCCAAACGAACTCAAACCTAAAACAGAACTTGCACCAATGGCACTTCACAATGTTTAACATACTTGTCATGTCACGTCGCATAGACAAAAATGACAGTGACCAAAACTGTTGCCAAGCTTCCATAAAAGAGTATTACATCGTTCATTCAATTCCAAATCAAGAGAAAATGACAGTTTTAACAATGCAACATAACATTATCCAAGGAAATTGAGACAGCATATTATTGTGGTTCTTCAGCAAACAGGTAACTTTGTTTAAGGTAAAATTATCAGTATTTGAGGAGATGCACAAGCAATTCATAGATTATTCCAGTAAGATTGAAATTAAGTCTTTCTTTTTATCGTAATGCAAGAGAGAGGAGCAAATTCTCTCCATTAACACAATCACTTGTTGTCTGAAAGATCAGTTGTGTAAATTGTGTTGCTATGAAGACCATGTGTGCAAATGAATATCAGCGAGCCACTGGACAAACTAAAAAACAGTCATGCGGCCAACAATGATAGACTAGAATCCCACCAGGAGAGAAGTACAGTTATAACAATCCTAACCACTTGATTCTAAGGAAACCAGTGCCTCATAGAAGCCCCCATAACATAGGCTACATGCACCTGACAGACTCAATCAGTCCTTTAGGATGTAAAAATAATCTATACCGTTTGATGGTTATGATTACAGCTGTACTTCAATACATGTAATTACAGTGTAATCAGACTTAAGTAGTTTAAAAATAATAAAAATAACAGAGATATTAATAATTCAAACTAATTACAAAAAATTAAAAAATGGCAAATTTTACAATAATTATACATTGCATAAAGAAGAGAAAATAGATGTACACAAATACAAGCACTGAAGAGATGCATGCAAGCCTAAACAAAAAGAGGCGATGTAGGGGTTACACAATAGGCTTCGTCCTTTCATCAAGGTGGAAAGAATACGATTATTAATATAGGGCAGGTTTTGACGTTCTAAGATGGGTGGCCGAGGATATGGCTAATAAAAACTCCAGACAGATATTTGTTTGGTTTTGCTTAGACACAGACTGGAGATCAAGTTGAGTTACTGAATAGTATCAATGCATTTAGTCCAGTGTAACATGAGTGAGTTGCCAGGTACAGTGTATTAGCTCTACACAACCAAACTAAAATGTGGTGAGAGAATAACAGGTACTAAGGCATGGTGGCATGTTTAAGATTACTCTTGAATATGATGCAAATTTGGGCAGACATGATCATGTTATGAAAAATGATGCGGACAATTTTCAGGATTTTCAGGATGCTATAACTGTAGGAAATGAATGATTGCGACAGTTGAAGTTTTTCAAATAAATGCAGCCTAAATTAATGTGAATTAAGTGGAAATTTTACAAGTGGTCTGCAACAAAGAAATTGCTGTATCAAGCAAGAAATCACTGATGACTCCAAGGATACACCTACACTGTATGTCCTCCAAAGAACAATGGACTTTACTTAAAGGCTTTAATTCTAAACAGTGAGCACTAATTTAAGTTACATCAAAAGATGAACAGCACTCTGAGATAAAAATAGTTAAACTAAACAAAGAGAGCTTATATTTTTGCAATTTGAAATCACCCCTACCAAAGAATCTACAAAAGGAGAGAACTGATGGTAAGTAGTGCTAGAAAAAGAACTTCCAACTGACACAATGAAGATGTAGCTTTATCTTGGGCTGAGGGAGGGTGGGAACACGTGTCATAACACAAGGAGATCTAGTGGGGAAGTTAACCCTGAAACCCAAAAACATCACAAACAACATACAATATTGCAGGATTTGCAGATACAATGTAAATATTTTGCTACCCCACAAGTGATTTTGGTTGTAAACTATATGTACATGCAGCACAAGATTGATTATTTGGCTTATGCAGTAATGTAAACATGCAATCTCTGAGAACCAGACAGCAAAGTTTAAATATACATGTAGTTATGTCAGTTTTGAGACAATTCCACAACTGGACAGTAAAAACAAGGACTTTTCCTTGCAAGGTTCTGTTAGCACTAACATGCATCAATTTGGGATGGTGACATGTTTTTTCCGTGACATCTGAAAGTTGGAGGATTCTTAACAGAGAATACATCCCTCAACAATTTTCTAGACTGGTGTTCAATTTCCTCAAACAGTTTACCATGTCCAGAGTACAATATACAATGGTGCCAGTAACTGAGTACTGGCGTCTAGTAAAACCCCTAGGTTACTGTACATGTAAATAACAGCTTTTGAACATCAGAATAAATGAATACATCAGAAGTTTGATGCTGCATGTATAATATTATTTCTATCCAAATTTTAAGTACTGTAATTGGAGAACAGGAGAAGTAGGGAGGTCTATTAAGGATTCTCATAGTACAGTTAGTTCTAATGACAACAATGGTGACACCAATCCACTGAAAATTCCTTTTATAGCATGTTATTTTGTAGATAATTATCTCAAACTAGAAATACTTCAAGTCTGTGGTGAATTGAAGAGAATGACATTGTTGATAGTTTTCTGAAAACCAATTCAAATTTCAAGCCTCTTGGAGATAGAAAACTAATTAATTTTAATGTGTCACATTTGCCATGCTATTGCAAAATTCAAAGGTGCCAAGGGGTCTTCTGAATCTCAATAAATCCTAGGGGTGTATATTTTAGCTTCTCCTATACACCTCTTACCAGTGTGTTTCTTTATCCTTGCAAGGGGATTTTGATCTTTACCTTGTGGAGTTCCATGTAGAATATTGACTGTGACTGAGCGATGAATCTCATGCTGACTGGTAATGACAATGGCGTACAGCACACCACGACGAGCCACATCATCCAGAAGCTCTGATATTGGCTGGGTTCCATGGAAGTGCAGCTCAACTACCAACCCCACAGACTTCAATCTTCTTTCCACCATTTCTGCATAGCCTCTGTATGACACAATTTACACAAGAACCAATTAGAGTGGAACACTCTTACAGTATGACTGCAGAATTAACCTCTCCTAAGCATTGGTATCACCTAGCATACTTTACTCAACATGCACTTCTTATTGCAGTAGTGAGCAAAAATGTTCTGAACGATCAAGACATGTTGTCTTTGAAGACAATTTTCTAAATGTCATGACTTATTTCTTAACAATACAGGAAGAAAGTTGCTCACTATTAGGACACAGCATAACTTGATTACAACGCCATTTCCACACACATTTTCCTATTTCCTCAGTGTTGCTAGAACTCCAAAACAGTCTCACATTAGTTACACATGTTTGAGAGATGACTGACAGTTGTGAACGTTGTTTCATTTACCACAACTGCTAATAAGCTCACAAATTGATTTTGCACACCTGCGAAAGTTGAAGGTCACTGAAGTTCTACCAACAACAGCAAAATTGTGTGCTGTGGTCAAAAAAGGTCTGTGTAGGAAACCTTAGGTCAACTATGATAAATGTACCAAAACAAATGAAGGACTGGGCAAAAACTAAGCTAATGGATAAAAATTTGGACACAAAATCCACATGACCATAAATGAGCTATGCAGCACACAGACTTGTCAAGGTAGGAGGGATTACATTTTGATGACAGCTAGAAAAAGTTACTCTAATCCACAGCTAAGTATGTACCTTTGCTGCTTATTCATCACCACTATCACACAATCAGTTGGTGCCTCAATATTTTTACTGCTACTATAGGTGTCATCTGGACGATCATTGTAATCCATTCTTGGTCTCTTAGCAGGGCCTGGATAATCATCAGGCCGAGAGTAGTCACGGCTGTATGAATCATAACGATCATAATGATTATCTCTTCTATCATGGTATGGCCCCCGTGGAGAATCATATGGATCTCGCCTATCTCTGTCAAATGGTTCTCCTCTGTGATCAAAGTGTCTTGGGTATGGCTCTCTGTGATGGGGAGGTTCATCCCTGTAGCGATCTCGCATGTAGTAGTCATCATGTCGGCCATAACCTGGACGGTCATCCATTCTCCGAGGTGGAGGCGGTGATGGGGAACGACCACGGCGGTCAAAGGGAGGCTCAAATCGTGAAGGAAAGCGATCATAGTCCTCAAATCTGGGTCTTTCACGAGGTGGTGATTTTCTGAATGGTCTACCATCACGGTCAAATTCTCTCTCTCTCCTGAAGGGAAAAGGTGGCCTGGTGTCCCTGTCACGAGGTCTGTCATCCATTTTTGGCTTTCTCCTATCTCCAGCTAAATTGACATCTGCAAGAAAATCAAATGAGTCACACACAACAACAGAAATAATGATTAATACAAGAGAAAGGTTGGGTGCCTCAATTATCCAATAGACTACAGTTTGAAACCATTCCAGCACTGAAACTTAGCAGTACCCCACTTGTCCAGCACTAAAAGATCCAGTGTAGGCTAATAAAATGTAAGTAAGTAAGTATTATTTATAGAGGGTAACACATAACAGTTAAAAACTGACAAACCAGTGGCCCTCTATCTTAAGTTAAAAACTGCTAGTCACTGATCCTGCTGTATTAAAGGCAATAAAGGTTTTGAAAAGACAATTAAGGCAGTAAATACGCAAGCTTTGTCTACTGGTAAAGAGAATGCAAAAAAGAACGACAAATGTTCCAAATAGCTTTTCACCTCAATAAACAACACAATGCCAAGAAAGAGGAGGAAATGCAATCAAGCCACAAGTGAGTCAAACTCAAATGCTTCTAATAAAAGCAAGGGCTTCAGGTTTCTGCTCCCAGTGGAAAGCAACCTTCCCTAGAGACCATTACAATGTGTACAAAGTGATACTGTTGTGTCAAAGTGTCCACAAAAGTCAAATAATTCTGTGTGCCCACAAGTTGATGCTTGTTGGCTGCTGAGTGTTAAGTCTAAAACGTAAGGTTAGCACCACATCCTACTGACTGTAGTGCATAGATACTGTACCATAGCTGACAAACCCACAAATACACCTGTAAGATGCACCCAACAGACCAACAGGCAACTATGATTTGGAATTACATGTACCACTGAGAAGTGGATCCCAAGAGGAAACAGAGTAAAAGTGAGCAAAATAACCTCAAACTGGCTGAGAAAAAAAGAGGAAAACAATAATCATTGGCTGGAGTGGGTTACAACTTAATGCTGTTGACTACTTGACAGTGCAGACTACCAAAGCCAGATAACCAAAAACATTCCAACTGAGGGCCCTCTGACCGGAAAAAGATCTTGACGCTGATGCTGGAGCAGTTCGTCTAACAGTCATCACTCACCTACGCGTTTCTCGTAATAAAATTTGCCATTTTCCTTTGCAACTGCTGCATCAGCAGATTTATCATCTTCAAACTGAACAAATCCATAGTTATTGTGGACTGAGACACCCATCACACGGCCATACTGAGAAAAAGTGTCTTCAAGTTCCTTGCTCTTCATCTCAACTGGAAGATTGCCAATGAAAACACGGCAACGGATAGAGTGCGGATCATTTCTGTTGGTCTCTGAGGTGGCATCACTACTGTGCCTTGGTGACTTTCCCCATCCGTCTGGGGACTCCTTACGACTATCACGGAACCTCGAGTCCCTCTTATCATTTGGGGCCATTTTTAGATCAGAGCTCATGTTGTTGATACTGGAAACCAAACAAAAACAGTCAGTTATCAATAAGACAAACCATGATGAAAGGAAAGTACAAAAAAGTTCTGAGAACTTTCATTTGTCATAAAACATTTGGACTTTTCAAAATAGATGACACTTGTCTGAGATTTTGTGAAAAAGTAGCAAGTACATATATGTGTAGATTGTCCAATCAAAATAATACTATTTCCAAAACCATCCACCATGTTTTGCCATTGATAACATTGTTTTTGTTTTTCATTTCCAGCAACAAACATGCAAAAAAAAAAGCTGTCAGTGCAAGTCACCCAATTGAAAGTCCAAAAACCTGTCTGTATTTTATGAAGTACCACTGAACACATTCCATACACTACTGCAGATACAGTATCACTCAAAAGTAAGTTGACAGTCTCGACTTTTGATCCTCGAAACTTGATTCATGTGTCTCGAACGTCGAGACGTTGGAGTTTCGAGACACAAGAATTGAGGACCGAGCATTGAGAAACAAATACATGTATGCAAACTCAAAGAAGTTCAAGGAAATGATTCATCTCTCGAAGAAACAACAATAGCCTTTTGCACGCAAACTTGAGGTATTGGTACTTCGCATCTCAACCCCCAGCACGATCACTTTGTAACATTGAATGTTTATTGTGTGCATGAAACAACGACATCTAAACCTTCAATCCCATTTTGAGTTGTGTTTGCAAGAATACTGGATGTTCTGTTTACATAGCAGTACTGGCTAATTAATTTTCAAAATACAGTGACCAAGGCCAAAAATGAGTAAGAAAGAACTTTTGTGTGTTTTGTTATCGCATCTGACCGATTTGAAGCAGCATTGTCTTACCTACGAAAGGAACAGAATTTGATTGAAATTTCGAGCAGCAACGCAAAATTTCATACATACATGTAGTTATTTGAATTTTCGAAGAGTGTTGCAAACTTTCGAAGAGATTTTGTCTTACCGTATTTACTCAACCTTTTATGACCTAAAACTCAGCCCAAAAACTTGCCCTCGACTTATACACAAGTCATAGCAAAAGAGCCAACTTGAGAGCCGAGAACTACAGTACCGCTCAAAAGTAAGTTACCACCCTCGCACGCGACACGAATCGCGTAGCGCGCGATGTCCTGGAAACTGTAAGTATATTGACTTGAAGCTCTCTCACCATTTAATATGCCCATTGTAAAGCAACAATAGTCGATTTCAATAGTCAATTCCAGTGTTTGCAAAAGCCCGCTAAGAAGAAATGAATATGTGTAATCGATCAATCATCGCCGGAGATCTGGGGGAAGGGCAGCGTGTGCTTTGATTCCAAATTCCGTGTCAAACTGTTCTCCTCGAAACTTTGATAGACTGGGGTCAATATATTAATAACTTTAAAAAACCTACATACACAATATGATGTTCATGAACATGCTTTTCAGTCTTTTGAAGTGGAGACATTCCGAGGAATTCTACTGTCATCGCACCGCATTCAATTCGCTTCATTGGACACAACTTCTTCCTACACTGTACATCAAACCGCCAATTTTTCGGCTCATCCATGAGCCATGACTGATGCTTGATACTTTTTGTTAGTTTTCTATTCATCTGATTCTTGACAACTAGCCATTAAAAAAATTGAAAATGTTGGCGAGTTGCCACAGAGTTTCAAGCGACTAATTAAAAAGGGCAACCCTAAAACATGGAATCCGGAAACCGGAATCCGGAATCCGGAAGGAAACCAGAAATCGGGAACCGGAAACTATAACCGGGAAAAAGAAAACTTGATTTCAGTTAAAAATAGAGCTGTAATCAGGATAAGTCATATTGAAATGAAAAACATTCTCTGGTTAAAACGATTAAAAACATAAACTTTCGGCCATCAGTCTATAGCCTTTAACGAATGAAAAATGTAGCGCACAAACGGAAACCGTCGATGCGGATAATAACTCAAAACCGTTGCCTAGGCAATACTCCATTTTATTGTAATTAGACCTCATTTACATTTTTATCTTCTAGCTTTTTTTACACTTCTTTTTGTGTTTTTATTCTCAAAAAATTTTTGCACCCTTTTCGTATATATTTCCGTTCGTGTGCTACATTTTTCATTCGTTAAAGGCTATAGACTGATAACCAAAAGCTTATGTGTTTTAATCTTTTTAACCAGAGAACGTATTTTGATTTCAGTTATTTATGTCTAGAATATTTCAGGCGTTAGAAATTTGTATGGTAGTCTTTACACTAGGCTGTTAAGTAAGACTTATAAGGAGCTGCTAAAGTTTTACTTTTCCGAAATATGTGTGTGAAGGCTTAAGTAAAATCTTAATTCACTTTACTTTGGAACTCATTCTAGTCGGAAAATTGAAATGATTCAAGAAAGTTTCAAGTGACTTGAAACTTGTGGTTTCTTGAGCTTGGAGGCGGGCGAAGCCTGTAAGTCAATCTATAATCATATAACTTAAGTTATATGTTGAAGGAAAAACGTTACTTGTTTGTGAAGCATTAAGTTAAATCCGAAAAATTTACTTGAAATATCAAAAAATTACTTGACTTGAAATATTCCTAAGTTGACTTTTTCTCTAGTGTAAACATTACCATAAAATAAAATTGTCCTGTATGTGTGTGTGATCGTTTCGATCCGTCAGCGTGTTACACACGAATTTTGTATGTGAGTTATTATTACCCACTAATGGGAAATCATTGTTCCCACGGTGATTTTGAAAAAGGAAAGACTCCATGCAGAAAAAAGTTAAAACTTTTTAGTTGCTGAGATGACGTTTACAACTCAGTACAGATGAATTAGTGACTAGCTATAATAAGTCTACAACCAAAACTCTTCAAAAGACTTCAGTAATTTAAGGCAATTTTGCCTTTTGTGAAATCAAGTTTTTCCTTTTTCCGATTATAGTTTCTGAATTCAGGATTCCGGAACAATTCTATTGATCTGAATTTTAACTTTTAGCCAAGGGGGGGTTGACTTATACACGAGTTTGACTTATACACGAGTAAATACGGTAGATTTACAAAACTTTTCACAAACATTTCAATTCTCTTGAAACATCAGGCATCGACTCAGTTTGTAGACATGACATGGCAACCATGTGTAATGTTTTACTGATGAGATCCGCAATTGCAAAGAAATAACTCGTTTTTAGACAGCACATCATAAACAGTTTGATGTTGATTTTCAGCCTTGAAGAAAGAGTACAATGTATTTTGCCATTTCAATCATCTATGTACACCTTGTAGAACCGGAGATATCACTATTTTATGATTGCTTTGACACCAAAAATCTCTGCTCGCTGGTGAATACTAAAAATAGCAACACAATTAAGATTTTACTTGCAAAGAAATAACTCTTTCTAGACAGCGCATCATTTATACCGGTAAACAGTTTTATATTGAATTTCAGCCTTGAAGAAAGCATATTTTGCCATTTTAATCATCTCTGTACACCTTGTAGAACCAGAGATATCACTATTTTATGTTTGCTGTGGCGCTGAAAATTCACACTCATTGCTGTGTGCTAAAAATAACAACATAATAGACTTCGTGGCTATTCTTTTCTCTACACTGAAAGTTTGGCTAAAATTTGCTGCTTTAAAAATTTGTCCTATTCAAATTTCAAAAAACCTAACACTGCTTCTTCAAAATTTTGAAAGAGTTGGCAAATTTTCACCACCATATCTGCAAAATTTCACGCTGTGCAGTACAAAATTTCGCTTGAAATTTTGATGAATGGTATAAACAAAGCTTTCAAATGCGGTCCGTTTTTCAATTTAGTTCTCGAGAGATCAGTCAAGCAACAAGCTCATTAGTTTCTCCACTCGAAACTCGAAAGACTGGCCTCGAAAGTCTCGAAACTCAACTCAAGACTCGATCCTCAAAATTTTTGAGAATCAAGAATCGAGTCTCGAGACTCGAGGATCGAGACGCAAGGGGCTGTCTACTTACTTTTGAGCAGTACTGTAAATAAAAGATTTTCATCCTTGAAATAACCAGTCGAACTTGTCAGTATTCAGTGGCAGTGAAAGGCAAAACAAGTGGAATACTTAAAACAAGTCTCCCTCAGCATCAAAACAGATAAATCAATAACTAAGTTGTAATTGCATTGGTTATCCCATTGGTTTCCCGCTTTTGCGTTATGCGGTAACAAGTGAAGTAAATACTGTACAGCTCAGAGACAAGCGAACTATGCAGACGCAAAATATACACACGTTTTTTGGGTATAAAGCAATTTTTGACATGTCTAAAATTGCATATTGCATACATGTCTGGCCTTTGTTATTCGTAACCATAAGTTCTCTTTGTGTGTAATTGTTTTCAGAAATAATAATTAATACCAACCGCCGAGAAGCAAAAAAATTGCATAATTACGAAAATGCCAATGTGCCGGCGAGCGTGAATTTGTGGCGTCATGATAAACAAAACTGTGACATCTCTTGTTCTACATGGTGCACAGAGATGATTGAAACAGCAAAATACCCTGTCTCAAATGCTGAATTTTAAGAGAAAAGTGCTTATGATGTGCTGTTTATTGAAGAGTTGTTTCTTTGGAGGCAATTACTAGTTTTCTTTTCATCGTGTGCTGGTGAACGTGAGAATTTGTGCCGTCACAACAAACAAAAATGTGACATCTCTGGTTCTACAAGGCTCACAGAGACGATTGAAATGGCAAAATACTTTGTCTTAAACGCTGAATTTCATTAGATAAGTGCTTATGATGCGCCGTTTATTGAAGAGTTGTTACTTTGGAGGCAATTAGTTTTTTTTTTATTGTGTGCCAGTGAAAGTGAGAATTTGTGCAAACACAACAGAAAAAATGTGACATCTCTGGTTCTAAAAGGCTCACAGAGATGACTGAAACAGCAAAATACTGTCTTAAATGCTGAATTTCGTTAGAAAAGTGCTAATTACCGGTATGCACGTTTATTAAAGAGTTACTTCTTTGGAGGCAATTGGTTTCCAAGTGTTTATCTTTTCATCGCACGCCAGTGAAAGTGAATTCCCGTCACAACAAACAAAATCTGACATCTCTGGTTCTACAAGGCACACAGAGATGATTGTAACGACAAAATACTCTGTGTTAAACGCTAAAAAGTGTTTTATGATGCGCCGTTTATTGAAGAGTTGTTCTTTGGAGGCAATTAGTTTCAAGGTGTTTATCTTTTCATCGCTGCCGTGCACCGTGCACCAGTAAACATGAATTTGTACCGTCACATCAGACAAAACCTGACATCTCTGGTTCTACAAGGCGCAAAGAGATGATTGAAACAGCAAAATACTCTGTCTTAAATGCTGAAAAGTGTTTATGATGTGCAGTTTATTGAAGAGTCATTTCTTTGGAGGCAATAAAGTTTCGAGGTGTTTTTTTTTTCATAGTGCGCCTGTAAGCATGAATTTGTACCATCACAACAGACAAAATCTGACATCTCTGGTTCTACACTGTACAAGGCGCACAGAGACAATTGAAACAGCAAAATACTTTGTCTTAAATGCTGAATTTCGTTACAAAAGAGCTTATGATGTGTCATTTATTGAAGAGTTTCATTGGAGGCAATTAATTTCCCAGTGTTTATCTTTTCATCACTTGCCGGCGAAGGTGAATTTGTGCCATCACGTCACAACAAAAATGTGACATCTCTGGTTCTACAAGGTGCACAGACTCTGCAGAGATGATTGCAACGGCAAAATACTCTGATTTAAATGCTGAATTTTGTTAGAAAAGTGCTTATGATGCACTGTCAATTGAAGAGTAATTTCTTTACAAGCATAGTTTGTAGAATTTGTTTATTTAGCATGGGCCGGCGAGCATGTTCACAATGAGCACAAGTTCTACAAGGCACTATGATTGACACGGCAAAAATGCTGTCTTAATGAATATTCGGTATACTTACTCTTGCTATTCAGACTATTCAAAATTGACAACGACACAACAACAAAAGGAAGACAATGAGGAAGCTCATACATACTAATAAGCCATCTTCTGTATGTGTAGACGCGCATCTGTATGTTTTTTTATTTGTCTATGCATCTGTTGTATGAGCGTTTTTTGCATCATTTATATTTTGGTTCGTTTATCTGCGAGCTGTACTGAAATCACACAGTAAATAATCGAGCACTAAACAGTGATCTCTTCCTCAAATGTTCCGGCATGTTAATGTCTGGATTTAGTGTGGTGTGCTGGTAACTTGTCTTTTGCTTTGCAGACCAATGCACCACAAAGCAAAGGTATAAGCATGAATAACAAAAGCACACATGCGCATCAAATGCACATGTCGACACGCGTATTTCAAGACGTGTTTACGCAAAAAACGTGCGTGCCCTTTGCATGTGCATAGTTTGCTTACCTTCGAGCTGCACTGTAGGTGTCACAATAGAAACTACAGCCATGAATATTTTCAAACTATCAACATGTACAAAGTTTTGCTTTTAGAGGTCAAATGTTTCTTGAGAAGCAATATTTTTTCACACAGCACAGATCAAGCCAAATAATTTCTCCCATCCTTCTTTACCTCCTATGATAACATGCCACAAATAAAGTTGAGTTAGGACAATGTGCTTGAAACATAGTTACAAACAAAAAATAACAAAGCAAGTCAGTCCTTGCTCTTCAAGGTTTTAGAGAGGTGGATGTTTTGAAATATACAAATTGTACTTGACCCAGATTCCAATGTTTTTGATAAATGCAATTTTCTCCAACTTTGAAAACCCATCAAGACTAAAATCTTTTAAGTGATGTTCTGTTTGAAAATAATGTCTTCAATTTTAAGAACAGTAAAGAAATTTTGGGGTTAAAGGCACTTTAAGACATGAGCCTAATTCCAGTCAAGCTATCCATCCATCCACGGGATGGCCAATTTTCGGCAGGGCAAGATTCTGCACAGCTTGTCCAGCAGTGTTGATCAATGATAATTTACAAATATTCCAAGCTTAGTGAAATAAAAAGTGTGTTTTAAAATACAAGAATTGCATTTGTTTTGTTGTCTGAAGTTTATGTAACTTGTTTTTAAAATTTCCTTCACATTTCTGGACTTGCTTTACACGTACATAATTTGATAAACAACACTAGAGACTTCACAATGCTAGTGAATGTTTGAGTTGATTCCATTTGAGTTTTGAGACCCTGGGAACAAGATTGACATATGGAACAAGATTGACACTGTTCAAAGCCGTAAACGTACCTGCAGACTTGAAATTTCTGTGTTTACACACAATGTCATTTATTATGACATCTAGGTTTACATCTAACATTGGTAAAATTGAAGGGCTCAGTGGAAGAAGGGCATAAGTGACGATTTTGGTTATTTTGCTGACGTCCTCCAAATGAGCTGAAGTTTTGCATGTGGCCTTTGATACATTAGAAAAACATTGCCCTATATTTCTTTCGCTTCTTTTTACGCTCAGTTTTCGAGAAAACGCGACCAAAATACGCATTCTACACGTCACTTAGCACAGTCTTCCACCAAGCCCTTCTTATGAAAACTAAGCGCCAATGTTCGTAATTGGCTTAAGACAACACGGAACGTCTCTGCTCAATAAGCCATAATGTGCTATATGACTTTTTGACTCATGCGCGGGTCTACTTGTTTTCTTGAATGCAGCACTTACTACAGTGCGTGTTTTGCTTAATCGTAGCGCTCAACAAGCTTGCTTGGCTCAGAAACAGTCCACAACATTCTTGGTTGACTTAAAACAGCACACAGAAGCCTTGGTTAACCTTAAGTCAGCGCGCAAAGAGTTTGTCTGACTTGAAAACAGCATTCAAGGGGTTAGCGCTAACGTTAATTAAGTTAGACTTAACGGCGTTATTTGCATGTTCTGAAATTGAATCGTTAATGTCCTGTCATGCGTCACACAACTTGAAATACATTTTGCTGTTTATCTCGCGTGAAAATACTTCTTGCTGACGTTTAGCTCGCATGAAAATGCTCTTTGGTGATGTTTACAAGCCTCCACGGAAGCGAAATAACCGAGGTCATCACGGCAAAGTGATTTATGTGTTGATATTCGCCAGCATGTTTTAACCGGTTTACAAAACACCACACGATAACGAATGCATTTTCCCTTTTGGTATTTGCCACACGCGTCAACTTTTCCTGCATTAAATTCAGGATACTCGTCGTAAACGGACGGACTTTTCATCTTGCCGGTTTCCCTGTCTTCAATGATTTCTCCGTAATGTTTCCGAAGTGAAAATAATCTATAGTACGCGTAGTCTGAGTGGATTTAATCCCGTTACGTCACCCGCGGGAACTTTTGACTGTGACAGCGCCCTCTGTGGCCGCAATGAATTGTGGGAGAAAACTATGGCCTCCAAGCGCGGACAACTCTCATCAAACATCGGAGATTTTCAGCCTAAAGTCCAAAAACACCTCTCGTTTTCCGAACTTTTAGCACGGTAACCTTTGACAGACGGTCCGAGACTAGCAACGGAGGGCCGCTTTTAAGACGAGAGTTGCTTTCAGACTTTTTATCACCTGGCCCCTTAATCTGTACTCCAAAACAGAGGGATTTCATGATTTGGAAAGCACAGAGAAAACTTCTTTGGATTCTTTCAGAGAAGCTAGTGGCTTGCGGGTAATTCAAGACTTCATGATGTCTTTTTTACCACCAGGCGAGCAGGCAAACACTCGGGCGTAATGCGATTAAATGGAACTCAGTACCGATCGAGCTGACCTCAACCGCGTAAGTTTCGTATCAGTGAATCGATGTTTTAACTGCTAAACTTATAGTCTACGTCACACTATCAAAACAATAAGTCCCTGCCAATCATTTCATGTCCAGTTTCAGTAATCCAAGCAGGAAAAACTGTGCTAAGTGACGCGTAGAATGCGTATTTTGGTCCGCGTTTTCTCGAAAACTGAGCGTAAAAAAAGCGAAAAGAATATAGGGCAATGCTTTTCTAATGTATCAAAGGCCACATGCAAAACTTCAGCTCATTTGGAGGACGTCAGCAAAATAACCAAAATCGTCACTTATGCCCTTCTTCCACTGAGCCCTTCAATTATAAACATTGTTAAAAACGGCTAAAAGCTTGATTCCAGACTGTGACATCTGTCCTGCTTCCCCAACTGTTAGCTTCATCTCTATTAATCTACAGTACCGCCCAAAAGTAAGTTGCCAGTCGCGTCGCGTTTCCTGCGCGACGCGATTCGCGTCGCGCGCTACGCGATTTGCATAGCGCGAGACTCACTGAAGGGAAAATTTTTGGCATAAATTTCGGATGATTTTACAACGCGAAATCAATTAATTTCGCGTAGCGCTTTACGAATGCAGCTATTGTTTCAATCAAATACATGTCGTTCTCTTCTACGCAAATACAGACCGCATCATGGAGTTCATCACGAATTGAAATGGCGCAGCCCTCTTGTAAACAAACCGACGAAGATCGATTGTGAATGGTTACTGTTCCTCGGGTGTTCCTTGCTCCCGCTAGCGCTAAAATGACAACTTTTATCGGTTTTGTCGTCAATACGTATATATGGTCGTGTTTTCTGAATTCGTTAGGAAAATTAAGTGCTAGTTCGTTCACAAGCAAATGGCCATTGGCAACTGGTTGCTTTATTTTTGCTTTCAGATCACAAAGCGGTGCAGGCTAAAATTTGCATAAGACCGCAAAAAACTACTGGCTGTGTAACCTGAAACCTTCCACTCAGTAAGCATGGCACAACACTCGTTAATCATTACTCGCTTGAGAAGCCGTGGAAAAGCCGAAGCAGAACGGACTTTATTTCATTTTCCTTCTTTTTGAACGAATAATCTTATCATGTAGAAATTGGAAGTTCATCTGGCTGATGAAGTTTAAGTCGTAAATTAAGACTTCATAAGCGTATGTGAAAT
>JAEMWC010000601.1:0-42500 GCA_016490735.1 Pachyseris speciosa
ATCAATGATGTCAGATATATATTTAATGCCAAGTCACCACCTTCTTCATTGGCATTGAAAGTTTTCCTGCATGAAGGGCACGTTGTTCTTAGAAGATGGCCAGAGTAATACACCACTTTTGATTCAACACTGCACAAGGGACACTTGTATTTAGCTGCCTGAATTCCTTGCAGTGATCTCATCATTTGGCAGCAATTGTAGCACCATGCTTGTCATAGCTCTCTTTTCTTTCTGGCTCAAGCTGTCCAAAGTCCAGAACACATCAAAGAATTTTAGCCCTGGTAGGACATTTGCATTCTGCACCCTGAAGAACCCATTGTCTGCCCAGTCATCCCCCCATGAATTCATCAGACGCAAGCTCTCGGCATCATAACTTGTAAGAACTACTGCATGGCCACCAGGCTTCCTTGTTGAGTGATGCTTTGAATCTAGGTAGGATCTTGTGAGGATTCCTTTGGGATTCTGCTCATAGAACTGGTAGAACTGATCCCACTGGGCTCCACTCAGATAAAATCTGGCAACCACCGGTTGTTTTGCAGAAATGGCCTTCATAGCACCAATAGCATCTACCTCTTTGTACTCCAGACGATACTTTGGACAAACTTCTTCAAGAACTCTTTTGGTCTGGGCTCCATCCTTTCCATATTTAGCAATCAATTCACTTCTCAATTCATCGAAATCTGGGTAACCACCATCTCGTCCTATGATGCGCTTCATGGCAAGGTGTAAAACAGCAGCAGATGCATTTGCATAACAGGTTCCTCCATATTGTCTCTTTGCTCCAAACCCATCATTTGACTTGTTGATGTAGAGATCCAGATCAACAGTAGACAGCATGTCTGAAAGGGCATCTTGGCTCAGGACACCCTTCTTGGCCATATCACAGACCTCTTTGATAAGGTCTGGATGGTTCACTTGAAAAAAAAGTCTGGTTTCATTGTTGTCAATATCTATTTTCCATCCTCTCTTGACAAACAGAGTACGTGGTATCTTCTGAGTTGTGATGGTGGAGCTCATTCTGAACATGAACTTTGCCGGATCCCCCCAATGTTTGTCTTGAATGCTGTACAAATGACGAGGATCGCAAAGGTCTTGGTTTGTTATGAAACAACTGGCCATGGTGACTCCCAGATTTGACAAATCTTGAAGAGGAGGTGGTCATTTTTATCAGTGGGCATACCATCAGAGAGAATGAATAGCAGTTTCTGATGATTAGCAAACTCTTTGTAGGAAAACAGATCCACAGAATGACGCATAGCTTTCATGAATGGAGTCCTTCCATAAATGTAGGGCGCAACTGTTTCCAGCAACTCATCAACCCGTTCATTAGTTAGTTCTTGACTACCAACACTGGTATGCAATATTTCTGATGCATCATGAACGCTCATAATTGCAACTTTGCTGACATCCACCAGTTGGAATTCTGAAGCTTTGCTCCGTCTCATGAGTTGTATACCCTTCTCAATTGCTTCTTTAACTGAACCCTCTGTCCCATGTGCTTGCAGATTGGAACCAAATGATGAATCAGCAAGGCCAAACAGAAAATAGGCACCTTCATTGACAATATTATGGCCCCATTCACGGCATTCTTTAGGAAGACACTCATGAACAAACTTTTCCCTAAAATTACAGCTCTTTTGTAAATTGTGCAGTATAGCAGCAGCAGTAGTATCATCGACAACTTTGAGCAAGACATCCATCTTTCCCCAATAGCGAACTCTTGGCGCTCCATTTTTTTCAAGAATAGTCAGTGCTTCATCTAACACCTCTCTCTTGCTTGCTCTTGATCTTATATCTTCAATCTTTGCTTGTTCCTTACTTACTTCCTGACTTACTTTCCTAACAGTTCCTAACAAATCAAAGACTTCAGGATCAGAAGGACTACCAAAAGCCAAAGCAAAGGTCTGGTTTGAAGACGAGACATCATGCCTGACCAATTCATTCACCACTTTGAAGATTGACTCTGCCCATCTTCCACCCTTCTCCTCTACCCTGCCACCAACACTATTTCTCATGGAGCCAGAGACATCCACTAAGATGCCAATCAGGGTAGACATTGTTTCATATCTTGAAAAAAAAATCAGTATATAAGATATGGTAAAAAAAATTTAAATACGATCTCTGGCTGAAACGATTTAAAAATTAAAAGCTTTCGACTGCCTGAACTACAGTCTTTGACAGGTAAAATGTGATTAACAATTTTATTACACCCATTTTGAAATCACTGGTGATCCTTGCAATCTGATTGGCCCTCAACAGTGCAATTTATTCCCAAATTGCACCATCTTTTACTCTAAATCGCATTCCGTAACCCATCAAAATGAAAATGAAATAATACTAAACTATCAAATTTCATGGATAAACAAAAAATCTGTGTGATTTGAAAATGGGTGTAATAAAGTGGTAATTTAACTTCGTGTAATGCAATTCTGGTCTGAAATCATAGGCTAGTTTCGAATTGGAGAACAAAAGAACTAAGTCGAGGTTCAGGGAAATAATTTGCGTTTTCTTTTGTTTTTAACAAAAGAAAATGCAAATTATTCCCCTGAACCTCGACTTGGTTCCTTTGTTCTCCCACTATTCGAAACTAGCCTATTGCACTCCACTCAGTTCAATTACCATTATTAATCACAAAATTAAATAAAATTAAATGTGATTAGTAATTTATCACAAGCAAAATGTTATCATGGTTTTAATTCTATATAAAATTCAATTCAAATGCAACACAAGCAGATTACAAAGCAGCATGGACAAAATTAATGTCAAAACAGTGACGATAATCTCAAACAGAGACTTTCAATAAGCTTCCCCATTTTTTTTGGGGGGGGGGGGGGCGGCGGGGGAAGGATGTTTACTGCGCCTTTCAATAACATGTCAACTCCAAAATTGAAAGGTCAACCGACAAATGCGTTTTTCGCCACCGTCAATCAAATGTTCCGCGGCTCCTCCCAGCTTCCAACTACTGTACTGCCGAGCGTGGGGTAATCAAATCAAATCAAATCATTAAGCACAGTTCAGACAACATAGTGGGAAGCTGGAAGGAACCGCCGAACATTTGATTGACGGTAGCAAAAAACGCATTTGTTGGCCTTGAGCTTTGAATATTAGAGTCCGCATTTTATTGAAAGGTGCAGTAAAGCTCCCACCATACTCTATGCAGATATCTAGCAAACAAACTACATGTGCGGTACGCAAAAATATCCTATTTTTCAGTCTATTTGGGCTTTTTCTGCACTATAATTTCAACAAGCATATGAAATGCACAAACAAGTACATTCGCCGCACTAGGTGTATATCCAATCATATAATGTCTTTGATACTCTTACGACTGACTAAAATGGTATACATAATATCAATTATAACATAGCCATTAAATTCGTTCAATTGAATTCACCAGCGCGAGCGTGCGTATATTTAACAATTATTCACCGAAGTGGAGGTGAATAGCGGTGGATATTTACCGTGCCGCGAAGCCGTCTGAAAGGGCATCTTGGCTCAGGACACCCTTCTTGGCCATATCACAGACCTCTTTGATAAGGTCTGGATGGTTCACTTGAAAAAAAAGTCTGGTTTCATTGTTGTCAATATCTATTTTCCATCCTCTCTTGACAAACAGAGTGCGTGGTATCTTCTGAGTTGTGATGGTGGAGCTCATTCTGAACATGAACTTTGCCGGATCCCCCCAATGTTTGTCTTGAATGCTGTACAAATGACGAGGATCGCAAAGGTCTTGGTTTGTTATGAAACAACTGGCCATGGTGACTCCCAGATTTGACAAATCTTGAAGAGGTGGGTCATTTCCATCAGTGGGCATACCATCAGAGAGAATGAATAGCAGTTTCTGATGATTAGCAAACTCTTTGTAGGAAAACAGATCCACAGAATGACGCATAGCTTTCATGAGTGGAGTCCCTCCATAAATGTAGGGCGCAACTGTTTCCAGCAACTCATCAACCCCTTCATTAGTTAGTTCTTGATCACCAACACTGGTATGCAATATTTCTGATGCATCATGAACGCTCATAATTGCAACTTTGCTGACATCCACCAGTTGGAATTCTGAAGCTTTGCTCCGTCTCATGAGTTGTATACCCTTCTCAATTGCTTCTTTAACTGAACCTTCTCTCCACATGCTTGCAGATTGGAACCAAATAATGAATCAGCAAGGCCAAACAGAAAATAGGCACCTTCATTGACAATATTATGGCCCCATTCACGGCATTCTTTAGGAAGACACTCATGAACAAACTTTTCCCTAAAATTACAGCTCTTTTGTAAATTGTGCAGTATAGCAGCAGCAGTAGTATCATCGACAACTTTGAGCAAGACATCCATCTTTCCCCAACAGCGAACTCTTGGCGCTCCATTTTTTTCAAGAATAGTCAGTGCTTCATCTAACACCTCTCTCTTGCTTGCTCTTGATCTTATATCTTCAATCTTTGCTTGTTCCTTACTTACTTCCTGACTTACTTTCCTAACAGTTCCTAACAAATCAAAGACTTCAGGATCAGAAGGACTACCAAAAGCCAAAGCAAAGGTCTGGTTTGAAGACGAGACATCATGCCTGACCAATTCATTCACCACTTTGAAGATTGACTCTGCCATTCTTCCATCCTTCTCCTCTACCCTGCCACCAACACTATTTCTCATGGAGCCAGAGATATCCACTAAGATGCCAATCAGGGTAGACATTGTTTCATATCTTGAAAAAAAAAATCAGTATATAAGATATGGTAAAAAAAATTTAAATACGATCTCTGGCTGAAACGATTTAAAAATTAAAAGCTTTCGACTGCCTGAACTACAGTCTTTGACAGGTAAAATGTGATTAACAATTTTATTACACCCATTTTGAAATCACTGGTGATCCTTGCAATCTGATTGGCCCTCAACAGTGCAATTTATTCCCAAATTGCACCATCTTTTACTCTAAATCGCATTCCGTAACCCATCAAAATGAAAATGAAATAATACTAAACTATCAAATTTCATGGATAAACAAAAAATCTGTGTGATTTGAAAATGGGTGTAATAAAGTGGTAATTTAACTTCGTGTAATGCAATTCTGGTCTGAAATCATAGGCTAGTTTCGAATTGGAGAACAAAAGAACCAAGTCGAGGTTCAGGGAAATAATTTGCATTTTCTTTTGTTTTTAACAAAAGAAAATGCAAATTATTCCCCTGAACCTCGACTTGGTTCTTTTGTTCTCCCACTATTCGAAACTAGCCTATTGCACTCCACTCAGTTCAATTACCATTATTAATCACAAAATTAAATAAAATTAAATGTGATTAGTAATTTATCACAAGCAAAATGTTATCATGGTTTTAATTCTATATAAAATTCAATTCAAATGCAACACAAGCAGATTACAAAGCAGCATGGACAAAATTAATGTCAAAACAGTGACGATAATCTCAAACAGAGACTTTCAATAAGCTTCCCCCATTTTTTTTTGGGGGGGGGGGGGGGCGGGGGAAGGATGTTTACTGCGCCTTTCAATAACATGTCAACTCCAAAATTGAAAGGTCAACCGACAAATGCGTTTTTCGCCACCGTCAATCAAATGTTCCGCGGCTCCTCCCAACTTGCAACTACTGTACTGCCGAGCGTGGGGTAATCAAATCAAATCATTAAGCACAGTTCAGACAACATAGTGGGAAGCTGGAAGAAACCGCCGAACATTTGATTGACGGTAGCAAAAAACGCATTTGTTGGCCTTGAGCTTTGAATATTAGAGTCCGCATTTTATTGAAAGGTGCAGTAAAGCTCCCACCATACTCTATGCAGATATCTAGCAAACAAACTACATGTGCGGTACGCAAAAATATCCTATTTTTCAGTCTATTTGGGCTTTTTCTGCACTATAATTTCAACAAGCATATGAAATGCACAAACAAGTACATTCGCCGCACTAGGTGTATATCCAATCATATAATGTCTTTGATACTCTTACGACTGACTAAAATGGTATACATAATATCAATTATAACATAGCCATTAAATTCGTTCAATTGAATTCACCAGCGCGAGCGTGCGTATATTTAACAATTATTCACCGAAGTGGAGGTGAATAGCGGTGGATATTTACGGAGCCGCGAAGCGGCGAGGTTAATATCCACCACTTTCACCGACTCTGAGGTGAATAATTGTTTTAGTATATACCACAAAAGCTGAATAATTAGCGGACCAAAACATTACTTTATGTGTGACAATATACCGAGAAGCGGTCGGAAATTGTAAAATCTCGCGCGCCGGCTGCTTGGAGGTGAATAGTACTTGCTAATCACCTCCGAGTTAACCAATCAGAGCGCGCGAAAAGCACTATTCACTTGTGTGGTATATACTGTACATGTTTAGTATATACCACACAAGTGAATAGTGCTTTTCGCGCGCTTTGATTGGTTAACTCGGAGGTGATTAGCAAGAACCAAGATTTAAAAGGTCAAACGAAATGCTGAATGCGGCAGTCGTTAGCTTGAAACGTCAGGAAAAGGAAAACGTAAAACACAACCCGCCATTTGCTGCGGCTAAAATCCTCGCAGGTTCTGGCCTTAAGCAGCCCAGTTTCTTTTCTTCTTCTAAGATGTTTACTAAAACGTGAGTATTTTAACTTTGTTTCTCCACATTTCATTGAGCATTTTGACTTTGTTTGCCTACATTTTCACTTAATTCGAAGAAGCGAAGTTTTCTTTGGCAGTTTTAGAAGCGAGATGAAGCGTTCTCGCTCAACTGATTGTGGCGTGTTTTTAACCAGCCAACAGGATCCTTTGTCGTGCATTGTGAGAACTTTGTAGTCAATCACAAATAGAACATGAGTCATGGATGCACTTGGGAAGTTTGGAGCGCACTTAAGAAGCTAGAGTTGCTGCGCTCCAAACTTCCCGCGGGCATCCAAAACGCGATACACGCACGCTAAGCATGAAACAATTCTTTTAAGAATTGTTTCATGCTTAGCGTGCGTATATCGAGTTAAAAAGACCGTCTTAGCTTAACGTGTAGCAAACTTGCAATTTGATGAAGATTCACTTCTGACTAGGCAGAGAATATAAATAAGTTTACTGTACATAACACAAAGATAAAATATTAACAAAGTTCAAAGTATACTTAGTGTCCATTGGTTCCCTTGGTTTCTCGGAAAAAAATGTTATTTTGCAAATAACAATCACAGCAATCAACACCACCCACGACCAATTTCTGAGAATCGTTCCGACAAGAAGCTCAAAAAGATCCAACGCACTGCGGATCGTAGCTGAAATGCAACAGAGTTCACGATCAAGGTTAAAACATGCTCGAAGTAAACAACTAAGTGCAGGAAATTAAAATCGTTTCTAGGAACTGTACATCAAAGCGTTTGTTAACTGGAAAAGCAGTCGAATACAACGTAATTTGCTTCTAGAAGGGCTGACGTTTTCCATTTAAAATTACGCTCATATTACAATGAAACCTTCGGATCAAAGTAGACAAATTTTAACGTTTTGATAACAACAAAGGTACGAATCCACGAATTTTAACCACATATTTGTTAAAAGATTAAAGTACAAGTGGATTTCCGTCACAGACAAAGTGGAAAGCGAAAGTACGCACTGGGCAAATTTTTGTCATCAGTTTCGTTCTAAAAGTGCTACGGTGTTTAACTTCCTACCAAAATTTTGTCAAGTTGTAACAAACTTCAAAAGCGCAGTTCTCCAGCCTCAGAGCAGGACAAATTTTTGTCAAGCGTCAAAACTGTCAGATTTTACAATTTGAAGGCGTTAATATGACTAAAAATGTCAATCAAGGGAATTGATCTCGCTTTTTAGAGTCTATACATTCAGCGGAGGCCCGCCAAAATATCTAATTTTTGCGCGGCAATCGAGCTGTAAAGATGGAGAACTACGAAGACTTTACCGGCCACATGTAATGGGCTCCTGACGACCATAATTCTTACCTAGAGATGTTGAATGCGACTGACTTCTACGGCTCGCAGAGCAAACTGCATGGCTTGAAGGGCGAAAACTAAGCGAGCCGAAACTAAACGCCTAGGCAAGACAAGCATTGTGATTGATACTTGTGGTCATCAAATATTTTGGTGTTGTGAAGTGCGAACGCGATTAGCAAATTCAAAATTTGGTGGAGACAAAATTTGTCGAAGCCAAACAAATCTTGTTAACCTGGTGCGTACGGGCCCTAACTTCCGCTTTCCGCCCGTAGTCCTTATAAGCTCTAATACCCAAGACGGTATTAAAATGTGTTTCGCTCACTCTCTTTTGCATCCCAGTCTGCCCAGAACGCCTAAAGTTCTACTTCCTTACCTGGAAAACATAAAAGGAAAAAGCCGAGAAAGATATCCTTCCACTGTTCGGGTGGTGTGTATTATTATGGAGTGTGATTCCCATCGAAACCGAAAGTTCAATTATGATATTCAAATATGCAGTTTTGACATGCAAATATTCAATTTTGACATTAAAATATGCAGTTTTGACATTCAAATATTCGATTGTGATATTCAAATATGCAGTTTTGACATTCAAATATTCAACTGTGCTTTGATTCTCATAAAAATTGAAAGTTCAATTGTGAAATTCAAATATGCAGTTTTGACATTCAAATATTTCATTATGCAGTTTTGAAAATCAAATATTCAATTGCACTTTTCAAATATACAGTTATGACATTCAAATATTCAACTTTGGATACGATTGCCGTTCGAACTCGTAACTGAGTTGTGATATTCAGATATCCAATTAAGGCATTCGAAACTGAACGCGATATTCGGGACTTCTTCTTAATTTTTTTTTTATACACATAATACTTGTTTCATATAGATATAACTTGATGTAGAAATATCCAACTTGTTTCCAAATAAACACAACATCTTGTTAATATATGAAACTTCCTTTGAATATTTATACAACTTGAGGCACACATACCAAACCTGTTTCAAATATTTGACTTGGTTCACACAAATAGGACTAGTCAGCTCGACGCGCCGCATATATAAAACTTCTTATCGATTAGATTATTGCAAAGCGATACTACAGGTAGTATCCAGGCCTCTGGAAAACAATGTCTGCCGCCAAATCAACATGCCAGAGTAAGGCCTTGCCAGTCAACGATGACCAACTGAAGCGTTTTGCAACACTGATAGTTCATGTTATTAACATCGTAGGAAAAAGGTAAACGATGTTCACTTCCACGCTGGCGAAAAAATCTAGAAATATTGCTCTGAGATTTCGAAGAGCCCTCATCCACCGATTGAAGTACTATGAGACGAAACTTTTTAAACTTCTAATGAAAGATTTTGACAAACTCAAAACGCATTTATTTTCATTGAAAGTCAACTGCAACTCCTGCGGAGTACTTCGAAAGAGGTCTTAAATTTTAGAACGAAATGTTCATAGAAAGCTGTAGTCAAGAGCTTTATCGGTCGCAGATTTATGTCGCGTGCTAGGCAACCAGAATGGTTGCGATCTTTTTCATTCGATCATGTTTCTCGCCACAACATTCGGTGGATATTTCTGTAAATTCGAGATAAAATAAGTATGTATGTATGCAAGCATGCATGCAAGCATGCATGCATGCATGAGATATCGAAGAGCCCAGACAGTGTACATACTTTGTTCCCACAGCAGACAGTGTAGATAGTTGTTCCTAGTGTAGAAAGTGTAGATAGTTTTACCACTGTAGACAGTGTAGATAGTTGTTTCCACTGTAGTCAGTGTGGATAGTTGTTCCTACTGTAGACAGTGTGGATAGTTGTTCCCACTGTAAGCTACTGTAGACAGTGTAGATAGCTGTTCCTTCTGTAGACAGTGTAGATATTTGTTGCTACTGTAGACAGTGTTGATAGTTGTTGCTACTGTAGACAGTGTTGATAGTTGTACCCACTGTAGACAGTGTAGATAGCTGCTCCCATTGTAGACAGTGTAGATAGCTGTTCCACTGTAGACAGTGTATATAGTAAGTTGTTCCTATTGTAGACAGCGTAAATAGGTGTTCCTACTGTAGACAGTTTAGATAGTTGTTTCCACTGTAGATAGTTAAGATAGTTGTTCCCATTGTAGACAGTGTGTGGATAGTTGTTCCTACTGTAAATTTGGTTTATCAACGGAGTTGATAATGTAAATTGATCACCGTACAGGGATTCGATTAGCTGACGTTTCCAGCGGTAGCCCTTCGTCGGAGCGAATCCGACGAAGGGCTAACGCTCGAAACGTCAGCTAATAGAATCCCTGTACGGTGGTCAAGTTACATTATCAACTCCGTTGATAAACCAAATTTTCGTGTTTCACTCCCCCACCGAAGCAGCACAACAGTTTCTTTAGAAACTAATCCCCTTTATTCATTTGTTCCTACTGTACATAGACAGTGTGGATAGTTGTTCCACTGTAGACAGTGTATATAGTAAGTTGTTCCTATTGTAGACAGTGTATGTAGTTGTTTCTACTGTAGATTAGACATATGAGGAAGATTGATAGCGATATATATGAAGGAATGTACTACGGATGCATGTATGTGATTCTCACATGAAATATATGCCCTCCAACAAGAGCCCGCGAAAAGCTCTCGAGTGGTGATGCACAGAAAGCTGCGCAGAACAAGCGCAGAACGTTTTTCCGCTCTGAATGAAAAGTATGGTTTTCCCTAATAGCTGGGAAAACTCTCCAATGACGGAAATGGGTTCCGGTGGGTTGAGAGGGGCACCGTTCGTGGGTTGTTGGTTTAGAATTACAACATAATATGGCTTAATGTCATTTTTGGATTACCAACGCCCTACATGTAAAACCCCCATCATCCACGCTCCCTCACCGAACGTCCAAATATGCCCGAGATGCCCTATGGAGAGACTTTTGATTCCATTCCCCGCCCTCCTAGAATCAAAGGCTCCTGTGAGCTAGCTCATGGATGCATCTTGCTACACTAATTGCGACCTGCATTTGACAAGTAATGCAACCTCTTTCCCAGAGGCTATCAAACTTATTATTGTGACGGATGTATTCTCGCCCTTGACGCAACCTCCCATCAAAGAGAGCGTTGTGTGACATCCCGAAAAACGTATGACCTCAAGAAATCTGCAGCTATGTTACAGCATTGTAACTGTTTTTTACCAAAATATTGAACTACTTTCCAAAATAATTTTTAGTACTGATCGTTTATTTAAGCCAAAGGATACAGACTTTCTGAACAAGATCGGTGTTTTGACTGCTAGATTTCAGAATACCACGGCCATTTCATCTACATACCATTGAAGCTATTTCAGACATTTCAGAAATTTGCGATCTCGTTTTCGATAAGAATCCAATACGTGCCTGTCTCAGTTTAAGCAGTGAAATCGATCACATTTTTCTCCAAAAACAAATGTATTGCATGTCTAATTACGTTTTTTTTTTTGGTAGAAAAGCTCTGCTGGTTACTTTGTTTATGTTTGATTCACTGTAGCGATTGCGACATGAATGCCGTATGTTGCGTCAAACATAAGATCTAAGCTTTAACCTGATAAAAAACAACTCACGGTACTCATCACGCGATGGAGGATTCAATTCATTGCTGAATGTTTCAATCCTTTGCTCAAACGAACTAGTTGCTTTTGGTCCTTGTCTAAAGCTCCTGTGGAAAGGGAATGTCTTATTTCCTTGCTTACGGTTGCAGAAAATTTATTTCCAAACACTCGGTGGCCATAGCATGCCTAGTTTTGTTATATAAACATAAGCTTTTGGCGTTGTTTTCTTTCTGTTCTCTTGTCTTGAACTCAAACCGTACACTTCAGTGCTAGTGGCATCGAAATAACTTGCTTTGATCATTAAGACATTCATTCCTCCCTGCTTCTTCCTCCGGGTGACAAGAAAAATCGTCCATTCGATAGGAACAGCAATTTCATCGTCGCTTTTAAGATATCAGCGTGCAAATTTCGTCGATTTCCATCTTCAGTTCTCGCAGCTTGTGTACTTAATCGTATTAGCTTTCCACTTTCCAACTCCACAAAAGTATATTCAAGAGGATAGGACGAAAAATCATCCGCTTTTCAATCTTCACATGTTCTGATCGACGGCATTCATATTCACTTCATGATACATAAACAGTCGAGCAAGAATCTACGCATTTCTACTACCACCTGAAACTTGCAAACCTTGAGCAAAGAGGACTCGGGGGACAAATACAATACTTACCAGGGGAGGGAGAGAAGAAATGTTTCATCCAGGTTTAATGAATAAATTACAGTGGAACTTCGATTTAACGAACCTCTATTTAACGAAGTCCTCGATATAACGAACGATATGTCCCGGCCAAAGTTACAGTAAAATGTATGGAATAGAACCTCGATATAACGAACATAATCCGGAAGCCCAAACGTAAGATGGTAAAGAGACAGTTTTTTAAACTTTTTTAAACAAAAACTAGTGAGCAGCGCACAGCAACAGATCTTGTCAACTTTGTTGTTGTTTACGTTGTATCCTGTGCGTATTTGTTTGTGGGTGTTATTTGTTGTTCACACCCTACTTTGAACGTGCTTTATACTGCAAATGTTACTTAGGATAAAAGTAGTTCAATTTGTAATCTTGTTAGATCTCTGATGAAGTCTGTGTGATCAGACGAAACAGGTCGGATAATAAACAAAGTTGACAAGATCTGTTGCTGTGTACTGCTCACTAGTTTTTGTTTAAAAAAACTGACAGAAGTCACTTGTGTTACAAATCAATCATTACCTATGACCTCGATATAACGAACATTCTGGTCGTTTCCCCTCAAGTTCGTTATATCGAGGTTTTCGATATAACGAACCCTCGATTTAACGAACAAATTTGGCCGGTCCCCAGCGACTTCGTTAAATCGAGGTTCCACTGCAATTAGACTCGAATGAGTGAGAGAGTGAGTGAGTGAGTGAGTGAGTGGGTGAGTGAGTGACATCGAGTGCCTCCTATACTTCATAGCATGACTACGTCATCCATGAGCTAAAAAGCTCGAAACAATGGCCTTGAAAAGTAAGTAGTAACACAAGCGGGAAGTAGTGCAGGAGCCAGGAGGGCTGGAGCCCATTACCCCTGGCTCTTGAGTAGTGGAAATAGCCCGAGTATGATCTTCTTTGTGGCAAATTTTGCATCATTGGACCACGAAAATCCGGTACCATATACTAGCGGAGCTCCGGTGGCCCGAAGGGCCGCCAAGCAGAGCACGATCATAGAAACCCGTCAACTGCTTTTCTCATGGTAATCATGACTAGCGGTATTGCTCGCGGGCGTCACGATAATAATCCAACATGGCGGCCATACTCCACCTGGCCTTGCTGCCCTGCTAGTTTACAGCGTACGGCTTTGATACTGGGCATCCATCTTATAGGAAATTGACACCTGTCAAAACAAGGTATCCGCTACCCAGTGTCACGTGACCATATCGCGGGCTCAAGTTAAGACCTCATCAAGGTCAGCTGTTTTTTTTGCGTTGACCACTGACCAGGTACTTGCTTTCGATTGGATCGCAGGCTCAAGCCAGGAGTGGGACACCCAAACCAAATCTAGGCTTAAATTTTCGCGCGCTTTCTGCGGCTCGTAATTTCACATTCAGTTGGTTTCTTCATTTTGAGCAAAACAACATCTTCGATAGAAGTATGTCTTTATAAAAATTCGCGTAAAAGGCATAAAAATCAAGAACTTGTCTAAAGATACTCCGGAAGGTGAATTTTCAAGTGATAAAAGGAAGGGCGAAAGATTTTTCTGCACTACCTCGGTGTAAAAGCCTGTGAAACTCACGAATGACGTAAAACAAAGAAAACAAAACATTCTAAACAATAGCGTACAGCAAAACAATACCTCATAAAACAAAGAAAGCCTCGCCAGGTTTTTACACCGAGGTAAACCCGATTTTTCTCAGGAAAAGCTTCAAACTTGGATCGATTGTGTGGTTGAAAACAAAAAAATTCAACGCTTCAAGTTTTTTCACTTTACCCCAGCATCTTGCATCTCACCAAAACTGAAACGTCACTTAACAGTTCACCGGCATTAATGGAAGGAACGAGTAACTCAAACTCTGTGGAAGAAGCTCTTTCTTTGGACAAACTGTTTGCTATTTTTGCGGATGCTTGTTTTTACTTTACTGAAGCGTACGTATTTTCAAGTTGTAGAAACCTCTACAACACAGGACAGTGAGGTAAATTAAATAAATTGAAGCTTAACATTGGGTTGTTACAATCGTTGTTACTTTTGTTCAGGAATGAAACTTGTATTTTTCTCTCGACTGGATATAAATAACGATCATCTGTACTCGTTTTGGACGCAAAAAACTAGTTGAATCGTTTGTTTGTTTTGTTACGTTATTTCTTTGCAAGTGAACGAGTATTTTTACTCTGCTTGGCTGACTGTTTTTCGACCTTGGTACCTCAACAGCGTTAATAAACTTTTGCCCTTATCTAATTAACACGTAATCGGAATTTAGGGATTAAAGCCCCGGCTAAACGATGACACATTTCCATCCAACATCGTCAGTTGTCAAACATAACGTTGGGTGGCTTAAACGCACAAACAATGCTTGAGCAAACACTAGGCACAACGATTTTTTTGCGTATTATCGCTGAAATTTCAACTTTTGGTCCATTTGGTTGCGTTTTACCGGCTGTGCACGTTTTGCTGGTTGAAGTGGCTAATTAAACGATCAAACATTTCTTCGTAATGCGAAATGTTGGATGAAAATGTTTCGTCGAGATCAAACATGGAAAGCCATTTAAGAATAAATGCAATGTTGAGAGAGGTGTCTAAACGTTCAAACACGATGTTGGATGAAAATGTTTGATCGTTTTTAGATTATAAAATTTCTTTTGGAACAAACATACACGTCCTGTATTGTTTTCTTGTAGTGTTTTTAATGATTTGAGGTTTTGAACCTCGGTCAATTCCTGTTGACTGCTCTAAACATAAAATATTGGCGCAAGGAAAGCCATGCGAAGTTGTTCAATACCAGAAAAAAAAATTATAATCGTGGAGCTCCGCTTTTAGGCTTGGCTAAATCTATATATTAATTTATAGCGGAGCTCCGGCGGCCCCAAGGGCCGCCAAGCGGAGCACCATACCTATAGAAACCCGTCAACTGCTTTTCTCATGGTAATCATGGCTAACGGTAGTGCTCGTGGGCGCGTGCGCACGACGACGATTCGTCTCATTTTTTACAAAACATCATATCTGTGAGATTTTCAATTTAGTGGATTATTGCTGCAAATTTTAGCTGGAGTTCTTGTTTGTTCAGTTTGTTTTGGATAGACTGGCCCATAAGCCCGTAACACTTGTTGTTGAATACATATTTTTTCAATTTCGTTTAGTTAAGTTCAAAAACTCTTTCGGTATCTCCGTATTAAAATAGTACGTTTTGCTATTAGCTAAACATCAGCAGCCGGAAAATTTTCTTAGCGCTGTAAGAAATTTTTTAACACGATCCCAGCACTGTTTCTTGTCGTTCTTAAACACACAGCAATGAAAAGTTGTTTTTTTTTAAGTTGATCGCTGACCAGGTACTTGCTTTCGATTGGATCGCAGGCTCAAGCCAGGAGTGGGATACCCAAACCAAAACGAAGCTTAATTTTTCGCGCGCTTTCTGCGGCTCGTTATTTCACATTCAGTTGATTTCTTCATTTTGAGCAAAACAACTTCATCTTTTTCGATCGGAGTTTTTCTTTTAATTTGCGTAAAAGGCCTAAAAATCAAGAACTTGTCAAAAGACACTCCGGAAGGTAAATTTTCAAGTGATAAAATGAAGAGCGAGAGATTTTTCTCAGGAAAAGCATCAAAATTGGATCGATTGTGTGGTTGAAAACAAAATAATTCAACTCTTCAAGGGCTTTCACTTTACCACCGCATCTTGCATCTCACCAAGAAAGGTCACTTAACAGTTCACTGGCATTAATGGGAGGAACGAGTAGCTCAAACTCTGTGGAAGAAGCTCTTTCTTTGGACAAACCGTTTGCTATTTTTGCGGATGCTTGATTTTACTTTACTGAAGCTTACATATTTTCAAGTGGTAGAAACCTCTACAACACAGGAAAGCGAGGTAAAAACGTAAATTAAATAAATTGCATGAAGCTTAACATTTGGTTTAATGGTTGTTACTTTTGTTCAGGAATGAAACTTGTATTTTTTTCTCGACTGGGCATAAATAACAATCATCTGTACTCGTTTTGGACGCAACAAGTAGTTCATGATTGTTTGTTTTGGTGCGTTGTTTTGTTTGGAAGCGAACGAGTATTTTTACTCTGCTTGGCTGACTGTTTTTCGACCTCGGTGCCTCAACAGCGTTAAGAAACTGGGTGGCTAAACGCACAAACATTGTTTGACCAAACACTACACAGAGTGAGTCCACAGAACGATTTTTTGCGTATTACCGCTGAAATTTCGGCTTTATGTGGTTCATTTGGTTGCTTTTTACCGGCTGTTCACGTTTTGTTGGTTGGAGTGGCTAAATTAAACGATCAAACATTTGTTCCGTAACGCGAAATGTTGGATGAAAATGTTTGATCTTGATCAAACATGGAAAGCCATTTCAGAATTAATGCCATGTTGAAAGAGGTGGCTAAACGGTCAAACACTTCGTGTATTGTTTTCTTGTAATGTTTAAATGTTTTACTGAATGTCGTGAGGTTTTTGAACCGCGTTCAATTCTGTTGACTGCTCTAAACATAAAATGTTGGCGCAAGGAAAGCCATGCGAAGTTGCTCAATACCAGTAAAAAAAATAATAATGATCGTGGAGCTCCGCTTTTAGGCTTGGCTAAATCTCTGTATTAGATATAAGCTGAAAGCTGTAAAACCACAGATACTCCAAATTCTATATTCACAAATATCTTTCTCAATAAACTTAATACTATTTAGGTGTATTTTATTTTGCAGTTCCTATAGTTCATCATAAATTATCAGTATTTAACGATAACCTACAAGTGTTTTCTATTCTGTTTGTGTTATCTCTGGCAACAAAGTGCTGGCTTCAGTTTTGTGGCAGTCTTTAAGTATGAAGAATTATATGGAGGCTCTGTTCAGGAAAAACGCATGTCCTCTTTCTAAATGGTCTAAATAACAAACCTTGTCATTTTGAAATTTCTGAAACAGCACTAAGTCTGATTATCGTCCAACGCTATAGAAGGTAAAAATATTAGTTTTGCAACGCTTTCGCGTTTTATACCATGAAATATTCCACGAGTCAGTTGTATTTTCTCGGTTTCCAGACGAGCTTTCCGCAAGTATGTTGGGCGGTGTTTAATGGGAAGGTTGGGTGAAATGCCATCGAGTATGCAACGGCTTTTCTGTTTTCTGTTTGGCTGTATTGTCTATAGCATGATATGAAAATCGGTACACCATGTCGCTGGATGACAACCAATACGCTGCTGATAACTTCTTTGCTGCAGTGATTTCAAAGTAAGTCTTGCCGTTCGAGTTCACTTCACTTTCTCCATGCCGCCGTTTCAATGGTTATGCCGTGTCGCTTGCTGCAATCTCAGCATCATACAATGCACGGGACATAACTTCATGACTACAAATTTGTCGAGCTCCTGTAACAAAGTTCTCCGTTAATAAATTTGTGATGTTTGGGTCCAATCGTTTTAGTGCTGTCAATGTAACAATGAAGGTTGGATGGTACAACTTAAAAACAAGTGTGTCTACAATGGTCAAAAATATAAGGTGTCCTACTCAGGCACACCGATCACGGGTACAGCTTATCAAACCAGTCCAATTCGCCCAGTATGACAAGCGATGCTTGCTTGTTGTGCTTGATCTTTTACTTTAAAGGCAACTCAAGGGTACCAACGCAACAAAAAAAAAAGGTCCACGTGGCGTGCACATCGTAACTGCTTATTTGATCCACTAGCAATTCTGTTTATTTCCCGGTTCGGGCTGTATTGTCTATAGCTTGATATAAAAATCGCCCGCTGTTTCATGACGACACTAGCAGACAAAAATCGCGACTTATTTAGTCGGTTTCCTGTTTAATTTTGTGTCAAGTAATACTGAACATTTCTTTACCACACATTGGCTACTTTCCCGTCTTCCATCCTGGCACAATTCACTGGTCGAACCACTGCCAGTATGTGTTCATTCAGTTTATTAGTATGCTTTGACGTTCCCAAAACCTTCATCCTGTAAAAAAGTCAGTAGAGTCTTTCTTGCCTCAGGAGAAATAAAAACATGGAGTTTTGGGCTTTCTTTCCTGTTGCTGATGCCTTTGTTGTCACTTCCTCAAAGACCTCCGCAACGCTTGTACATGTGCAGACCTTATTCAGCCCTGTCATCGGGGCGATCATGTACCCTCAGTCCCAGGCCTCGCTGCTCGTTACCAGGGACCTCTCCTGGATGGGAAGGAGAGCACCCTTGGCATGAGGTTGGTTGTACCATAGCTTTAGCAGTTAAGAGAATTGCTTGAACAAACAAGAAGCACTCCTCTAACAAACAACTGTTGGTCATCCAAAGTTATTTACTCGGTGTCTGAATTTTAAAAAGAATACAAGGCAGCAGTGGGTTGCAAAATAAAATGAAGAACGTCTGTAAAATTTTGCGTGTTTTCATAACCTGTATTCATAAAGAGCTTTAAACTTACAACCACAACCCTAAGAGAAACAGGTGGTGCAAATGACCAGATTTTACCACCCTACAAAGTAATCAATTGAGAATTACAAAAGAATAAAAATATAATAATTATTAGGAAAATACGTGTAAATGCATGTTATCGAATTAGTTTATCAGTCTTGTAGCTGAAAGAAGCATAAATAATAATAATAATAATAATAATAATAATAATAATAGTAATAATAATAATTAGACAAGTCATATATTGCAATTTAATGAAACAACACAAGTACTTCATGTTTACCTCACAATGTAGTTTTTTCACAAATTGCTCTAATAAATTGTATAATCTTACTGTAACACAACGAACTTATACCAGCCAACTCTCAGGTATTATGTGCCAGTCTCACGCCTGCAGACCAAGACATCGATCTCACGCACTGAGGACAAGTCTCACGCCTGACTTAGACATCCCCCGGCCAGTGTTGTAATGCGCATTTGAATATTGCATAGAAAATGCGCAATAGAAATGTGATATATTATTATTATTATTATTATTATTGTTGTTATCATTATTAATATTCTCCGTAAATGTTCCAACAAATGGCCCTAAGGTCGAGTTGGGAGTCCTTACTAGCTGTATCAGAACACGCTAAAATGTTGCGTTTTAGTTTGCATTCGAGGGATTGCAAACGAACTCAAATAGCATCGGAAATGCTCGGAAGTCATCGGAACATCTTCGGACATGTTAGGTAGTGTTTGGAAGTCCTCAAGAAATCATCGCAAGTTGCCGGAACACTTCTGGAAATTCCGGTCATGAGGAGACGAAAATCTCATGCATTTGACTCAGATAAAGTTGGCAGATATACAAACTACTACTACTATTGCCTCAGCCCTGAAGATCAACTGGATTGTTTTACACCTGTACACATTAACTACTGTATAGAGGTTTCTTTTGTTCTGAGGTCGACTCACGCTTTCCAGACATTACAAAAATTCCATTACTATGAACAGCAGTTTAAGTCCAGATGAAAAATAAATATGCTGCAGCTACACAAGCAATTTTTTTCTTGCACAGGAACAGTCTCATTGTCAGTGTGTGGTGGAAATCACACATAAAAGCACTGAAAAGGGAACTGCCAACCAAATATTATGTGGCAAAAAAAAAACATTCAAGGAGAAACAATGACTTTTTTGCAGCATTGCCTCTGAGGTGACACGAGTACTGTAAGATTTTCAAAATGCAATGGCGATGCCAAATTTTTCCAAGACATCAGACCAGGAGCGGATCCAGAAAATCCAGAAAGAGGGGGCCGCAGAAAAAAATAAAACCACCTGATGCACAATAACACTTAAAAGTTGGTTGGTTACAGAAGGAAGGGAAGGAAGGGAAGGAAGGGGGGTGCGGGTCCCTCGGCCCCACCCTTAAATCCGCCACTGCAGACTGCCCGTATGGCTTGTGTAGCCACGGCTTAATTATACAGACGCTGACCTCAACAGAAAGTCACTCTTTTTACAATAAAGTGCAATTGATTTTATTAGCATGAGAAAAATTGTTCACAATACATTAGCTGGCTACCTAACAGTTAGGATCAATCATATTTTTCTGACCTTTTCCCTAAATAATTTCTAAGTGTAACTCTTTTCTTTAAAACATCATTCTTCGATCCTATGGTTATTCCATTCACACAAGCTAAGGTTAACTTTGTTAAAAAAAAATACAGTGTCACTGACATGGGTACATATTACTTGCATACCACATGTAAACAAAAGCCATTTATCAGGGTCATGAAGTGCAGTTAAGTGAGCACTGAAGCTGTAAATTCCATGCATCTTCAAGGTCATGATACACTTTCCCAAGATCATGATGTGTGCTGCTGTTGTTGTTGTTCGTTTTGTTGTTGTATTTCGTCTTGTGTCTTTTGTGGGTCTCCCTCCTTGTGCTCTGCCATTGTGTCTGCTGCTTGCTGTCAATCATACAAACAAAACAACACATCAACATCACAAGATCAATGCAACATAGACAGTTCGTTCCAGATAAAAAGTAACAATGACTGTTACTGTTGTATAAACTACATTGTATAACAAAAACTTTGGAAAGTTTGTGACATGTGATTTGCCACACAAGACAGGGGCAGCGAAAACACCAAAAGGCTTTCTGTATGAAAATACATGTACTGGCTTTGAGGTGCACATGAAAGAAGACCTGCATGCAAGCCCACAGGCCTACCATGCACATCTACTTGTACCAAACAAGAAATCAACTATTAAAACACAATATTATAGCCATATTATCATATATTATACACCAGGCAAGACCAAAGTATGGCATATTCAATGTTTGCTTCCAAGGATCAAAAGTGTGGAATCTGCTTGGAAAGAATATGAAATTGTGTTCTTTAAAAAAATTCAAAGAAAATGTTAAAGATACAGTAATCTGAAATTTGATCTCTGTTTGCCATACAAATTGGCGATTATAGATCTTTTTAGCTTGTCGATTTTGTTTTCCCAATGTAGACCACATGATCTTCCCAAGGGAATTTGCCTTTTGTCTTTTCATAAATTATGCGTACATATGCATGTGAATAAGGCGAAATTTCAAAGAAACAGTTCTCTAGGGTAACATCACGTGGTCTACCTTGGGAAAACAAAATTGACAAGCTAAAAAGGTCTATTGTTTCACTTGTCTAAGTGCTTCACTTATATACAGGGTTGGTATACACAGGGTTGGCGCAGTGGTGAGAGCGCTCGCCTTCCACCAATGTGGCCCGGGTTTGATTCCCAGACTCGGTGTCATATATGGGCTGAGTTTATTGGCTTCTCTACTCTGCTCCAAGAGGTTTTTCTCCGGGTACTCCGGTTTTCCCCTCTCCACAAAAACCAACATTTGATTTGATTTGATTTCATATCTGTGAGGCGCATTTGAAAATTGTATAATTGAATTTGCGCCATATAAATAAAAATATTATTATTATTATTATTATTATTATTATTATTATTATTATTATTATTATTATTATTATTATTATTATTATTATTATTATTATTATTACATTGTACTATTCCTTTCTTTCTGATTTATTTGCCACCTCAGGGATTAAGTTGTGTTGTTATATTGTTACGTAGAAGAACTGCAATGGGGTCATTTTTTTATTGTGTGTGCTATTCGTGCGTCCGATCTGCCTTCTCAAGAATTAAACTTTTCTTAATTTTGGCTTACTATTTCCTTTAGTTCTTGTAGTTATTAAAGGAAGCCTGGGCCGTACGTAACCAGACGAAAATTGTTACCGAGGCAATCATTTATCATTTTTTCAAAGTAAAGCCTCTTAGAGGAACCTAAAAAATGCTTATGCAACTGTGAAACTAGAGAACCTGTTTATATTTTTCGTAAGACACACAATAAGGAACAACAAATTAATACCATTAAGTCAACAATTTTATAGAGGCAACTGCCTCAGTTCGCCTCATGCTAGCTGCGGCCCTGGAAGCCAATACCCTTTCTATTATTTCATTTTTCCTTTTTTCATCGTAATTTGTGTACCAGATAACGGGAAATACATGTAAAGTTTTAGTTGCAGTTCATAATGTACATGTGTTTCTTAGTTAAAGACAATCAAATTAACACTATTTACCTGCACAACGGTATTGGCAGCATTTGATATATTTTCCGCTGTCTCTCTCTGTTTCTTCTCCTCCTCTTCAAGCTGTCTCTCAAACTCTGCAAGCTCATCATCAGTGTATGGATGCTCTTCTTCAACACTCTTCCAGCCTTCATCCTTGTCAAAGTCCTCAGCTTTACTCGCCCTCAGAAACTCATCCAGAGACACAAATCCATCTTTATCTTTATCAATCTGAGTGGAGTTAAAGACCAAAAAGTTACAGCTGTCCTTTTTTTCCATCAGAAATAGCTCCTCATACCACATGAAGCAGCAAGGGCAACTTCCCTCTGAACTACATAGTAAAATTCAGCCACAGATCCAGTCACATATAGTTTTATGTAGAGTTACTCATAATTTGTTGGTCGCTGTCAGGAAATGTTGAACACTTGAAACTTCCATAATATCATAATTTGTGAAAACATGCAGTGTCAATATTCAATTGACCATTTTACACTTCTTTGCTCAGTAGCCTGGCCCTTCATTGAATGTGAGGCTAGGGGTGACCTTGTTTTGATATGAACCTACCTACTTTTCTTATGGAAATTATGTTGATTGCACACCAGTTAGCATAAGAAAAACATGATTTACATGAGAAAAGTAGGTAGGTTTGTATCAAAACAAGGTCACCCCCAACCTCGCTTTCACCGACAACTGTAAAATGGTCTAGTGCTAACAAAAATCACTTCCACGTACACAAAAATAGCATATACCACCAAACAGTTTTCACAATTCAAACAAAAAATCTTTGACACCAAAATAGTGGTTTGATCAAAAGAGATAACCATGTATATGGTCCCTTAACCATTTAATGTTCAAGAGTACAGTGCTATATGGCACAAGATGCCATTAACTACTAGCCTCCCACGCAGTCGTTTTTAGGGGACTCGTATTTCACCTCCTGACAAAGTTGACTCGTTCTTACAACACCTCAATAGTCAACAGCCGACGATCTGTTTCACAATGGAAACTGAGAATGACAACTCAATTCCCTTCCTTGATACGTCGATCATCAAGGATTCAAAAGGATACTTCTCTACCAGTGTTTACAGAAAGCCTACACACTGACCAGTACCTAGCGTATGATTCACACCACCCGCAATCTGTAAAACGCGGTATTGTCAAGTGCCTGTACGATCAATCTAAACACCTCATAACAAAACCATCAGTTATCTCTCACGAAAAGAAACACCTCATCGGTCCTTGTTTCCAACGGTTATCCGTTTTCGTTTGTAAAAAATCTTACGAAAAACCAAGGGACGAACAACCACTAAAGAACCTGAACCCGAAATTAAATCTACTGTGGTTCTGCCATACATCAAAGGCACATCGGAGGCTCTTCGCTGTTGCCTACAACAACAACGCATATGGACTGTTTTCAGATCTGACACGACTCTTATTTCACACCTAGTGCGACCTAAGGACATTGTCAATCCAGTAAAACAAGACAGAGTAGTCTACAAGATTCCCTACGAATGTGGTAAGGTTTATACTAGAGAGACGGGAAGATCTATGCATGAATGGATTAAGGAACACGATAGAGACATACGGCTTGCTCGAACCCAATCCTCCGCTGTTTCAGAACATAGCAACGCGACCGGACATTATCCGTTCTGGGATGAAGTTAAATTTATTGACCGAGACCCACACTGGTACACCCATAGGGTTAAAGAGGCTATTCACATAAGACTTCACCCTAACAACATTAGCAGGGACAGTGGAATTGAAATTCCTGAAGCGTGGATGCCCACGATTAAACAACACAACAGCCGATCAGTACCAAAGCGGGCCACTGAGGGAACAATTTCTAGTCTGAATGACAAGGATCAAAATCCTCCAATCAACAACAGCCTAAGCGAGGATCGAAATGTACCAATCACCACCACCCACGGTGCTTCTTATAGTCACACGCAGCCAGTCGACACCATCGCCTGATGAAGACCAGCAGTATAGCAGTCAAAACGTCGCGATCCACATCTTTGTGACTCAATCGTGAGACAAAAGATTAACACAGCTATCAATAATATTATTATATGATTAATGGTTCATTGTTCTCATTTTAGAAACATTTGGCATTTCCCTTGGGTAGTAAAGGGTTAGGAAGCTACCATATCACATGATCAACTTACACCAATCAGTGTCCGACAAAGCAGACTGCAATTCCCCTGAAGTGCAGACGTGCTTTGCAGCTAAACAGTCACACACACAAATTACCTCAGACATAACATGTTCCCGCATTCTTGCAATCTCCTCGTCTTTTTCCCTTGGATCATAATCATCTTCTTTTTCGTCGTAAAGTTTGTCAACCTGAAAGAAATAAAAACAGCTATTGAAAACCAACTCCAATGACGTAAAAAATGAATACACCACATAAAAAAGGCCTTGGGTGTAACAGCAAGTTCCTGCCCTTGGGAACAAGCGACTGATATTCCTTCAATGGTAAAGGAATACCAAGAGTTTCCATTTGTAATAAGCACTAAGAACATTGCAGATCAACATATATTATTCAAAGAAAGGGTAAAATCTTAATGAGGGCATCTTTATCAAGATCTGGTGATGCCTTGGGCATCATCTTGATAGAGGATTAGGTGAAAAATGGCACTTTGTTATTCACAAACATGAACCAATGGAGTCAGACCCTGGCTAAAGGTGTAAATATCAAAGTAATGTTTCCATTAATTGAAAATTATATTTTATCAAAACAAGGTGACAAAATCTTCAAACACCTTAGTTAATGGTTTCCGCTTGTTACAATAAACTTTGCTCCTTTTATCCCAAAAGCATTCTCTACTTGCACACTTATTTCAATAATCTTTCATTACTAGGCATTGTACCAATAAACAGCAAACACTCACAGATAAATTCTCTGTGAGAGTTTGTTCTTTATCTTGGAACATTTTACAGATACAATATTAAACTCCCTCTACCATCTTAAGAAATAAGAATTTTCCCTCCAATTACTCCCTTGAAATGGTACGATTGAAAAATGTGCATCTCTTATTGGTTCCCTCTTGAGAGATGGAGCTGGATTTTAGAAGAATGGTGGCTAAACAGAATGTTGGATGAAAATGCTTATGTCATGAAACTTGACGCACCCCACAAAAATCAATCACATGTACAAATGTAGAAGGGGTGGCTAAATGATTACTTGTTCAACAGCTTGTTGGAAAAAAAAAAGTCTAATTTTAACATTTAAAAAATGACAAGCGCACATGCCACTTACACTGTTTGCATGAGTCCCTTCTCATAATGAAAACTAAAGTTCAAAATCATTTTTTATACCAGAAGCTACCCACACAGAACATTAGTGCATGGTAAGAATAGAATTATTACTTACTTCCTTGACAAACAAAGCCTCTAATTCTGATGTGTCTAAGTAGTCGTCACCATTTGTATCTGGTAAAAAGATAATGATTGCAATGGGAAAATTAATATAAATAAACCAGTCAATAATAACATACACTGTAGTTGGGAACCATCCCACTCAATAAAAATATCGATGAAATTCTGTTTAAAGGAGTGGTGTCACAGCTGAGTATACGTGATGACGCTCTTGAGTGAGTAACACATTTTTTGTCTGTCTTCTTTATACCATGAGCTACACCAAATTCACAGCTACAAAGGAGATACCAGAGAGAAATACAGTACGGCTTGCAGATAAGCGAACGAAAATATACGCAAAAAACGCGCATACACAGTGCGCATAGACAGGTCAAAAACAATTTATATACACATCTATCACATACGCAAAATGGCTGATTAGTATGTATGAGCTTACTCATTGTCTTCCTTTAATTTATCATGCGTTAATCTTGCCTTATTTATCCTATGGTTTAATAGTATGGGGACAGGCATCAAAAACACATTTAACAAAAATCTAATTGCTTCAGAAAAAGGCTCTCTGCTTCATATTTTTTGCTAATAAGAATGCTCATGCCATTCCTCTTTCTATTGCTGCAAATGTCCTTCCAATTAGTTTTCTCTATTTTAAGTCTGTATCTTACCCAATGCATGATATTCATACTAATACTGCACCCTCTACAATCGTTAATTTGTTCTCGCTGACATCATCTGTTCATGCATATAATACAAGATCATCCTTGAAAAATAATATGTACATCAAAAAGTTTAATCTTGAAAAATTAAGACAAGCGGTCCCAATTTTTGGCGCTAAATTATGGAATGAGATACCCAGTAGAATGAAAGATATGTCAAGAAAAGTCTTTAAACGAAAATTAGTTAGTATGCTCTCTGCAATATTAAAAGACAAAGATGATTACCTTGATGCAACCATGATAACACGTGAGATGAAATTTCGAAATCCTAAACCTTGCATTCAATAGATTTGTCTCTCTCACTTTGACTTACACATATTATTTCTCCCCTTTTTCTTTGCTTTTTTTTTATTATCTGAGATATCTGATTTGTAATAGAATTAATTTGGCACGCCACGAGTAGCGTTTTTTTGGCTAACTGCGTGCCTAGAAATTGTACAGTCAATATTATGGAATAAATGTTATTCACGCTCGCTGGTGCACAATGAAAAGAGAAACACTTTAGAAACTTTGCTTTCAAAGGAACAACTCATCAATAAATGACGCACCACAAGCACTTCGATAACGAAATTCAGCATTTAACACAGAGTATTTTGCCATTTCAATTATCTTTGTGCGCCTTGTATAACCAGCGATATCAAAATTTTGTTTGTTGCGATGGCACAATTATTCACGTTCGCCGGTGCGCGATGAAAAGAGAAACACTTTAGAAACTTTGCTTTCGAAGAAACAACGCGTCAATAAACGGCACGTCACAAGCACTTCAATAATGAAATTCAGCATTTAAGACAGAGTATTTTGCCATTTCAATCGTCTCTGTGCACCTCGTAGAACCAGAGATGTCACATTTTTGTTTGTTGTGACGGCACAATTATTCATGCTCGCCGGCACACTGATGTCTTCGAGATTATGTAGATATTTTGCTTTTTGGCAGCTTGTATTAATTCTTTTGTTTCCGAAAAAAACAATAACACACAAAGAGAACTAATGGTTATGAATAACAAAGGCCAGACGCATATAGGATATGCAATTTTTGACGCGTCAAAAAAAATTTTTATACGCAAAAAACGTGCGTCTATTTTGTGTCTACGTGGTTTGCTTATCTCCGAGCTGTACTGCACGGCAACAGGGTTTCAAGATCAAGGTGGTTGAAAAAGCTGGCGATGCGAGGTTACTCCAGAGATCTGACCCATTTAAATCGCAAAAACGTGAAAGAGAGGATCGCCCAGTGTGTGGAAGAGATGGGAAAGAGCCGTGTGATAGACAGAGGATGACTTATGAAATAGAGTGTGCGGAGTGTAACAACATTTATGTGGGAGAAACATCACGGAGTGCTGCGTTGAGAATTGTTCAGAAATATATTGGTGACAAAAGGTGAAAAAACTTGCCAGCTTTTTAAAGTTGACGTATCGCTACTGCACATGCGGGAGATCCGTGACACTGTTCCTTGAAGTCCGTATTTAAGCAAATGGGTTATTTATTACTTTCATAGACATCACCACTTACAATGCCAGAAAATTGTGATGACCCCAAACAAGAGTGATGATACTTCACAATGAATGACTCAAGATCAACACACAGTGAAAGTCTGAGAAACTGAAGGAGTTGAAATTTTAGCATGGGCCGCTTACTTTTAGCATGGGCTGCTTGTCCAATTTGTACAAGTGGTGAGTGATGTGATTTTTACCGTATATTACCAATTCAATATTTTCTCCTTTCTATAACCGTCCCTGTGGTTGAGGATTAGTTTTAATTAACTTAAATTTAGCAAGTCTTAACTTGTTAAATTTGGGTATGGGCAAAGGTCAAGTACCAACAAAGTGATAAGTGAAGCAGATAATTTTCTCTTGAGCCCAACTCTAATAGCTACTAAGCTACCTGCAGGCTCAAGCATTATGTAATATTTAAAGGAGCACTGTCACTGGGATTTTTGGTTCAATTCTGCCAAAATGATTGCCTTTTACCTGTCATCATGCAGAAATGCTCCTATAGAATCAGCAAGATGAATTTCAATGAAATTTTAGCAGGGAGAGCTAACCATAGTAATTTTTTGGTGATATTTCTGTGCATAGCTTGAAATTTTTAAAAAACTGGTGAGTTTTTTTCAAATTTCAATCCATTTGCATCCTCATCATCTTTGATGGAATACAGGAGTTTATAGTGTCAATGCAGTACTACAGTCTTTGGCAGCAAAACGAGACCATTATTTTAAAGTTTCCACTGATGCATTGGCAGTTTTAAGCTTTTATAGAGTGACAATGCCCCTTTAAGTACTAAATCAATTACGTTGTTGTTGTTGTTGTTGTTGACTACACAGCTTTCTTCAAACTGTTTTCTAAAACAACTTACCGTGAAGTTTAAAGAAGGTTCTTGGGTCAAAATCCTTTGCATCGAGTCCATCTGTTTCTTCCCAGACTTGTTCCAGCTGAGCTTTGCTTCCCTGTATTTTAACAGACATAGCCATGCATTTATAAGTGACTTTGACTGGAAACTCAAATAGCAACCAGCCGATAACGCTAGATCTGGAGAAAGATAAACTACGTTTTTACGATACTTTTCGCTCCTTCTGATGGAAGCTTTTACAAAATATAAACTTATTTTCGTTGACAGTAAAATACAACTTTTGTCGAGTACTTCAACAGATGCCTTGATTTATGGAACAGAAAGCCATAGAAATTTTATCAATGGCAGATTTATGTTAGGTGCTAGACAACAAGTGATCATATTTCATTCGGCAGATGGAAAAATTTTAGAAAACATGTCTTTCTCTGCAGAAAATCCAGCATATCATTTTAAGGTAAAATTAGATGCTCCGTGGAATGAACTATTCAAATAAAAGGTCGGTGAATGTTTCAAACCGCAACACAGTTCATTGATGATGGGAGGATATTTTGTTTTTAGGTCGGTGGACTAGGTTATTTTCAGATCAAGTGGGTGGTTGAAAAAGGGGAACAAAAAATCAAGCATAAAGCATGATCCTAAAATAGATCGGCAGCATGCTCATTCACCACTGGTTGAGCGGTGAAAGGAAAATGAAATGGGAAATCAGCGTGGTATATCATTACTTTTACTTGCAATTTATAATATATTCGCCTTAGCAGCAGTGATATATCACCCCACTCGCAGCCTTTTCATTTTACGAATAAATTTCCACCCTTAGAAAATGATACACGAAATGAAAGTGAAAAGTAAACAAACGCAAAAAAATGGTGAGCCAGCCAACTCGTGATATTCAGACGACAGATGTGCCAGCAAAAATGATCCGCATTCAAACCAAGTATTTGAAATAGTCAACCAAAGTGGACACTTAACGCGAAAATGTTAAAATGTAAAGTTGGAATTGTATAAATTCTTCAGAAACCAGTAGTGCTTTAAGACATGCAACATTTTCCTTCAAGAGAAAGCCACTAATTACCACCAGTAATTTGAAGTACAACACTAAATACTCTGTCCTCTTTTACACGAAACTCTGTGTGTAAAATTTTACACGCACTGAGAAGAATTTGCGTGTAATTATTTTCTTGCACTTTCGTGTATTTCTTTTACTTGCACGTAACGCACGTGTAATTTGCGTGTATATTACGCACAATATGGCAGGTTTACACGCATGATACACGTGTGTAATGCTGCTATTCCTGCGGCCAGTACAGTAGCTAGTTGGGAGAAGAACAATTTACCTGTGTTACGTAATCAAGTACCATTGTCACTGGTTCATTAGCACCTTGTAGTAGCACTTTGTGTTTTTGTCAGCAGGTCATTGGTTTTCCAGCTTGTGCAGTATTTTGTTATCACCTACTTTAGAAAGTCAAATCAGTTGTGTTATTACCGGTAGGTACTCCCGCATATTTAATGCTCAGAGTATAAATACTCCCTGTAATATTTCATTTCCTTTCTATTTTCTTCACGTCGTGTTAGCGTAGGAGTCATGTATTAGTTTTAGTAATTTTTTCTGTCAGCTGGAGTAGTTAACAACCTGCTAGCAGATGTCCTTCACATTGCTCTGCACTTAAATTTCGTATGTGGCCTGTTAACTACTCTGATTTCTAAAGGATTTTTATTACATTGAACAGAAAATAACTAAAACTAAGGCACAACTCCTACACTACAAGACATGCAGTAAAAGAAAGTGAAATGAAATGTACAGGGAGTATTTTATACTTTGTCATTAAATATTCCAGAGTGCCTTGACAAAATGAATACATTACCTAATAATACAACTGATGAGACTTTGTAAAGAAGGTGATGAGAAAATACTGCACAAGTGAAAAACGACTTATGAGCTAGAGACAAAACACAAAGTACCACTACAAGGTGCTCACAAACTGGTGACAAAGTTTCATAATTACGTAACAGCCTTTAATAATGGAAACCTAAAAATAATAATTACTAACATTAACTGAGATAAAATGAAGGGCTCGGGGCAAGAACGTCCTCCCGGTTTTTGGTCGATTTTCGATGTGCTCAATACAAACTGAGATTTGGCATGTGGACTTCATTCCAGTTAAAAAACATTGCTCTGTATTTGTTTTGGCTGATTTCCTCTTCGTTTTCGAGAAATAACGTATGCAAAAAACCCAAGTCAGCTCATTCCCTTGCGTATTAATATTCATGCGCGAATTGAATTACCTTTAGGGCACGTGAAATGATTGACGCTTGGAAAGTATTGTTTGATAGTGTGACGTAGACTATACATTTGGCGGTTAAAACATCGATTTAAGTTTCATTGATAGGAAACTTACGTGGCTGTGAGGTGTCGATTGCTAGCTAACTTTAATGGAAACTCGCCAGCCTGGTGGTCGAACGGACGTCATTTACATGTAAGTCTGTCGATCGGCAATTCAGACACTTCTGAAAGAAGCCAGTGGTGTTTCTCTGTGCGTGCCAAACACTGGAACAAATCGGCGTTTCGCAGTACAGAGTACTGAGCCAGGCGGGACAGTCTGAAAGCAACTCTCGTCTTAAAAGCGGCCCGCAGTTGAGAGTCTTGGCCCATTTGCCAAAGGTTGCCGTGCTAGAAATTCGGAAATAAGAGTTGTTTTTTGACTGCGGCGAAAAATATGGGATGTTTGAAGACGTGTTGTGCGCGCTCGAAAGGATGTTTTTATGCCCACAATCCAATGCGACCACAGAGGGCGCTGTTTCCTTGAAAAGTTCTCGCGAGGACTGGAAATGAATATTCGCTTGGCTGCGGTGGGTAAATTTTCACTTCGGAGCGCGAACATTACGGAGAATTCATCAAAGAGTGGGAAATTCGGAAGACGAGCAGTCAGTCCGTTTTCGATGAGCTGAGTATCTTGCAAACAGTGCATTTTCCATCGGTTTTCATTTCTAAACGGCACTTTCAGAATAGTAAGTTTTGCGTGGTTTTGGCGGTTGAGAAACGTCGGCAATGGATTCATTTTCGTCGTCAAATGGAAAATATGGAACGAAAATGGTATTAAAATCAAACTAAATGACGACAGGTCAAGAATTTGGACAACATGCCTAACTAGTTCTGAAGATATTCTTTAGCTTCAAACTGCCGAAAATTTGCATACCCGGTATATATGAAATTCGATCGCACACAATGGGCTGTCACACGACTCTCGTGAAAATAATTTTAACTGTTTATCTGGGGTGAAAATGCTTTTTGCCGTTAATCTCGCGTGAAAATACTTTTTGATGATGTTTACAAGACTCCATATAAGCGAACTAACCGAGGCACTCGATGCAAAAGTGATTTATATGTTAAAATACGCCAGCATGTTTATCAGAGGACGCTGTCACCTTGTCACGTCATTTGTGCTTTGAATATTTGCTGCGTGCGGCAAAGAAAGTTTTCCTTGCACTGGTTTTCCAAGATACTCAGCTCATCGAAAACGGACTGACTGCTCGTCTTGCCGATTTCCCACTCTTAGATGAATTCTCCGTAATGTTCCCGCTCCGAAGTGAAAATTTTCCCACCACAGCCGAGCGAATATTCATTTCCAGTCCTCGCGAGAACTTTTCAAGGAGACAGCGCCCTCTGTGGTCGCATTGGATTGTGGGCATAAAAACCTCCTTTCGAGCGCGCGCAACACGTCTTCAAACATCCCATATTTTTCGCCGCAGTCAAAAAACAACTCTTATTTCCGAATTTCTAGCACGGCAACCTTTGGCAAATGGGCCAAGACTCTCAACTGCGGGCCGCTCTTAAGACGAGAGTTGCTTTCAGACTGTCCCGCCTGGCTCAGTACTCTGTACTGCGAAACGCCGATTTGTTCCAGTGTTTGGCACGCACAGAGAAACACCACTGGCTTCTTTCAGAAGTGTCTGACTTGCCGATCGACAGACTTAAATGACGTCCGTTCGACCACCAGGCTGGCGAGTTTCCATTAAAGTTAGCTAGCAATCGACACCTCACAGCCACGTAAGTTTCCTATCAATGAAACTTAAATCGATGTTTTAACCGCCAAATGTTTAGTCTACGTCACACTATCAAACAATACTTTCCAAGCGTCAATCATTTCACATGCCCTAAAGGTAATTCAATTCGCGCATGAATATTAATACGCAAGGGAATGAGCTGACTTGGGTTTTTTGCATACGTTATTTCTCGAAAACGAAAAGGAAATCAACCAAAACAAATACAGAGCAATGTTTTTTAACTGGAATGAAGTCCACATGCCAAATCTCAGTTTGTTTTGAGCACATCGAAAATCGACCAAAAACCGGGAGGACGTTCTTGCCCCGAGCCCTTCAAATAATGTTAAGAGAGGAAGAGAGGACATCATGAATTTAAAACCAACAAACCACAATTAATCATCAGATAGGACAACTTCCTCACAAACATTTGCAAAGTAAAGGAGGTGACATGATTCATCCTCCATATGAAAAAACATTTACAACTGAATGCAGCTGACTGCAGATGATAGAACATGGTTGTATTGTCTGTGATCACCTGTGATCCCCCACACAGGCTTGTAAGCCATTGTCTGCCATAGGTGTGCAAATAAGAACAAAATGTGAAAAAGTAGTGTAAGAAATATTCTAAGTATATTGTATTGGAAGTATTGTAGCATGGTTCTCAACAGGATTTGAAGTAGGCATCTGCCCAAACCTTAAGTAGGCGGCCATGATAAATTGAGGGCCATAAGGCCCCTCAAAAGGAGAGAGTGAATGTTGCATACCTGAATGTTTATGTCATTGAAAACATGGCGGTTGTCACATATTGAAGAACCAGCAAGTTGAGTTGTTTTTAGGATTATATAGTACAATATCAGCTGATATCAGCTTACCGGATGGTGAAGGTTCTTGGATGCATTCCGATGTTTCTCTTGCAGTTGCTCGTACTTCAACTCTTCCTCCTTTCGTGCTTTTTCATCCAATTCTTTCAGGTGTTCCCTGCGCTTGTGCTCTTTTTCCATTTCATGTTTTTTGAATTCATCTCTGCGCTCTTTATCTTGCTTATCCATTTCTTCATGGTGCTGCAAAAACAGGCAAATAAAAGGTAAGATTTTTTAAAAGGCGCCTAACCCCTAAACATTATTTTCCTTAAATAAATCTTTGCACCTGTTTGAAATGCATTGTGCCTTTTTGTGCCTTTTTAAACCAAATCTTGACTTTTTATAGGCTGTAAAAGTTATGAAACCTAGCCATCATCTGGCCCACCACCGAGCTAGTAAGAGGCATGGGTCTAGTCCTGGTTTGACATCACAAACTGCTTTGCAGACTTAATGCAATGCAAATCAGTTTGTGACGTTAAAACAGGACTAGACCCATGCCCCTTACTAGCTCAGTCGTGAGACAGATGATGGCTAGATTTCGTAACTTTTACAGCCAATAAAAACTCAAGATTTGGTTTAAAAAGGTGCAATGCGTTTTGAACAGGTGCAAAGATTTATTTAAGTGAAAAAAATATTGTGGGGTTATGGGCACTTTAACATGACAAACCTCCGAAGGCTATCAAACAAAAGAAGTTCTACATCAAGCAACTTGTAAGTTACCAACATGTTGAGTACAGAAATTAAGAAGCTAATCAAAGGTTCCTATGAGCCAACTCATTCATGCATATAGCAAAATATACAGTGAAATCTCGCCGTAACGAAAGCTGTTACCCCGATAGAAACACGAGCACAAATTAGAAACGAAATAGTAAAACTTCTCCTGGATGTAGCTTGTAAAGCCTTTCGTTTAGGTTAAATGCCCAACAGAAATGACAACTGAATCATGTAATTAATTATGTCAGTGTCTAACTTCAAAATGTAGAACAACTTTTACTACGACATACAGCCAGACTCCATGACAAGATTGATATCAAAATGTCTCATAAAATCAAAAACCATTTCAGGGCTATTTATGTTGTAGAACCCAGAACGGGTTTACCTAAAACATGGAATCCGGAATCCAGAATACGAAATATGAAACCCGGAATACGGAATGAAAAGAAGTTTGGTAGAAAATTTTGACAAGGGTTGAAGTCGCTTGGGTAATAATATGGTCAACAAATTATATGATGACTGCGTTTTGCAGCAATCAAGCCCATGAAGTTTATTCTAGGGCAGCATTCTAATACTTTGGTTTTGCTTTTAAGAAGCCGCCTGATTCCTTCAAAGCACACGGCTTTCAATCACACCACAACGATACTAATCAATGTATTGTGCATTTTCAACATTTTAAAATCAAATCATTTTAATTAAACGCACCTTCTCTTATTCTTTTTGTCAATGAAAAGAGTTAGGACTGTCTACAAGTTGACGGCAACTTTTTGAAGAATTTCGATTTTTGATCAACCATTTTTTGATTTCAAGCAACTTTTTTTCCGTTTTCAATGTTTTGTTATTCAATTCAGCTTGATCTTTATAAAACAAGAGCTATTTTTTGCTTATTCTTTTGAACGCTTCGTGACCAAAAAGCAGAGAAAAATCACTTTGCATATCTTGACTTAATTACACGTGGGAACGCTTATGCCTGAGTGGTCATTGTCTGTTGCTCCATGCTGGAATGTTTGGGAACTGTATCGGTGCATACATTTCAGGTTGTCAAGTGGCCGTCGATAAAATGAGGAACATGGGACATTCCGGAACATCCCGGTACATTCCGGAACATCTCCAAAAGACAAAGAAAAATCAATTTAAAAGAACTTTAAATATATTTAAATATACAGAAAAAAAGAAACTAACATGAAATAAATATAATCCGAGAGATTAATTGGAGAAAAAAATTCCTACAAAAATATATGGACAGAATGTTCACGAGACCATATGAGACCCGATGGACAAAAACAGCCCCTGGAGGGGAGGGTTGGTACGCGGGCTCATTTTCGAAGCAAAAAGAAATATATAAATATATATAGATATCTTTTGGACTAATTTTATTTCCTGAATAGCTAAATTTAAGAACAAAAATTCCCTCGCAGTGTTTTGCAATCATCCAAAAAGTGCTTTAATGAGGCTTGTTATATTGGCTATTCGTGGCTGGAAAACTACTTGATCAGCGGTTGCTCACATCCAACCAATTTGTTACGTCACTTCCGCTATCGTCACATCAGTCTACGCAGATTTCTGCTAACACCTGCTAACGCCGTTTTCCCCCTCTCCACAAAAACTCATCCACTGCTTCGCAATGAATGAGTTAAAAAAAAGCTATATGTCTTTTGAATTTGAATTGCTAACCAAACAAGGTACTAAAAAGTTATTTTGGTCAGGGGGGGGGGTAAGGGGGTATCTAATACAAACTTTACACCTCAGGAGCAGCGTTTGTTAGATAAGAGGCATTTATTTGAGAGTAGGTATTTACACAATGTTCAGTGTATTAGATCATTTACCATATTACTAGTTACTCATTTTACACTTCCATTCACATTTTTGCAATTCCCTTTTTGTGTACTAGGCAAATTAGATTTTCAGTAATTAATTTACAGCTGATTCCCATTTTTTTTTCATCACAAAACATAATTGCTATGTGAGCCACTACATAAGCTTTATTTTCTGAAAAAAAAAAAAAAAGAAAAAAAAAAGAGGTACAGAAGTGTGTAACGGAAGAGGTGGATGTGTTGTGGTTCAATTTTACCCTTGGTTCAATTTTTATTTTCCTTTGTTTTGTACTCATTATCATACATTACCATACACAAGAACAAAAGGAAATAAAAATTGAACCAAGGATAACACTGAACTAAAACACATCTACCTGCATGTGGGCAAGAAAGCTTCTTTGTAGGTGGGTTGCATTTTTTTAACTCGTAGAGTCAGTGGTAACAGGGGGTACTTTGTCATTCCACCACAATTCTGGAAGTGCTAATTAATAGCTAGGATTTTCTGCTCATTTCACTTCCTAAAGTTGCTTTTTACTGTTGTCTCACACTTAAATTTTGATATACCCTCCCAAAACAAAGCAGTAACTGAATGGTGCATGTACCATATAAAGAAAGAGAATTTATTGAATTCAGTTTCTGCATAGGCTTACAATGTAATGAATCAAACCAAATAAAGAAAACACTGAGATGTGTTCAGTGTATCATGTTCACTGCACTTTTCAATAAGCAGTAAGCAGTAAGTCTCTAAACCAGGATCATCCAATCACAGAGTTTGGACTTCCACTAATTATTCCAGCACACCACAAAACTAAAGTTTTCACTTCAAATATCATCTGAAAAGCTGGTCATGTTGGTATACAGTAATGGGCAGAGTTTGATCCAAAGGAATTTTCTCTATTTTGATGCTCAGTGAGAGACACTGAACAGATATGATTATTTCTTTATCTCGTGAAAAATGTTGGCTTTCAAGCAAAATGACAGAATGATGTGTCAAGATATTTCTTCTGCTATCTATAAATTTTGTCTCCAGAAGAAACTATACTAGCTACACTGTTATTACAAGGGGCTGTCACTAATTTTTTAACTAGGCAGGGATGCGCAAAAAGTAGCCGGGGAATCCAGCTGTTGTCATAATTATAGTGAATATGATGTTTTGCTATGAAAGTAGCTGGGGAACTACATGTAGTCCAGAACTATCAGAATTGGCTGGAGAACAGCTGTTATGTTTATTTGAATTATTTGTTTTCCATATTTGCTCAGCCCCACTAGCCTTTGTGAGCTTCAAATAATGTTCAGGGTAAATAAAATTTAATAATTAATAATTGCTACTCCAAACAGCATTATAACCTGCTTTAGGGCACACTTCTTTTTGCTTTCTCAAGTATACTGTATGTTTCTTCAGACATTTCCAATTACACTTCCTCATCTCTTGAGTAATTTCCTGACTACTATGAACAGAGCCACGACTTCCTTTTAATAATAATGTCATTGGCTCATACAGGAAGTGATAACTGATAACTGGGCACTATGATTTTATAAGGAAAGGGATACTTCACAAATTAATGTGATCAAGTAAGCTGAAGCCACTCAAAGGGCACTAAGGCCACAAGGTAGCGGGCATTACCCCTTAAATCTACCAAAGCAAAGATTGAGCCCAAGCATTAGCAGCCATGGACAGGTGTTTCGGCCTTGTTAGGCCTCATCAGCATGGCATAGCTAATGCTCAGGCTCAAGTACCCACATATCAATAAAACAAGCAATGAAAACGTAGAACTTGTGGGATGTGGTGGGAGTGACAAGGACACTTCACAAATTAATGTGATCAAGTAAGCTGAAGCCACTCAAAGGGCACTAAGGCCACAAGGTAGCAGGAATTACCCCTTAAATCTACCAAAGCAAAGACTGAGCCCAAGCATTAGCAGCCATGGGCAGCTGTTCGGCCTTGTTAGGCCTCATCAGCATGGCATAGCTAATGCTCAGGCTCAAGTACCCACATATCAATAAAACAAGCAATGAAAACATAGAGCTTGTGGGATGTGGCTGGAGTGACAAGGATACTATGATTTTATAAGGAAACACTGCCTCCGAAGTTGGGAAATAATTTATACAATCTTTGTCCTGGAAGCAGAAAGTTACCAAATAGCTCAGGAAGAGGCTCTCTTACTTTAACCCTTTACTCCCCAAGAGTGACTTATAGATTTTACTCTGTCTAACGCCAGACGATTTTACTCGTCAAAGGGAGACCCCTTGGGGGTTAAAAAACTATCTCCCCTTAACCCTTTACTCCCCAAGAGTGACTTATAGATTTATGTCTGGCTGAAAGGTGTTTACTTGTACTTGGATTTAACTTAATATCCTGTCAGAAGAGTTTGTTCAAGTTTAATTGCAAAGTTGCCTTTAAGGCGCAAACAGCTACTCGAGATCGAAGCTAAGCTCAAGGTAACGTACCGATAAACTTTTTGTGCTTTATATCTCATGCCTTTATAAACTTCTGAGTGAGATAAGCGCAATAATCTTGGGAAAATAAGGGTAAAAATTCATTTCCATGTGCTTTTGCTTGTCGTATGTTAGTACTCTTCAGACTGTACTTGTTCATTTGGTGGGGAAATGCTTTGCTATTAACCCTTTGACGAGTAAAATCGTCTGGCGTTAGACAGAGTAAAATCTCAGTCGTACTCTGCCATTTACAAGGGTAGCTTGCACCAGAGAAGATGACAGTCAAGACATAAAATGTGCCACTTCCTTTTGTTATGCTAAGCTTACATTTGCTCAGGATGCGGGCAAAAAAAACTGAGTTTTCCAAAGACCCACTGATTGAATACAAGTCATGATTACTTTAATAGTCCAGCTTCTGTTCACTTTTTATGTCGATCATCACGGTGCATTCGTAAGAAATTATCTTTACAAAAATTGAAACCTACCTTCCAAAGAAGTTTCTTGAAATCTTCGGGTCCAAAGAAATTAGGATTTTCATCATCAAATAAAGGATTCCAATACTCCCTTTCCTTGAGTCCATTTATGTGATCGTTCATTTGCCGACGAATCGTCCTTTGCCTCTCGATTTCCTGTCGCTTGAGTTCGTCTAGTTTCGTCCTAACATCGTGTTTTACTAAATCCAAATCATCAGCGACTTGGCCAGTTCTTAACTCCGACTCGGATGCGTTCAGTAATTTTTTCACATAGTCATCGTCATTTTCTAAAATTTCAATAACCTGCTTCAGGTATCTAGCATATTCGGGGTCGCCTTTCCCCTGAGCTTCGGTGTCCTTTTTCTTTTGGTCCTTTCGAACTGGAGGTGCCACACAAAGAACCGCCAATCCGACAAGAACGAGAGAAATCAGCGCTGGCTTCTGCCACATTTCTGCACAAACTCGTCACGGGAATCAAAGCGTTATTAAGTTGCGTATCTGATCCACTCAAATTTAACAATTCTACGTAAATGTTTAGCCAGAAAAATCAAATCAAGGGGAAAGACCGCTTGTCGACTTCTGAAACGTGGCACAATGAGCGTTCGACCGTGCAGTCACATGGACAGCGATGGACAGCTGCTCTCAGATGTCATCCCCAGTGCTCCTTGCAGACAGTCGCGCACACGGCCAAGTCCTTAGCCTGTGTAGCTGGCGGTTTTGTCGGGGTGCGCGCGAGCGAGCGGCGAAGCCTCGAGGAGAAAAACCGCCTGCCCGGAGTGGGGGCCTTGTTGACTGCCGCCCCCAAATTCACAGTTTGACAACTTGTTGACAGCTTTTGACGATCATCAAAACAAATAATCAATATGATTTCTTGAGTCGATGGGGGCGAAAGCCGGCGAAACTCCGAAAAAAGGTTTCCAGTCCTCAAAGAAGTGTCAATGATAATTGCAGATTGTGCTGTTGCTAGCTAAAGATTAAGGAGACTTCGTCTATTTCAACCCAAACATTTGTCAAGAATTCGAAGATTTCCTGTCATCGGAAATAAGATAACATTTGTCTTGCCGAAAAAAATTGTAACTCGCGTTCTATTTCTCAGTGATTTCTATTCTTGCAATAATTTTGGTCTCAATGGAAAGCTAAATCTTTGCAGTTTGTACTTTTTGCACTCCGCTTCGACGAAAATGTTCACAGAACATGGGGAAAAAATTCCGTGTACGAGTAAAACAGCGCTTTGAGTGACCGACGTCCCACAGAATAAACAAACACTGATGCTCGGTTTTTAAAAAATTCTAACTCTCGTTAGTTTTGTCGTAAAGCGGTAATTTTGGTCTCTATGGAAAGCTAAAAACGTTTTGGGTTTAGACTTTGTTATTGGCGCTCACGAAATCCGTTCAAGAAGTTGAAAATCGGTTTTCCGTCAATGAATAAAATTGCGTTATAAAGTTGTCCCTTTTCCCGTCAACGCAGTCAATTAACGGAATATTTGTGTTACCGAAAAAAAATTATAACTCGAGTTCTATTTGTATTCTTGCAATAATTTTGGCCTCTATGGAAAGCTAAAGCTTTGTAGTTTCTGGTTTTTTTTTGCATTTTGCTTGGACGAACATGTTCACAGGCTCTTGCTAATACTTCCTCTGCCATTTTGTTTTTACTCTCACATTCCCTTGGAGCTCTCCCTTGGGAGATTAACAAAACGCTTGATTGGCGTGTATAGATTCTGATCCAATCAAAATGCTCCGTACGCCAGCGTACGGACTACTCAAAAAAGCCCCCAATCCGGGCAGGCGGTTTTTCATTGCCCTCCGCCCATTCTCCTCGCGCCTTCACCGCTCGCTTGCGCACTCCCCGACAAAACCGCCAGCTACGCAGGCTACCAAGTCCTGTGAAGAGCTTGCATCCGTGACTTCCAGGTCTAAATGAAACCGTGGGTATTTAGAAAATAAACCCCTTTCGGCGGCTGGTTTTTAGGAGGATAATGTCCGCGGCTGATAGATTGCCGAAAAATGAACAGTTGGCCGAGAAGGGAAGCTGCAACGGCAACTGTGAAATTTTGAGGACAATCTGTCCTTCGATATACCAACAAGCCAGAAAGGGGATTATTTATTTTATAACCCTCTGATTAACTTTCATATCGCTTATATACAGTTGAAATGTTGAAAAAAAAAAAAGTGATCTAATGACGATTGCGAATAACGTAAGCTACTGCTATTTAAACAGTGATTGGATTCTTCCATTTGAAATTGAAGAGACTTTAAAAAGACTGGCTTTGCTTTGTCTTTTTTTGCGACCTAAAACTGAAGCGGAGGGCAAATATCGACGCGGACGGGATATGGGATATATTGCCTGATACCGGTCCTCCGATTGCACCACGTGAACCAAATCGCGCAAAAATTAATCGGTGGGTTATAAATACGGATAGTCTTGCTATTTTTTGTGTGTATCTCTATGAGAAACACAGAAAATCAGTTTGCAACAACAACAACATCATCATCAACAACAACTATATTTCTTTTACTCTTACAAACACAAAGACGAGTTTTGCAGTGAAATTGAATAAAGAAAAAGAGGTATTGGCTTCCTAAAATAACTAGAGAGTTCAGAAGAAAAACTAGGATCAAGAGGCCAAATTACAAGAAATAAATTACAATATCTAATTGCTTTGGTTTTGGTTTTTGGTTTTAGCGCTCTTGGGTCGAAAAACACACTAACACAAATTGCACATGGCACAGCACAACAAAAACACATTAGGCTGACTTGCTAGCTGCCGGTTGACTCCACAGGGGATGGTTGCCGGTCGCTAATAAGCTACAGTCATTTCTTTACATCGCAGTTTAGTCGATGCGCTGCATATCAGGGGCACCGCCCAACGAAAAGTTTCGGTAGATATCTGTTCGGCCGCTAGAAGGTAGTTCGTCTTAGGCTTTCGGCGTCGATCAAAGAGTACACTCGGACTTGCGTAACTGAAACGTGGCCTAAAAGATTCGCAATGGGGAAATCACAGCCTCGGAGGTTTTCGGAAAGGTCGAATTTGCTGTTTGTGGCAGCCAAAAACGTCAATCTGGCATTTTCGGAGAGAAAATAGTTCCCTAGAAAGTTCGTGGAAAATTTATTTCGGCTAGCATTTTCTCAAAGGAGGACTTTGTTCGGCTCAGATGCTTCTGGTTCCCTAACTTTTTCGGGCAATTAAACTTTCAACTAAGGAATCCGAATAGATGAAATTCTTCTAGCTTAAACAGACTTCAGCAAACTAATTAAAAACGACTTTCTACATGTGCTACATGGCTTCAGATGCCCCTGTGCATATCAAAACTGACATATGCTTGAATATCTGTTAATAATACAGTCGAACGGGCAGTCTGGTCCCTTGATAAAATGCATTTTGAAAAGGAAAACGTGGACCGATTTCCTAGAAATCAGTTCAGCCCCCGGAAGTAGACTGATCCTTGAATACAGGTCAAGTTTATGGCGATCAGAATAGGCCAATCTTCTTTCTGTAGTAAAAGGTTTTCCAAAACATTCTTTTTCAAGAAAATGCAGTTATTTTTTATTTGACGTGGTGAATTTTTTGCGAGCACCTCGAAGACGCTAGAAAA
>JAEMWC010000601.1:47500-50000 GCA_016490735.1 Pachyseris speciosa
CAGGTGAAAAAAGAATCGGCGGCGACAGAGAAAGCCTGGCACGGCGCTGGCGAAAAGCCTGGCTTGCAAATCTGGCGAATCGTCAAATTCAAGGTACTCATGATTCGGTGTGTTGGAGGGCGCTTAGTCCTTAAATGAGCTTTAATTGGAAACAACTAAACTCCTTTACTACTTTAAATTTCTCATTTCTGTTTAGCTGTCCCTTGAAAAGGTTGTCCTATAAGTGTATGTGGGGTCTTAAAGTTTGTCTGGCAATAATCACAGCAAAAAATTTGACAAACTTAAGGTGCAATATCAATAATATAGTTAATTATGATTCGTATGCTCCGGGGAAAGCACTCGAACTTTCTGTGCAGACTGGCGTGACATGGGTGTGTTAAATACTTACGTGCATGCCACATTGCACGGCTTTATATAATTTATCCGAGAACTTTTATTTTCAGCTCTGTTTGATGCCACAGTCATGCTTTAAATAGCATTCCAGCTAAAATGTTATTCATAACAAGCCCTAATCTCCGTTACGACACAATTGGGATAAATTGAGGCACTACAGCTGAACTTGAATAAGACTTACGATTATATTATGCGTTTTAGACAGCGGCTAGACTAGCTCATACAGTACAGTGATAGTAAAAACCTTATCAAAATCAAATCAATATATCATTCCAGCTTGATAGTGTGGGGAGTGGTTGCCCAGTCTCCTAAGCCAAGTGCTCATGTTTTGCAGCGGTTACCAGTCACATGCCCTCCAGTGATTTTTTCCTTATGCACCTGTCACTGGGAACCCCCACTCCCCCCACCCTGGGGAGACGTGGGGCATTAGAATAGGAAGAAAAAGCCCCACCTTAAAGGGGAGCGTCTTTAGTCTTAGCCCCTACTAAAAGTTTGGATTTTTCAAAGATTGGTTAACATTTAATAACGAAATATGCAAAGTCCTACTTTGCCGACATACCTTTGAAACACTGTGACAATTCATGTTGTTTATCCATCGGCTAGGTCAGTGTTAAAAAGAAGGGGGTGGGGGGGTAGATAGGCCTGCGCGACTCCCACTTGCGTGTTTTTAGCCTTGAAGCTATATTTTTGCTCTAACGAGTATGTCTTTCAGGGAACACCCTCTCTAGTAGGATATAAGTGGCGGTTCCTTAAATATTTCTCTGAGTGTCGGTTGTTTCGCAATAAAATGTCATTTGCTCATGAGGATTTCTTTTAAGTTTGGCACTGATGGGTGATATTGTGTTACAAACAGCAAGATTTGTTTGTTTTCTTTCTCTTTTCGTCGGAGGGCTTGTTTCTTGTTTTGAAACTTTACTTTTGAGAAGTTTCTTTGTATAAAGGCTTTTTGGTAACCTCTATCAACAAGGTGTGTTTTGAAATGTTCTACTTTCTCTTCAAATATTGTTTTAAGGCGCTGTTACACTGCAATGTTTTGTGCAACTTGTGTCGCAACACAACTGCAAGACAAGTTGCAGGAAACATTGTATCAAATGTAACATTCCCTGCAACGGCCAAAATCGTTGCGAGACAAGTTGCACGAATTGTTGCAGAAAGTAGAACTGATTCTACTTTCTGCAATGGTTCGTGCAACTTGTGTCGCAACGATTTCAGCCGTTGCAGGGTATGTTACACTTGGTACAATGTTTCGTGCAACTTGTCTCACAATGGCGTTGCGACACAAGTTGCACGAAACATGGCACAGTGTAACAGCGCCTTTAGAAGAGTTTATCCTCAGAAGTCTTAAAGCCTCTTGTTTCACAAATCCCTTCCTAACACCAGGTGGGTGACAGGATGAGAAATGTGTATATTGAAATGTCTCAGTAGGCTTGAAATGGGTTCGCACATCAAGAACTGATGCTGTTTCGCCTTCATATATGATAGTGTCCAAGAAAGTAATTTCAGTTTCTGAAACTTCAGCCGTGAATTTAATTGTTGGGTGGTGTTTGTTTGCTTTCTCAATGAACTGTGTTATATCTCCTCTGTTTGTGTTCCAGAGGGAGAAAATGTCGTATATCTATCTATCTATCTATCTATCTATCTATCATTTCTGTTTCGACTTTTGCCATGAAGATATTGGTGAAAGCAACAGCCATTTTCGTCCCCAGAGCAGTTCTATGTGTTTGGAGATTCTGTATGAAGGACAACACAAACGCATCAAAATGGCAAAGAAAGCCGTTTAACTCACCTTCAGAACCCGCCCTTTGGAACGATCAACAATGTGCTTCGGACTAGAGTCCAGTTCCCGTCTAAAATATAAATTGTCTAAAGTGAACTATGCCCCCACCCCCTGGGGGCTGGTAAGTCGTCTAAGCACTTGCAAATCCCCATGTACGCCCCACGTCTCCCCGGGGTGGGTGGGGGTTTCCAATGACAAGTGCATTACCATAAAAGCTCTTACTGTTAAGCCCCCCATCTCTATTAACTCCCTGTTCTGGTCCATCTCGCTTAGGTTTGACCTTGAAAGGCAACAGGCTTGATTACCCTTGTAGAGGCGAGAAGCAATTCA
>JAEMWC010000601.1:57500-97500 GCA_016490735.1 Pachyseris speciosa
CTCGTCTCCAGGGCCATCTCCGCTTTCAAAATGACGGGGGTTTGTAAATGGCCGCCATTAACTCGGTTGATGCACAGGGATTTAAAGTTATGAATTATTTTCCGACTTTGCAATCTAGAATGATATGAAACAAGGAGGCAAGACACCAAGAAACAATATTTATATTTATTTCAGCAGGGTTTTTTTTTATGGCTACTGTTGCTATGGCAACAGTATCCACATTGCTATCACTTCAGTGTAAGTTAGTTCGGGTACAATCGGAACTGTTCGGAAGTGTGATCATTCAATGACTGATCCTCACTCTGTTGGTTACAATTTCAAGTTGTAGTTTTGGAGGTTTGTCATCTGCATAATTCGATAAGTCATCGGATGATAATCACCCAGCGTGAAGCATGCGTTGCCTTTCCTCCAGCAATGCTGGTTTGCACTTAAACTTGGGCACGGCTCTCACTAAGTGCCTCAATTACCTCTTCAGAAAGTATCCTTGAGATAGTGCAGTGGTCTAGTTAGATTGTACAAGAAAATGTCGATCGCAGACTGAGTTGTGTTTGTTTGAAAGCCAAGATGTATGCACACATATGGCGGTGTTCAGTCAATTCCAGCGCTTGTTAAAATAAGTTTCAGTTAATAGAAGGTTTTCAGAAATTTTCCAGCTAAGTGATGATTACAGAGTCTGTGTTTGTTTGGCAGCGTGGGCGAGTGTTATTCGAGTGTTTTGACTGTCTATGGACTGAAGTTTTCCAGTCAAAGAGTGCTCTTTGAATCGACATGTTTTTCTGGCATCCATGACAATCGAACCAGCCATGTACTACAAGATCTGCCCAACAATAACTCTTTTATGGGGTCATATAATTCTGTTATGGACACAAAAAATGTCTTTTGAGACACAAAATGTGTTATTTCAAAGGCGAAAGAAGTCGATTGTTTTCCCCCAGGCCGGATTTGTCATACGATACCTCGAACGTAAACAAGTCTATAATTGCAAATGTTCTCAAATAGCAAATTCATTCCTCAGGACAAAATTGGGGTAGCATAAAGAATACAGATTTGACGGTAATTAACACTAAGCAATTTTTACTTCAAAATGCAAACAATTGAAAGACTATTGTCTAATTTGCGAAGAGTTACTTTGTTGTCGAATTTGGCTTGTTACTCGACGAACTGGGAATTTTGGCCGGTCGGACACTTAGTACCTTAGTACCTTTGGGACTCGACTACAATCTCGTACCCAGAGTCCTCAGGCTCTTTGGCCAGCGGTTAGTCGCCAGGAGAGACTCTGGGATAATGGACCACCATTTTCCCAGAAAATCTGGGGTAAAACAATGGAAGCCGTTACAGACTAGCCAATCAAACAATTTGATTTTTTCCATTATCCCAGAGTCTCTCCTGGCAACTAACCACTGGCCAAAGAGCCTGAGGACTCTGGGTATGAGATTGATTCGATTATTGATGAATTTCTCGACCTACCGCCACATATTTTGGAATTTGTGAGCACTGAAGGTGACCACAAGCAGGAAATTTTGGCAGTAGGTCGGAGTGGCTGTAGAAGAATTGGGGGAAGGAACTGGCACTGTAAAAAGTTCTCGTTATTTCCTAGCAGGCAATGCAGTCAAGATGTTGAAAATGGTGGAAAGGCCTGAATGCACTGGAACGAAAGGCTGTATCCACACTCAGGAGAAGAATATGAACAAAAAAAGTCATTTCTAAGCTAGAACAAGGACTTAATTTTGTTATGATGGTTGAAGTTTGGTTTTTCGACGACGATTTCTTTAAAAAACATAAAGGCAAAAGGGGGCGTTAAAAACGTTTCGTTCTTGTCCAAACTCAAAAGGCCATATTTGGTAAAAATCGTTACGTTTCTTGCATTTATTGGATATCCAAATTTAAAGGACATTCCATTTCTCACTCACAACTGACAGTTAAGGCAATATTTGTACGATTGAGAAAGTTGCAATGTTTTGAAGGATGGGAGTCTTGTGTGGCCAGTTTTGGCTGGCATGGGTGCCAGTGGGTTAAAGGAGGGAATTTACACAGCGAAGCCGCAGCAACAAGGCGTGAAGCGCCGAGAGGGGAAAAATAACCCCTGGTCGCACAAATGCTGAACCTCATTTCCATGCAGTTTCGTGTATCAGATATTCAACCAAACCGGTTTTCATTGGCGGGGATTCATGGTGTCTGGTTGTTATCATTTTTGACATTTCTGACATCAGATTGTTATGAACAATTGGCGCGTGTTGCAGCAAACCATGAAAACTTAATGGTATGCTGGAAAATGTTAAGGAAGGTTATTACACCAGTTAAAATTGTCCGCTCATTCAGGGTTTGTAACACGAGTTAGATAGTTTATGGCTACAGGAAATTAAATTCATTCCATGGTGAAAATGCGAAGAAGCTAAATGTGTCAGACCGTTGTGGAGTGATTATCCAATGTTTTGGGATTTCCTGTTTGTAACTTTGTAAACAAGATGATGCCTCTTCTCAGTTCTGCGTGAAATGCAGATGAGAGTTGGAAAAAGTTAGAAAACGTGAATGGAACCTTGGAAAATTTCAGAAATCAAGTACACCCTTGCTTTGTATGAATTTTCGCCACCTTTCCTCCTGAATAATAAGCTCTGGACTTGTAAATATTATATTTAACACATGTATGTCATCAACCAGAATGCAGCCCTAGAACGCTATAATAACCAAGAGAGCAGGCTGCAATACTGTGATCGGCAAGCTCTTGAATGTGTGAGTCAATAAGGGCAGCTACAGAGTGGGCAAATTATGCATGTCTTCTGCCAATTTGCAGAGGCATGTGACTTGTCGCTTCTACACCTTGGAAGGCCTCTTCAATGAGATTCATGACTGGCCCTCTGATATGCATTCTAAATTCACACTGTTTACATGATTGAGCAGCTCACGCATGCATGACCACCGTTTCGAAAGTTTCAAAAAGATAAATCCAGCACAGAAACATTCAAGCGTGCTCAGTTGTCACCTTTTTGGGACACCTACATGTATATGAACCTGAAAACAAAGGAAACAAAAGGCTATTCAAAGGTGATGTGTCTTTCTCATTATATTACCAAGGTGTTACCTTGTCTAAATCCTGCCGCAGTGGGACGAAGATTCTCTGCAGTTCCACCTAGGTAAAGATGAGGCTAGATGCGGGAATACCGCGTCGATGATGCATGGACAGCCCTGTGGTGAGAATGCGGAAAATGGGCCAATACTTTCAGGCAGTACTGTACCTTTGTCATCTGCTTGTGGTTAATGCACATTTTACCCAAGATGTACTGTGTACGTACTGTGGTTATAATGTGTCAACTACAAGTAAGCGGGTTTTTTTAGAGAGCTCATGCGTATTTTAAGGTGAAACCAAGCAATGTACTGCATTTACTCTTGCTAATTTTCTTAGAGAACACATGCACATTTTAAGGTGAAACCAAGCAATGTGCTGCATTTACTCTTGCTATTTTTTGCGGATCGATGGCAATTCACTAGAACAAATTCCAATGGGATCTGAATTGAGGATTCAGTATTTAACACTTTGGAATGGAAACTTGAGATTAAATTCAGCTGTCAAGCACTTCTCCATCATAGATGTTTTCACACTAGGAATAATAAAATTATGTGCATGCTTTCATTGTGGGAAAACTCTTTGTTGTCAGAATATGAGCATTTACCTGATTGACACAAAAGAGGCAAACACCTTATGTGCAAAATTAATATCTTCCTAATTACTTACAAGGATAAAAAAATTCATATAACACCAAATGGAAACTCAGAAAATAATCTGAGTTTCCATTTGATGTTATATGCATTTCTATCATGTTGTATTTCTTGATAAAAAAATTGGGAAGAAATTTCAGAATGAAATGAGGCCCCTCTGTCATTGTTTTTCCCACTCACTTGCAACATTTTTCATTCTTGCAATGACCTTCACTGCTTGCCACAAACTGGAGTGACTATCAGTTGTTATTCTTTGTCCTGCCAACCCTACGCATTAATAAATATGGGGTCGGTACAAAACGTGGACCCCCCTTCTGGACCCCCTTCTGGACCCCTCAATTTTTCTGTTGAAAAATAATAAAATGATATTTAACAGTCTTCGCTTTGGATTTCAACTTCGGCCAGTTCGTTGATAGTTACAGAATGTATTACAGTAATCGCAAACATTACCACAGCCAGTTGCCACTTTCATCCCAAGAAAGACTTGCTTTGAATTTAGCTGAATTTGCATTGCTGACTTTTGTTGTTGTTACCAAATACTTTAGAATTTTCTTGCAAAGGTTAGATAAACGTTAAATATGCAAATTACTGTTCAGCTTTCAACTGGCTTTCGGAGAATGTGAAAATTATTATGGCAGATTTATGTCACGTGCTAGGCAACCAGGGTGATCATATTTCATTCCATCATCATTCAGCGGATTTTCAGAGCAAGCTTTCGGCTATATTTTATTTTGCCAGCGTGGAAGAAAACATTGCTCACCTTTTTGCTGCAGTGATAACATTAACTAGCAGTGCTTATTCTAATCCAAACAGAAAAAAAAGATAGTTTTTGAGCTTGGTTCACATTCTTCCAGCTTTGCTGTTATAAGTGCTTAGGTTCCAAGTTCCTAGAAATTCCCAGAGATTCCAAGTCAGACATTATATCCCAAAATATATCCCAGAATTAAACCGTGAATTTTAAGCAGTTCTCATAAGCATCTGAGACCATGTTAAAATAAGACAGTCCTTTAGTGATGAAAGCAAAGGATGAGACTGATTTGAAGTTGTCCAACAAATTTTTATTTACAATGAGCAGACAAATCACTTCGAATCATTAAACTGCATAGGCCAACGGGATTTGTTTTTTCCAAAGTTTTACGTACACAGTATCGGGTAAAGTTAAGCGTAGTTGTCTGAAACATACTAATATTATTGTCAAACATTAAAAAATGAAAAAAATTGTTACAAGAAAGCCGATCTTGAGATTATCTATGAATTTGAATTCTAAAATTTACATGAACTGGAACAAGATGAAAGGAAAAATGGCAAACAGTGGACTTAGCTTATTGATTTAATTTTTTGGTGCTGTTCAAGGAGCTTCCTTTGCTGTCCGTGGATGAGGTGATGTCAACAATGTCCAGCAGTTCTGTCTGAAACAAAAATAAGATTTCGTCAGTGATCATTAGCAAATTACATGTAGCATCATTCATTCACTAGAGTACTCAAGATAATTTATTAGACCTAGCGAATAACTGGCCTAAAGTTAACTCGATCTGTAGTTTTACAACCGTTAAATACTGACGATTCAAAGATCTCAAGATAATAACGTCCGCGGCCGCGATGGATTAGACTTTGCTGCCGACGGCAGTTCAAGGAGCACTCTGTTACGCGATGATTTTGTTCTTTCAAGTTTTACTATGCTGTTGACAAGTTACGGACTTTTATAATTTAAGAACTGTTCCTATTTGTAATAAAAGTGAGGGAGTATTTACTTACCAAACACTTTCAAAATTCCTGCTTTTAATATAAATGGCTTGCCTGCCGCTATTAAATCGCGTGCCGGCTGATACATCCACGGTGATACCTTCATTTCGTTCAACATCGGCGCCACAAACTTCAGTCTTTCATTTACTACAATAACGCTGTTGTTATTCTCCTTCTAAACCACTCAAAAACCCATCTTCACAAACAATTATTCACACTCTAGACCAAAGGAAAAGAGAATTCAAACATGGGCGCCAAGAGGGAATGACTAGAAGTTCTTTGTTCAGTAAAAGCACGAGGATAGTCACGTGAAAATTCGCACACTATTATTGGCTGTTGCCGTGTAACATCCGCTGGACTGCTTGACTGGGGCTTCAGGGAAACACGCTCTGTTCGCTTTCCAAGCGAATTATTCAGATCTCGGGGATGTGAATCCAATTTCTGGCGAAGATTTTGACAAAAACACACTTTATGAAGAGATGCATCTTCTGTTCAGTGTAAAATATCCTTTAGATGTTTGTTGTCGATCGTTATCGAGGAAGCAAAGAGTCGAATGAGTTGGTGAAGGTGAGAAAAATCCGTTGTTAACTCTCGAGCTCGCTTTTACGTCCATTTCATTTCAAAGAACGCGCAAGTTTCATGAGCTTTAATTAATTCGGAAAAGTCACTGAGTAAATGCGTGACTTAAGGATTGTATTATATTTTATGTAATTGTCTGTTTGTCTTTATTAGGGCTATGTTGTGTTTAGTAGCACTTTGTTTAGGCTTAGTCATAAATGTGTCTCCTTGAAAGAATTAAAGTCTTGATCTTAAAGAACCACAAAACTTCGCAGTCTTTTTTAACTAAAGTGGTGGAACTTTAAATTGATGTTAATTAACCTCCTAATTCTCAAATTTGCATTTTGATGTCTCAGTTTACCATTGATTCCCAGACATTCCCAGCAATTCCAAATGCGATTTCTGTTTAGTCTTAGAATTTTTGGGAATTCCTAGAAGTTATTCCCAACTGGATAAGTAAACATTCCCAGATATTCTAAGAAATTCCAAGCCGTTGGCTTTATCCTAATTTGCACGACTTGGAATTGTTTGGAATTCCTAGGAATTCCTAGGAATTCCAAGTTTTCTGGGAATCTATTTCGCAAGGGTTATATATCATGCATGGTCATGCTCATGCACACTGCATGAGACGGCTTCGTACTAATCCTGCGAGAGGCCATGGGGATATATAGCTGTACCAAGTCCCTCACCTTCTTTCAGTGCGTGTGCACACTTTGCTGTAATATTTATTTGAAGCAACTACATTGAATTTTGCAGCTGCAACTTTTTTTCATTTGCAGCAACTACTTTGAATTTGCAGCAACTATATTGAATTTGCAACAACTTTTTTAAATTTACAGTAACCCTTTTTTTTTATTTGCAGCAACTTTTTAATTTGCAGCATGTCCCTTGTGGGCCACCATATAATACACTTGATAGGAAATAAATAAGCCACTCTGAGTGGACTTGACAATTTTACTGTTTAATGTTTGGTTGCAGGGAAAGGATATCGTAAGAGTAATAAACATAATAATGTGAGAGTTTGATTTCTTGTGACAATCAAAATAAATTGTGGTTACTTTTTTCTCCATCCTGTTTTTATAGCTCAATGATAAGCCAGTCCAGCATCGTGAGGTGATGAAGAATGAAAGTGCAATGTTCAAATCCTACTTTAAGACAATTGAACTCCTGAAGGGAGGGTATGTTAGCTAACACTTATTATTATTATTATAATGCTATATATATATATATATATATATATATATATAATTATATATACTAAAACCAATGAAAAACCAAAGTCTTCTGTTACTTTGCTTTTGCGCTACACGTTTCACCACTGTTGCGGCTCTTCAGGCATAGCAAAGTGTGTATAAGTCAATAAACACACTTTGCTATGCCTGAAGAGCCGCAACAGCGGTGAAACACGTAGCGCAAAAGCAAAGTAACAGAAGACTTTGGTTTTTCATTGTTTTTAGTATCTTCATTTGACACAGAAGTTTACAGTTATATATATATATTAATGTCACTATTCCGTAAATTGACAAACAACTTGAGTGTCACGCAATACAGAAATATGCTTAAGATAAAATACACAGACAGCAAAATGGCGTAAATTGGGGGGACACATCCCTGTGGCAGGTTATTCGCGACTTCGGGTTGTATGCATAAAAACAAGAAGAGCCTCACTTACCTCCCCATAAACGTGGGTAAGGTAAGAGTATTGGCAGAGCCTTACTTATCTCCCCAGCACCGCACGGGCTGGATCGGACAAGATAAGAGCAAAGGTATAAGATGGCAAGACACAAGCAATGCCAAGAGCTTGGGGGAAGTCGCTACGCAGACTTAACCGAACCACAAGGGAGGGGACCCCAAGTTTAATAGGGCTTACATGAACTACATCAAACCTCCTCCAAGGGGAGGGAGGGTGGGAAACAAAACTGCTACAAAGTTGACTTTCGTGCAATACGACTAGAATAACGCCCTGATGTGGCATTCAGTAGCTTTTATAGCAAGACAGTGTCTGAAACTATGGCCAATAGGTAGAGTTCTACTATAAACAACGTAGACACAACGTGGCAAACTGCTCGCTATGAATAGAGCTCACAAAAAACAAGAACCAATCCAGGAAGAGGTAAGATTGTAGTTACAGACATTTCAAAAGATACTTTAACAATTTTTAGCCATGAAAGGCTTTTATCCTAAACTTATGAATAGAGTACATTCATTCATGAATAAGGCTTTCACTATAGACCTAAGCTTACGAGTGGGCTAACCTGCCCGACCCATCACCCCCACGGCGTCACGTTCCATTAACTGCATTTTACCGCTCGGTAAAGGCTTATATATATATATATATATATATATATATATATATATATATATATATATATATATATAATTATTTATTAATTTGAATAAATATTTTTTCAGTTGGCACACATATGAAAAAGACTTTGTGTGAACTACAGTGCAGTGCAGAAATAAGCGTCCTACGCACACGCAAGGGGCACGCACGTTTTTTGCGTATATGCATCTTGAAATGCGCATGTCGACACATGTATTTGATGCGCGTGTTTACTTTTGTTATTCAGGCTTATACCTTTGCTTTGTGGTTCATTGTTCCGCAAAACAAAAGGCAAGTTACCTTCACACAACAAAATTGAATATTTAAATCCAGCCTCAAAACGCCGGAACGTTCGACAAAGAGATCACTTTTATACTCGATGATTTGCTGTGGAGATCAACTTTTCTTTCCTTGAGTGAATCTTATTTACTTCTCTCGTTACCACAAAAACGGAAAAAGATGAACCCCGTGAAAAAACAAACTAGAGAAACTACGATTACAACTACAATTTTATTGTTGTTTTATTACCGCGGTGTCTTGTTTTTATTAAATATTCCACTTGCTTCGAGCTTTCACCGCCACTGAATACCAACGAGTTCGACCGGCTTTTTCGATGAACTGCCAAGTCGGAAGTTTGACTGCAAATTACAAACATTGTTGACGTGGTTTCGTAACAACACTGCCGTCGCAATTTGCTACATTTATTTTGCAATTAGAGTTGTTTTGGAATGTGACACGGTTCCCAGTTCATAATTTGCGAAACTATGCCATTCCAGCCAGCGATTGTTTTCGTAACACCGATCTAGAACAATGAGCGTGCGAATTCACTGCATCAACAAACACTGTTCATACATTTTCGTTTCAAATGAAAGCGCACTTAACCTGCTCCCTCATTTTATTGACCTCATCGTGCAAAGATGAAAACCAAAAACGTGCGATGCAAATCTGCAGCGTGACCGCTTCATAACAAAAATCGCCACGAGACGACGGCAAGACGACATTCACAAGCTCAGATTACTGGTTGCCTAGCACATGACAAAAATTTGCCGATGTGAGCGCGCGTTCGATTTGATAAAGCAATAATTTCTACAACAGTCGTATTTGACTTTCAATGAAAGTAAATTTGTTTTGATTTCGTAAATTCTTTTGTTCACAACGAAATGGATTTTGATGCAACACACATTCCAAGGCTGTTTTGTAGCAAGCTAATTGCCTCGTGAGTGTGTTGATTATTGTCTCTTCGTGTCGCTCTACTTTTGAACTCGACTCTAGCTCTAATTCAGCGAGGTTGAAATGAGAAAAGGCTCAATCATTTATCCTTTACTTCGTGAGAAAATATCAGTTATTTTTTATTTGTTATTCATTGGAAAAATAATGTCCATTGTCGCACCAGACATTTCGCTAATAAGTTATACCCGCTTACCGGTGGTTTGTTGTGACAGCCCAATGAAAATAACAATAAAATAAGAACAATAAAGGAACAATGAGCTAGCTCATACATACTGATGAGCATCGGTGTATGCGCGCATTTGATGCGCATGTCAAATACGCAGACGCGTATGCGCAATTTGGGTAGACGCATGTCACACGCGTATTTTGGGTCGCTTATTTCTGCACTGCACTGTACTGTTACATTAGAATTCTGAATAGAAAACAAGAGAACTTTTAAGACTTCCTCCAGGTATGACTGGTTTTTGAAAAGAGGGGGATGGAAGTGGGATGGGTGGGAGGTAGAGGCTAAATATTAACATAGCGGTTTTTCAGACAAGCAAATTTTATTGAGAGATTATAGACAAAATTTAGGATTAAGGCATTAACTATTGTGGACATATAATAATTGCATGACAATTTTTTAAAACACCACATTTTCCAAGATGTGGCAGCCTCTGCAAGGAAGTTGCAATTTGCAAGATTTTACATAACTATACATCTGGATTCTGTAACGGATTTGGAGCTATTTGAGTTACTATTTGGCTGACCTTTGCATGGGACCTGTGTCCTGTTGGTCAGACCCTCAACCAAGTTGCTGTTTTATTTCGTCTTTCATTCTGTTTTCTTGTTCATGTATCTTGTCACTATAATGTTGTAAGTCTATTATTGAATCTTGCATCATTGTATCAGCTCTTTTTGTTGTAAAGTTAATAAATAAATGAATAAATAAATAAATAAATGTTAAAACACTAGTGCTTCCCTTTAAAGTACAGGCATGTTAAAGATTTACCCAAAAGAATCTGTTTACAGATCTTGACATCTTTAGCTTGCAAAGGGTTGAGCAGCGGGGGAGAGAAATGAAAGAGAAAAACACTTCAAAATAATTGCATTCGACGAAGGAGAACGCTTTCTAATCTCTTGGTGTTCCTGTGGTTTCTTGGGTGTCCTGTATACCAAAAGGGATCTTTGCATTCCTTTGGATGGGTCAACCTTTTCGTCGCCATTTTGAATTCCTGAAATAAGTCAAATGCCCATGCAGTACTGCCCACCTCATGGTTTAATTTCACTGTTTGCTGTTTACATTTGTAAAGATGGAATGCTAGAGACTAATCAGCGGTCAGAAAAGAGGACATAGAGGTCTTAATAGCGGCGAAAGGCCGTTTCGCGTTTAGGTTCCCTTGATTTCCAAAACACAACCTACAAAATTCCTAACCATGGACTTAAAGGATGCTACAGGATGGTAAAATTTTAATTTGCTTTTTACGAATTGTTTGAGTTATGATTTGAGCTGAAATAGTATGATATCTGTATTTTGGCTGGCTTGCAAGTGTTTGCAAATATTTGCCATCCAATTGATCGTTTGCAGGGAGGCGAAGCATGTACATGTGCACAGACATCATGTTTGCATGTACGCAAGATAACCAAAAGCTTTTTTGCACCTATAAGCAAATTTATTATATCTCTCACCTAGTACGCGCGCTGTGATTGGGCAATTTTGCGGGCCGTATTCTACAGTACGGCCCGCCCTCCGGCCCGCTAAATTTGAAAGTTTGGTGCAACATTCTGTCGGCAATATTTGCCACGGGAACAGAGCAGTGCCCAATCCGATATTTCAAGATTTTCGAAAGTCACCGTCCTGAAGAAACCAAAACCCCGACTTCCCCTTTCTTTCTGGCCATAAATCACAACGCTTGGCGTACTAAATCCACTTGGTACAAGGTGTCGCTTCTCGGCAAAAACCGAATGGGCCAATTCTTGCCGAAAGCAGCCAAAAAAGCTGGCCTGCAAGCCTGTGGAAGAAAACTTTCCAACCATTCAGTACGAAAAACAAGCATTTCTCGTTTGCTTGATGCTGGCATTCCAGAAAATATCGTCACACAGTTGAACGGTCACAAGAATTTACAAAGTTTAAGTTTGTACAAGTCGGCCTCCCTCGCTCATCAGCGACAAATGTCGGATACGCTTTGACAGCAAGTTCCTCCTCCAAATTCAAGCGTTCACGAGCCCGTTTTTCCTGTCAACCAAAGCAGCAGTTCGTTCCAGTGTTCAGTTTCCAACCAGAGCAGTTTCAGCGTTCAAGCGATGCCACACTATTCATTCTTCGCGTCGGCAACCATCCGATCCATTTCAAACTGCGTGTTTAATATTGTTCATCCGAGAGATCCAGCCGGCAGTTTCGAAGAAAACGTAGCGAAGCGACCAAAGCTGGATGGCAGCAGTTAGAAAGACTTTTCCCAGTGTATTTTCTGAGTATTGCCATTCATCGTGTTCACTTTTTGACATGTGCCACAGAAAACACGCCTTTTAGTTTGCAAGTAACAAACATTTTGAGTGCTGTAAGTTCATCACTTTTTCGAGCAGTTTTCATTGGAGAAGTCCTTCTTCAAGTGTTTACACACAAAAAACTATTTCGAAGACCGTCTTCTTGCACGTTTTCATGTTCTTCATGTGAAGTAAACTCGTAAAACTGTTGGTTTTTGTAAACTTTATTCTTGTTGTGGTTGCATCTTGTGCGAGCAGCCAATAATATTAATTCGTGTTTTGGAATTTGACGCATGCCAGTCATTCGTGGCAGTTGGCCGTTCCGCTTGACTTCAACTAGTTTTCTTTCGCGCGCGCCGGATTAACCTCAGAGATATAATAAATATCTTACTAACCTCGTTTTCTCGGTCCGTACTGTAAGTTACGGATCCTCGTTTTTTCCCGTTGATTTATGGCCCGCGCGCTTCGCGCTTGGGCCATAAATCAACGGGAAAAAACTTGGTCCGTAACTTACAGTACGGACCTCAAACTCAGTTAGTAAGAGGTATTTAATGTTGATTTGAATACACTCTTGGTTGGAAGAATGTTTCGTCTTTGTTATTCATAGCTGTGACCAGTAAGCCAGAAGCGAAGATGTGTGTTGTGTTGCATGTTGACGTGAACTGAATATTATTTTGCATTTGTAGTTGTAATGAGATACCCCAGTGGTTTGAAGATCGAAGGTTACTTGATAGGCATCCACAGCCTGTAAATTAATTTCACTTGCATCACTTCAAATGCACTTTCCAAGCTTTGATTATTACTAGTCTTATCTTTTGTATATAGTGCTGATACTGGCTTCAGGAGAGTTGGACCAAAGGAGTACAAACCACGCCTGCTGAAATTTAATGATGAGGTGAATATAGGGTTGAAAGTACCCTCTACTGGCATTACAACAGTGAAGACAACTCACTTGGATGCAGAATGAATGTTCTGCCAAATTTCCTTTCAGTTTGTACTGAGAATCAACTATGATTGAAATAGCACTTAGTGTGGGGTAGGCCATTCTGGAGTTGCGCAGGGAACTGGCATGGGGTGAGTTTCAAATTTTAACCAATCGATAAATTGACACCATCACATGAAAGATAATGTTGACAATGGCCATTTGACCAAGTTTGATAATTTTACATTCAAAAGAGACCAAATTATGGACTTCAAAACATTTAAGTTCAAAATCCACACAAATGTACATCTCTAATTTTGAGGCTGCATCCACCAAAACCACATAAACTCTTAAATTTTTTTATAATTTGTCTGATATTCATAAAAATGGGCAAACAAAGTAATTTTTACCTTGAGCAGTTACTTCCAAATAGTAGGTGCATGACAGAATTTTACAGTTGTAACAAAACTGAAAAATATTTTTAAAAGTTTATATGGTTTTGGGGAGCAGCCTCAAAATTAGAGACGTTTGTTTGTCCATAACTTGGTCTCTGTGTTCTGCAACCTAAAACCATCAAACTTGGGCAAATGGCCAATCTTAATGTTGTCTTTCATGTGATGGTGTCAATTTATTGATTAGTTAAAATTTGAAACTCACCCCAGTTCCCTGCACAACTCCAAAATGGCAAATATGGCGATTTATGTGTTGTGCAAATTAAGACAATAAAATAAATGAAGATAATATATGCCAGCAGTTAATGTTACCTTACAACCTCAAGTTAGGGCAAACGATAATCTAGACCATGGACAGGGGTTTCAATAAGTTTTGAAATAGTGGTCTGAGCTAACTAAAGTGGGCGGCAACCTTATGAATTGTTTTAATAATTTGAGTGAAAATACAGACAACTTATATTATGTAGCTGGCAGTAAGAGGTAAATTCTGACAAAGTAGGCTGCGATTTTCGCTGGTTACCAGGTTCTAATGAAACCCCTGCATGCATAGCAGGGCACTTAATATTCTTTGAAAGACCATGATTCTACACTGAGGCAAAAATATATAACACGTCGATCTTCTGCTACATGTATTGCTAGTATGAGGCACAAACTGCTCAGGAATGATGCACAAGGAAAGATGGGAGAAAGACATCTCTTGCAAGAAGCTCCTAATTCATGGACATTCTAGAAACCTTGCCCAATATATGTTATTCTTATTAGTGATTGCTACACAGGCTTTTTGTTATGTATGAGTTAATTCATGTAGTGGGAAAATAATTTGTTTTTATAGGGTAGGAACGACGTGAAGATGACAGAGGTCACTTACTGCAAAGAGAGCGTTACACCTGACAATGTTTACATCATTGACAATGGTTTGGACATTTTCCAGGTAAGCTTCCTGTCATCGCTCTATTTTGTCTGGGCTGAGCTGAAATCCTAATTAAACTTAAGTGTTATAATATTTTAGTTGTGAGAATGAATATATGAAAATCATATATTTGAAGTGCTGATTAAAGAATGAATAATTATGTGAATGATCACCGCAGTTATGAACACTACAATTTTGCAGTAGTGAAAATAAAGCCTGAATTTTTTCATTCTCATATAATCATCTCTCCCTCATGGGTATATATAATTATTATGAACCAACAAAATGATCTGCTCGCAGTTGGCTTGTTACCCGGGCTGTGCGCGTCTCGCGCGGCACCCGGGTCTAGAACTACCGACAGTTCTCGAATTCTTTTTCGTCGTCGAGTATCATCCACAAATGGCACTTCCGGTGTTTCTGCGCAAGCGCTAACTATTTTTAACAACAGTGATGCATGTTGTCACGTATGGGAAAATATCGATTCATCTTGTGGCTTTTGAAGTCTGAACAAACAATATGTTAAGAGTAGTGTCTATGCGAATGTTTGGAAGTTCAACGGCGAGAAGAAAGTTTTTAACATGAGTAACCTTAACGGCAGATGGACTGCTGTGTTTCCCCGTGTCTGCTTCAGTAGACAGCGAGTAGTCTCTAATTTTGGCGACGGATTGTGGGGGCACGTGCGCGCACGAAGTTGCGAGGAGACGCGACGCGAGGGGAGCGCCAAAAATTAGAGACTACAGACAAAGGGAGTTCGACCTTTCACGGCCGAGTGATTCGGAAGTATAAATCTCATATCAACAGCAAGAATGATACTTGTTGTCACGTATCGGAAAACGTCGATTCACCTTGTGTCTTTGAAGTCTGAACAACTAATATGTTAAGACAAGTGTCTATACAAATGTTTGCAAGTTCAACAGCGAGAAGAAAGCTTTTAACATGATCAAAATTTAACTCCAGATGGACTGCCGTGTTCCCCGTATCCGCTCCATTGAGATGTACATTTTGTTGAATAACTCAAGTACGGGATATCACACACCCCTGAGATTTTGTTTGACAGGTAGTTAATTTACTATTTTAATTTCTGGACTTTAATTTTTGAATGATAAGCGATTAGTTTTACAAATGCACTAGCGTCCCTTGAAACTGTCCAGAAACGTTCCTTTCTTGTGTTTCAAATGACCCTGGATTGACGTATTTGTAAACAGTTTCACTCTGCTAATTAATTTTCTACTCACATTTCACCGAGACTCCATTCACATTTATGCGAAAAAATCCTACATCGTTCGATAAGCGTTTCCTTTCTCAAACAATTATCCATCGAAGCGAAAACAAGTGTGCTTAGTTTTTCTTTTGGAATCAATACACTATTTTTATCACCTTGCATAATGATAAACCTCTGTGGCCTAAAGGTCATTGTTCCTGCCTGTGACGCAGCTAACCCGGGTTCGATGTCTGTTAGTGGTATATATCACGGGCTTTATTTTTTCTGTTTCTCTTTTTCTTGTTCTTTTAGAAATATTTTTTACAAGTGTTATAATTATTGTTCTCAATGGTTGAGCTGTATTTTAGAGGAATATATGTTGATAGGGGTCTAAAGAAATAGACTCCAACACAAGCTAAACACAATGCGTCCGATGTAAGAAAGACAGACTTCCCTCTATTCTTTTGTTTAGCACTAAGTTAGGGATACAATACTGTTTTTTGCAAGCCCGGGTTTAGGCTAATTGTAGCCCCTTGTTAAATATAGCTCAGTTGGGAGAGCGCTGCACCGGTATCACAGAGGTTGTGGGTTCAACTCCCATACAAGCCTGAATTTTATTCAGGCTTTATTATTTTCACTACTGCAAAAGTAGTGTTCAAAACTGTTATGATCATTCACATATTCAATATTTTAGTCAGATCAAAATATATCTTTTAGATAAGAAAGGCCTATTATGCGGTACATTATGCAAATTCTGCTATTTTTTCCCCAACTATTTTGAGCTTGTTTTACTAGGATTCTGAGAAAGAAAACCACTTTTAAGCTGCTCCAATGACGATTTTTACATAAAGGAACAAAAAAAGCAATTATGAGGGAATTGGGATAAACATTTAATTATGATTTTCTTAGATGATCGATTACTATGTTACACGATGAACGAAACATCAGTCCATCATCCTCATTGAACATACCGGTGACGTATTTTTCTTGTCAGTGTCTTTGGCAGTCAAATTTGAAGGAAGGTGCCATTTGGTTTTCACAGTAGTTGAACACAAAGGAACAGCGGGCGTTTTCACTATAAACTTGTCCATAAGGATGTCTATGATGTACGCGAAAGAACTTGAATAAGCTTACATTTTGTTGTCAAACAACGCTTCCCTGATGTAAATTTTACTCATTCCCGATTACCATGTACTTAGAACGTGAGTACAGAAGGATCATACGTCATGGATTTATATCAGCAATTCTGATAGGCTAACTCAAAGAAAAGAATTGTTTGCGTTTGGACCAATAGGCAATATTCTTTAACAATGAAAAAACTAGCACCAGGCCCCAGACCTGCCAAAAACGAAAATAACACCTTGAACTTCGATTGTTTGTGAAATCGATGTGTTCAGAATATTTCTTGACATGTACGTGCTTTTTCAATGGTAAATCATCTTGAAAGTAAGTGCAGACACAGAATTTTTTCAGATAAGGCGTTTATTTATGGTTTATTTAAGAATTGTGTGATTTTTAATGAATTTTTTTAATGATTTTTTATGAATTGTGCAATCAGATGCAATTTGAGGTCAATTGTGCGAAATCGCACCATCACGTAATATCAGATGGCCTGTCATGCTAACTCAAGGCCTCTTCAACAAACCTGTTTTGCTCAAAGTTGAATTGCAATTTGGCTGAAGCCAGTGAATGCAATGCTCTCAGAATGCAGTGGTAGCAAATGCATGTATAATGAAACAGCCTTTTGCAAGTTGCAACAGCTGACTACTGACCAAGGTATCGGTAGCAATCCACGGTAAACTTGCAGTGCTGAATAATGGCAGCTAGCATGTAGGAGAATTAAGGAGGAAGGCTTGCCCGTGCACTGCACAAAGCCAAAAACTACTAATGCCAGAAGGGGGAGCTAACTGCACAGCTCCCAGTGCCCAAAGCCCTAAATACAACAATGCCAATTATGTTTCACAACGTAAATACTCTACAAAACACCAACCAATGCCATGAATGCAACCATACGCCCCTGCTCCATGTTTTTAACTATTTTAACCCATTAACTGCCGCGCAATTTCTGCGTGTTTCGGATTGCTAGACTTTTTAGTAATTGTTAATTATTAACCAAATGCTCAGTATAAACAGACAATTTATGGGGTAAAAAAAACAACAACACTCCTTTAGTCAATGATGGCTAGAATTGAAGGGCTTGGTGGAAAACTATGCTAACTGGATTTTTTTGGGAAGTTTTTTTTTTTATTTTGCTAAAAAATTGTTGGTTTTTCGCATACAGGCTTGTTTTTATGTGGTGAACGTCACGCTATCAAACAATACTTTCTACCCGTCAATCATTTCACGTGCTCTACAGGTGATTCAATTCGTGCATGAATATTAATACGCAAGGGAATGAGCTGACTTGGGATTTTGCATATGTTATTTCTGGAAAACAAAGAGAAAATCAGCGAAAACAAATACGGAGCAATGTTTTTTAACTAGAATGAAGTCCACATGCCAAATCTCAGTTTCTTTTGAGCACATCGAAAATCGACCAAAAACCGGGAGGACGTTCTTGCCCCGAGCCCTTCAATTATGAAATCCCGTGTATTAAGGCACGCAGTAAAACAGACAATAAGCTTTCCTAAATAAAACATTTATTCAAATAAGCCTGTGTTTATTCCTGAAAAGCAAGCACGTTCAATTTTTGGCCTCTAGTAATGCACCAGTCAATGTAAATCCCCACATCCTCCAGGTCGGGGTTTAGCAGGGACTTGGATTTAGGCAGCTGGCAAAGTGGACTTCAAACCTTGCCAAGCGGGGCATCATTGCATGGGAAATCCTGTGCTCCTGATGGGCAAAGCACCCTTCAAACACACATTCAATTTTAATGCCCCACTCTCAGGGGCAGGAACTGTTAACACAGGAATTTATGTCGCACCCCAGGGGCGTTCAATAGTTACGTTCCAGTAAAAGAAAAAATGTCCCTATGACTTTGCTATGCCCCTCTAATCCCCGGCCTGGGGGAGGCGGGGGATTTACATTTGAGCGACACATAAATCTACACAAAGGTGAACGAAGCGAATCTTACAAGTGACTTCTGAGCACCACGGCAATTCATTGACCAAAGTGAGTGCATTTGTTGCAAATTTCACTAAAGTTGCTTCAAATACAAAGAATCTGTCAATGTAAGATAGCGCATCGTAAAATTTCACATTCAAACCTCTATTTTTTTTGGAAGGTGAATTCCCAGAAGTGCACAAACAGTTCGGAGAAAGCTCAAAATTCTTGTGATGATTTGTTGTCATCCGTGACGGAATGTGTGCCTGCCCTGCTCAAACCACAATCTGTCCTTGAAGAGGGAACTGACTGGTTTCCACTGTTTAAGCTGTCAAGTCTTCAAACTTTTTCTTTCGATTTACAGTATTAAAAGCTGTGTTTCCCTTCTGAGAATGGCACACTGCTTAATCTTGAAAATTCGTGCAGGGAAGAAGCGGATGACTAGAACCTTTCTGTCTACCACTCCCTAATACTATTAAATATATGCACAGTTCATGGGTTCTGATTGGTTTATCTATCCTGAAGACAGTTAGAACAAAAGGAGACAAAAAAGCCTTCTCTGGGGAGGCAGGGTAGGGATACGAATCCACGCAAAGACTGGGCTGGTTTTGGCGGGCACAGGAGTTAATGGGTTAAATTGCATTGTACATAATCCAACATGTTTGGACTGTGTTTTTGTTAGCAGGGAAAAAAATCTTTGAGGCACTTTTTTAAACTGACTTTGTTTGTCCATGGGAACATATTTTCATAGTTGAAGTATTGTCGCATACAGAAATTCATGGGAGCTAACATACAGCTGTAGCTGTCGACTGCCTCTGCTCTACACTTGAATCTTTAAGCTATAATTAACACTGACCAACATAAAATATGTGATGCAGTTCTTAGATACAAATATTTTTACTTTCATTTTAAGATAAATGGCAGTCAATCTGATAAGGATGAGAGATTCAAAGCTGCACAGTATGTGAATGAATTGAAGGTCAGTGTCACAATTAAGCTACCTAAAGTTTTAATAATTGAATGTATATTTTGAGGATGTGTGGTTCCTCCCAGAATAGGGGCTACCACATAAAAGTGGTGAGTTGCATGTCAAGACTTTAAAAACTATTTTCATTCAGTCCTTCAAGGTATGAAATCTGAAAGTTATTATCCTGGAAGAGTTGGTGGTAATATTAAAATGATGCATCTGATTTGAACCACCAACCCGTTAGCTCAGTTGGTAGAGCACTGGACTACTGTGCAGGAGGTCACGGGCTAAACCCTGGCAGGACCAACACTTAGGGTCTTTAAATAATTGAGGAGAAAGTGCTGCCTTTGTAACAACGTCTACAAACAGTTAGACTTTCTTTATTCTCAGCTAAGACTTCTCAGACTAGACTTTCTAGTCTTCTCTTCATAATTGATCCTGTGGGAATTAAAAGAAACACCAGGGATGTAATGAAACTCTGGCATACATACATACAAGCCCGTATGGGGGAGCTTCAATAAATGTATGTATGCATGCATGAATAAATTACCTACAATAATATTAAAATCAACATGGACATAAAATAGAATATAATAAGTGAATAAAACAAAAAATTTATATACAATTGGAAAAAAAATTTAGAAGTCTTAAATTTCCTTTAAGTGCCTATAACCCCCAAAATCTTTTTCGCTCAATTAAATATTTGTATGGAACTGAGAAAAATGCCGCAAAAATTTTTGAATTTGGTTGAAACCCAATTTTTTTATGAATTTTTAAAGTGGGCGCCTTTTAATGCACGACCGAGCAAATGGGAGAATGGGACTAGTGACGTCATTTCAGGCCATATCTCGTGTCGCTTTTGTTTATACTGTATGGGATCAAGCATTCTTAGGGTTTAGTATTTTGGTGAAAGAACTTTTGTTTGACTTTAAAAAAATGGGATTATCAAATCTATTCATAATGTTGTCCAGCGATGATGGCTTTAACTCCAGCTTGGATTCCGAGGCCACAGAAACTGATGTTGAGTACAACTTAGAAGTCAAGGGTTCATCAAATGCGAGTGAACAAGGAACCTCAGATGACGAGGAACCAGGAGATGTCTATGCCGATGAAGCGATAGCAGACAAGGAATGGCTGACTCACAATGAAGCAGAAAGGAAAATGGAGGAAGAACTTGAAGTGAAATTGCAAAAGCGACTAAAGGTGGTAGATGAATATGCTGATTCCTTGCAGTTTCTTCGATGTTTTTGCTCGGGTTTGACTTGCAAGCAGACACAAGCAGAGCAGCGCGTCTTTCCTCCTCTGAATAAAATGAGACACAGAAAGATATTTTAGAAGAATGCACTCTTGGAAACCAGCAAAATTTTCCAAATACAGAGTGAAAGACACACACACACACACACACACACACACAAAAAGAATTCACACACTGTACTGCCAAGTACTTCGTGGGCTCCCAATGAACACGCTTTGATTTTGACGAAGTCGACCCAATTTGTTTTTCCCTTGCGTTTCTGCAGATCAACAGCCCCTTCAAAAGATACTGGGTGAAATGATACACTCTTAACCTTGTTTAACTCGTTGCTACAACCGAAACAACGCATTTATCTGGAATTCCGAAGCAATAACAGTTCCGAACAAGAAAGTGATCAATATCCTGGAATGATGTCACTAATTACACTATTCCCAGACCCTTTTCAATGATTCTGCGGTTCGGTCATGTTTTCAAAAAAGGCTTTTTCCCCGCTCTTTAAAAAAGCATAAAAAGTCGCGGTTTTAACCAAAAGCAACAATTTTTGCGGTATGTTTCTCAGGTATCTACAAATAATTATTTAAGCCAAAAACATTTTTTGGGGTTATGGGCACTTTAAATAGTTTCATTAAATTCTTTTTAAAATTATTTAACGAAGTAGCATCTCTAATGGATTTTGGAAGCTTGTTTCATGCCTTGGCTCCTCGAAAACTGAAAGATCGTTGCCCTGTGGCAAGGCGACATTAATTTTGATCAAGTCCAAGTTGTTACAGCTCCTTGTTCAGCTATGGATCTGTGAGCGCTTCTTGAACCTCTGCGATAGTTACCTAGGAGCACCTTCATTGAGGCATTTATACATCATGACACAGTCATTAAATTTGAGTTTATGGTTAATGTCTAGCCATCCTAATGATTGTGGCAGTGGCCACCCCTAGTGTCTGTCTTCTGCACATTTTGCTTTTAAACGAGCCTACGCTCATATGCAATAGACAAGACAATATTTATTAACTCACACTTGAACTAATTACAGAGGATCGTTATATACATCACAGGTTAATTAAAGAGAATAATAATATATGTGGATAAACAAAATTACTTAGAAATACTTACTTACCCAAAGCTGCATCAAATCACAGATTAGAACTTCTTAGAAGTCTTTTCCCAGTCTAAACAGTCTCTTTTTGGGATTTGTGGGGATCAAGTTAACAGTCTTAAAATAGCCTGGGTGCAGTGAGGAATGATGCTCATAATTTTTATTTAACCTTGTAAATAATTGATGCCAGTTATTTAGAGCAGCCTTTGTTTTCTGTCCTTTTTAATGGCAGCAATATTTTATTCATTTATTTATTTAGTTGCTGGTTTTGTGTCTCAGGGCAAGTCATCCAGCAAACCAAAACATCTTGTACTAGAGTGAAAGCAAATTCTGAATCCAAGGTTCATGAGACCTAAATACAGTGATTTATTGTTTCATATTTTTTAGAGTGAGAGAGGAGGAGCCAAATCAGAGGTTCTTGGTAAGATAACTATAATATACTTTTAGATTTCTTAGATTAAAAATTTATATTGTTTTAAGGGAACTGCCACTCATACAACAAATTCATGCTTAATTGTTGGAAATAATTACTAGCTTCCAAAGTTTGTTTTGAAATGTGGATATAACATTTTAAGTGTACAAAAAAATCAATATCGTTATCGCCTAAATTCCTGGATATGGCCATTTTGGATTTGATGACATGTAATGGTTGCAGCTATGGCCAGGAAGCAAATGAAGCAGAAAATCCTTTGTGTTAAACAATAGGCAACCATTACATGTCATCAAATCCAAAATGGCCACGCCCAGGAAATTTAAAAGCGAAAATAGGCAATGATGATATGCATTTTTTTGTACACTTAAATGTTAATTTAGCATCAACTTGTAAGAGTGGAGGTTCCAGTTTCATTTGGGTTTGGAGTGTGCTTTAATTTTGATGAGACAAGCTTTGATTTCCTTCACACTACAACATCTTTGCAGCATATGGCCAAAGTTTAGTTTTTTGTTGCTCTCGAAGGAACAACTGTCACCACAGCAGTGGTCATTGGTGATGCATGCCCCCTTGTTTTACAAAATCTTGATTATGTCTTGTGACATGTAGTGAAGGTAGGACCACAACAAAGATGGAGGGAACATGTATTCTTCTGTTTGGGTGTGTGGGTTCCTTTACTTCCCCTTCATGCATGAGTGGATGAGATAAGAGCAGCACTGAATGCCACTGCTGAACAATGTTACCTGAAGCAAGGAAGATGTTAATCACACTGCCAGTATCTTACCAGTTATTCAAGAGTAACTTTGTAGTCTGGTCTAGGATTTGAACCCTGTGACCTCCCACTCAGCGGTTAAAAGCTCTTATCAAATGAAATAACCAGCAGGTGTTCTGAGTGGTAGTTTGGTTCAATGAAATGTTGCTTGTTTCCTCGAGCAAGGTGTATTGCAGGATACAGTAATTCAGTAATCTAGTGATAATTGCTGGTTTGAAAGTGACATCACAGAAGCCATGTTGGGGGTCAAGAACAATGGCCTTTCTCTCCACTGGAATCTAAATTCTATTTTTTGTAAATTCTTCAAAAAAGTTGCTATTGTTTTGACCCCAACATGGCCGCCCTGTCACGTGGTTGCAAACCAAGAATATTGTAATAGCATATTGACTCACACTGAAAATGAATCTTTAGGTGACAATTTCCAGTCCAAAGTGCATCTTCCCACTGGAGATACATCAGGAGACTTGGAGGTAACTGGATTACCGTAATCATTTCAAACTTTTTGTTGCATGTATTGTTGAAGGAATCGGTCATGCTGCATTTTTACTCAGATTTGCTTCATATTTTGCAACTTCTGCAATATATTCTTATGACATAAAATAACCTGTCACCTCAGTAAAAATTCTTATCACGAGAGCAGGTTTTGTCCTTGACATTCACCAGAGGTTTGTTGAAACAGACCAATCAAAATAAAATAAGGGGCAGTGTTCTGTGAATAAATAATTAAGGCCATATGCACAAAATGAGTTAAATCTGGGCAAAAAGTAAAAATGGCAACAATAAACAATTGAATGAGCTAGTAATGAGCATGATAGTTAACAATTATTTACCAAAGTGGAGGTGAATAGTGGTGGATGCGGTGAGGTAAATATCCACTGCTTTCACCAACACTGAGGTGAATAATTGTTTTAATATATACCACGCAAGCTGAATTATTAGCAGACCAAAACATGACTTTATGTGTGACAGTATACCAACAAGTGGTCAGAAATTTTAAAATCTCACGCGCCGGCTGCTCGTAGGTGAATAGTACTTGCTAATCACTCCGAGTTAACCAATCAGAGTGCACAAAAAACACTATTCACTTGTGTGGTATATACTCTGAATGAGAATTATTGTGGCCGATGTTTGTGTTGTCTGCAAAAGCCGAGAGATGAGGCGGATAACACAAGATGCATACCGTTGAGCATTTGTAAAAGCAAGAACATGTACAAGAAACTGAATATCCTGCATCAACTTTTGAACAGCTTTATTTGTAAGTGAAACTACAACCTGAAAGCTGCAGCACAGTCTGAACGTTTCCATCAAGGGTTTGCAAAAGCACATTCTAAAGCGTATGTTGTTAAAACTTACGTCACTTCTTCATATATAAAAACTATTGGCTGCAAAATGACGTTGTCAGACATAAGTTCTGAATGTATAAAGACCATTGTCTGTATGAGGGATGACGTAATGAAAACAGTGCCAGCAGGAATTAGCTTTGTGCTTGTAGCCAGTGCATAATAATAATAACTTTGCACAGAGGAGCACAGTGTAACTTGCAGTTGTTTTCATTTTATATTCATAAAGGCCAACGCCGGGTTTTTTTTCTTCTCACTTTTCAACTCTTACCCTGGTCTGATCTGCAAGTACAGCTTAAGGGGAACACAGGCCCGTAAATATCTGAGATTTTTCTAAAGTTTAGAGTCTTGTGTTCACCGACCGACCGGATTAACTATATACTAGACTGTAGTCGTTTTGTTGTTGTGTGTGTTACTAAGGCAGTGATAGTTAATATCATTTTGTTTAAATTACCATGATCGTTTTCTCACACCTTGGCAGGACCCTGAGGATGATGACTTCAAGAAAACCATCTTTAAACTAAGTGATGAAAGTGGGAATCTGACATTTACCGATATGGGCACTTTCTCAAAGGGTGTGCTTAACAGCAATGATGGTGAGTGATTAAGTCTCTGTTGGAGCGGTTTTCAGTTGAGTATTGAAAGTAATTTTGCAATTTAGTTTTGCTTCACTCCGCTCGGTGATTGGTTAACAAAACTCGCGCCACTTTCTCAACCAATGGGAAGCCAAACTAAAACCAATTATGATTCGCACGCGTGAGTTTTCCCGCGCTTGGTGGTGGCTGCATGTAATTGCTTTGAATGCTGATTGGTTCTTTGCGGTGTTTTCGTCTGTTGTGATTGGCCAGAGTAATTACTTTGGTTTTGGTTTTACCACTCTCATTTGAAAACCGCTCTAAGTATTGGTATATTGTTTCGATTGTTTTAAGTGTGCTTGTACTCCTGTCCGACCATCGTTCACTTGTTCTTACCCTTCTTGCAGTGTTTATTTGTGACACCGGCAAAGCCTGCTTTGTCTATGTTGGAAAGAAGGCCAGCATCGATGAACGTCGCAAGGGCTTGCAATATGCTCATGTAAGTTCTGCTTAACTATGAACCTTTTGCACTGTGTATTATTTCACGATGGATATTTGCGAAGAGTGTGAGATGGTATGTTCTAGCCAATGCTTGAGAAATGAATGAAAGATGTAATTTATTTAACACTTCACACGCAAACTCGGAAAAAAGAATTCCTAGTTCTTCCAACAGGAGTGGAACCTATGACCTTCTGATTACTAGTTCGGATGGTCCTACCACCGAGCTACAGCAAACTCGTGGGTTCTTAGGCCATTAAACTAGGTCCATGTGACAAATGTCCCGCATACTGCAGTTATCAGAAGGTCGGTAGGTGGAATAATTGTGAAGAGAGTGGGATGGTAAGTTGTTAGCGCGATAAATGAATGAAAGATGTGATTTATTCAACACTATCACACGTGAAATGAAGATGTTGAAGTTGCAGTAACGTACTGGGCCTCAGTAAACAGGAATTTTTCAATTAGCAACTTAATGTTTATCGGTTGTTGGTAACTTTTGTTGTCGTTGCGAACTTGTCCAGTGTGTTCATGGAATCGAGACCTGTCATTTAGAGATAAAAAGCTCAGTTAACTCTGCTCCAACAGTAGTCTTTTTTTTTCCGCAGAACTACTTGCTCAAGACCAAGCATCCTCTGGTGCCAGTGACTGTTGTGCAAGAAGGACAGAAGTCGGAGGAATTTGAAAAAGCAATTTAAGTAGATACTTACGAGGTAAGAGCAGAGGAAACCCACGGGATTGATACTGGCGTCAGTAGTGTGGTGCCGAAGGCGTTTGTTGTGTGGTATTCTGATACCCTCTGGTACACGGCTGCTAATCACATTGTGATAGTGCTGTCGCATCAGTTAACTCTGGGTTAAAGGAGCTTTGTCACGAATTTTTGGCCTTAAGCCCGGCTAAATGATGAAACATTTTCGTCCAACATCGTGTTTGCTAAACACGACGTTAAGTAGCTAATGGACAAACAGTGCTAGCCTCCTTCGCAGACGTCTTTGGGCTCGTCACGCGTTCCTTCCCCACGAACGTCTGCTGAACTGAACTGCCACTTCCGTTCGCCGGCGGTTAGCCTTTGTTTTAAGAAACCAATAACGAGCTGCGTAAGAATGGAAATCCACACCCGATTCACGTGCATCGTCTGTGAAAATAATCCCGGGGTCGAAGTCCTACTTTCCATAAATTGGAAACGAACTATGATTGGCTAACCGCTGCGAACGGAAGTGGTAGTTCAGTTCAGCAGACGCTCGTGGGGAAGGATGCGTGACGAGCCTAAAGACGTCTGCGAAGGAGGCTAAAACAGTGCTTGACCAATCACAAGACAAAGCGAGTCCACAGAACAATTTCTGCGTATTGTCTCTGAAATTTCGAGGTTATGCTCAACGTTTGGTTTTTTTCAAGAGACGTACACGATTTGTTGGAGGTGACTAAAAGATCAAACATTTGTTTGTAACGCGAAATGTTGGATGGAAATGTTTGATATAGATCAAAACATGGAAAACCATTTCAATGCAATGTTGAGAGAGGCGGCTAAACGGTCAAACACACTCGTCCAACACAGCCGGGGCTTTAATTTAACGAGCCACAGGAGATGTTCGAACAGTGGACTTGCAAAATAACGTGGCCGTTTTGTTCAAAACTATTCTAGTAGTGCAGTAATAAATGCGCAAAAAGAACTAGTTGAAAATCGAAACTGTTTCCCATACTCGATCAGTGGTAGTTGTTTTGTCGAAATTGTCAATATGTACGCTTTCAAGAAAAAGATGTCAAAACTGGTCATAGAATTAGATTTTTAAAAAAATGTACACATGTAGACCGCGCCCCGCCAACGAGCTCACCCTGTTCAAGACGCTAAATTGTGAAAATTGGGTACCCTGATAAGGATCCAAGACCCCGAAAACCATACCCTGTTGGGCGGCACGTACCCGTGTAGGCCAAATAAGCGAGCACCCCAACCCCATCCCCTTGGGGGTTTTGGGATGAAATCCGAAAGTGTGACCATTCGAATAAAAGCTGCTTGGTTTTAACTTTTGATTAACTTCTTTTTTCCCAGCGCCTCTCCATAGCTGAATGGACGCCAGGCAAACAGTAAAGCCGACTGTGGTGATTTTTTTCTAAAAACTTGTGGTTTTGTAGTGTCGTCTTTTATATTAAAACAGGTGACTTGTGGTGCTAAAAGTTTAATAAATCTCAAATCCTAGTTTTCCTCCTTTTCTTCAGAAGCGGCAGTTTGCCGGATTTCAAAGCTTCCGAGGCGTGTCTTGTCGTTTTCGCAGGCCTTCCTAAGAGATGCCGGCAAATTAACTGAAAACAACTCGCTCTTGGTGTTGTTAACTCGCCTCCTCATAAAAACCCGTCCGAGAAAATCGTATTCACTTTTTTTTTAAACACAAAGACTTACATCAGAGAACGCGATTTTCAATCGTTTGTTTTGTATCTTGGATGACCTGGAGGCTTTATGATGTGGGCGAGTTAACTTCACTCCAGACAGGCCACACAAATATGAGTGAATATTCCAAGACAGGAACCTTTCTTTTCTTACCTGCGAAATTTCTCATGGGTGTTTTTAGTTGAAGTTAAAAGTGATGTAACGTAGTTTTTTTTTTTTAATTTGAATGTCACTTTTGTTCACAATTGTCACGCTGTTGTAAACCGGATATTTTTTAAGGCCTAAGGGTGAAAATAAAGCTAGAACAATATTAAGTTGTGAGTGCTGTCTGATCTGTGATCTCACCAATGCCATGCATGGTTAGAATGCGCTTAAATGGTCGGAAATTTGGGTGGTTAACAGTTGGCCATATCTAAAGAGCAAAATGCAGGAACGAGGGCTTGGAAAAAAATAAAGGTGCTGTCCAACAGTCAATCTCAGGTCAATGAAGTGATAAGAAACGAAGAACGTGTAAGATAAGGCCACCAGTTTGAAGATTATTCCGCGAGACCGAAATACTCTTGGCAACAGGTTATTTCCGAATTCAGTTCAACCTCTTCTTGAAAACGAGTCCACGTGCAAAGGTTTCATACTGTCATCAGCTTTATTCATGCATGACTTAGAACTCATTTCATGAGAGAGAGTGCACCTACAGTATTTATTTCATATATTACTTGAGGTGCGATGTTTAGACTTGACATGAATCGACTACTTTTTGCATGGGGGACGAGCGATGCAGTACGTCTTACTAGACCCCAGGATGTAAAGGAACTTAAGAAAGTCTGGACGTATGTAAAGAGCTGTCACCAAAATACATTAAGCCTGCGTAGCAAGCGTTTCCGTGTAGTTTCCGAGCAAAGAAAGACCGAGGAACGGGATTTTGGAAGTTTTGGCCGCGCGAAAAATGGGTGTTGTTCTGGCCCCAATTTTCGCGCGGGCAAAACATCCACGGAAACGCTTGCTACACAGGCTAAACGAACTGCAAATACTAAGCAAAGCTTAAGTTTTACAGGGGTTTTTACACCTGACAAACACAAGCAACCTTGTTCCCATGAGAAAGAAATGCGACAAAAACATCTGGGAACAAGGTTAAAGCACATGGATGAGAGTCCCATTTGAGCTCTTGGCTACCCGTTTCACCGAAGTGACGTCCATTTTCAACAGATCGCTCCCAGCATCGCGTGAGGGGAGTTACACCATATCGGGCCTTTCCCAAGAACTTGGTGACTGGCCACCTCGCGTAACCCAAGCTTTGGTCATACTAAATGTCTTTTGGTAACAATTGAAGCATCTCGGTTCAGAATGGGGGTAGACTGAAAAAAAAGAAGCTTCTCGCATTTATTGTCGTTATAAGTATACTTTCATGAGATTTCTTGAAATGTAAACACTTGATCAAATATTTGATTTCAGTTATTTTTATGACTCACTTTGAACGTTTCAGCATTTAATCCTGGAGTTGTCGACTCTGAATAAGAGCGTCAACGGAAAATAAAGGTAGTGAGATAGGAGGCAGGAAGTTCCACAAGAGGTGGTTTTGTTCTGTTTGATGCTTCGAGCAATCTTTTCTAGTTAACAAACGAAATATACCGAAAAAATTCTTAACCAGTCTTCCCTTATTTGCCAACATTTTAAACAGCATTAAATCCATTAGTAATAGTTACGGACTTAGCTCGTTGTCAAGTTTTCACTTGCTTGGTACTGTACGGGTCCACACATGATCCCCAAATTGGACCGCAAATGATCCCGACCAAAAAATAAGAAATAGCGTGGATGGTGAAATGGTGTGGATACGAAATTGGCGTGAATATAGCGATGAACATGGCTCTTGGACACCTACTGAAGTAATACACCTTGGGACAACCAAGCATTTTGAACGCCTGAGGGCAAAATCACTCCTGTACTTCTTTGTCCTTTCATACCACGTCTATGGTGACGTCATCTCCAATGAGTGCAAAGGGAGCCCAGCACTTCACGGCGCCAAACCTGTCAGACTCTCTGAGACGTTTCATAGCCTGGTCAAGAGCCACACTGGCGCTGTGTCCGTCGGCTAGATGTTGGTAGAAGTGTCTCATAAACTCAATGGTCGCCTCGTCGTCAACCCTCCAAAGTGACAATAGAATAGAACGAGCACCAGCACCCAAGAACGCCCGAACAATACCGACCTTGCGCTCAGCTGACTTAACGCCCTCTTGCGCACTACGAAGGCAACTTAGCACAACCAGCTTTGCTCGCAATTTAACAGCTTGTAAATCCTCTGCCGTCAAAATGTAGTCTTCCTCTTTAGGCAAGGTAGATGACCTCGTCAGGTTTGGAGCCAAAGCAACTTCACCGCTGTCCATTTCTGCATAAGCTGCAAAGTGAACTAAAGCAACCGAACCGATTCGTTTCAGCACCTCTTCTTTACTCGCTCGTCTTCCGGTGAGAGGTGTTGTTTTAAGAATATCTCCAATCATCTCTACCTGTCTTGCGGTGTTTGGCGACTGGTTAAAAATCTCACTGTTTGTAATTTCCTCCATGTCTCGATGTCCAACGAGCAGCGCTCCACTCTTGCTGTGGTAGTCTTCAGGAGATTCTGTGATCAGTTTTAAACTCGTCAGCGAGGGAATGGTACGAATCCTAAAAGATTCACTCAGGTATCTTGAATCATGATCCACAAATGCAGCATAAGGAGCCAAGCACAATGGACCATCCGGGACAATGACTAACTCGTCACCACGCAACAAATCGGCAACTGGACTAAAAACAACATCATAGAAGAAGCGCAAAGGATCGCTACCGTCGTGTGACGAATCACAGTTTGAAAACTGTTCGCTGAGCGTCAGCTCATGTGCATCTCTTACCTCATCACATGAACGAATTACACTTTCAGCGTCTTTCACTGAACATTGCAGCAAGGTTGTCACATCTCCACTTTCCACCTCCTTTTGACTGAAGTGAATTTCGTTTCCCTGGCCGATTACCCAGATGTTGATTGTGGTACTTTCTAATGCTAGAAAAACTGTTTGCGGGGAACACTGGACAAGACGTCAAAGGTAGATTCTTTAGATCCTTCTGAAGAAGGCGGGATTGATGCAATGTCATAACAAGCGGTCAAGAGATCAATCAAGACCTGCGCTCGCCCTTGCTCAGCAACACATAAAGCCTCTTCCGTCTTTTGCAGCTTAACCAGATTTCTCCACAGAGCACTGTGTACATTTTGGTATTTCTCACGAAAACACATGTTTAAGCCGATTTCAGATTTAAGACGAGCACCCAGCTTGTTATAAATTTCCACACTAGCTCTGAAATAATCAATAGCCTCTTGAGAAGATTCCGGGATGGATTCATGAAGACATCCTAGTGAGTAACAAGCGCTTCCTTCTCCGAAAAGATCTCCCACCTCTTTGGCAATGGTGAGATGTTGTTTGTGGTACTCAATGGCTATCTTTGGGTCACCGAGACTTTCAAAAGCTTCACCGAGATTGCCGTAGGATGTTCCCTCTCGAGCCTTGACACTTGCGTCTTTAGCGATGTTTAGATTTACGTTGTGAAATTCTATGGCACGTTTGAGATCCCCAACTCTACGATAAGCCCTTCCAAGATGACCACAGGCCTTTCCCTCTCCAACTTTGTCACCCAATTCTCTTGCAACGCTAAGAGCTTGGTTATGACATTGTATGGCTTGTGTAAAATCACCAGTCGCGTGATAAGATCTTCCAAGATTGCAATAAGCACGTCCAGCTCTGGCCTTCTCCCCGACTTCTTTCGCAATGTCTAGGGCTTTGCTCAAGTATTCTCTGGCTCTTTGGAAGTCACCAACACTGTGATAAACTTTGCCCAGACTGCCATAGGCATAACCCACCCCACATTTGTCACCAATTTCTTTGGTAATACCGAGACGTCTGGAATGGAAATCTTTTGCTTTTTGCAGGTCACCAAGACACTGATATAACCTGCCAAGATTCCCGTAGGAGGTGGCTTCGCTAGCTTTATCACCAACGGCTTTGGCTATGCTTAGATGTTGGTTGAGATACTCCATAGCTTTATCATAATCACCGAGATCTATGTAGTCATTGCCGAGATTTCCATAAGAAGTTCCTTCACCCGCCTTGTCCTGCAATTCTTTTGCAATGGAAAGGTCACGGTTGTGGTATTCAATAGCTTTCTTGATATCACCCATCCAACGATAAGCTCTGCCAAGGTTACAATAAGCTGCTCCTTCTCCGATTTTGTCTGCTTCATCCAGTGCTATACTAAGATGCTTCTTGTGGTAGTCTATAGCTTGCTTGAAATTGCCCATGCTGTGATAAATAACACCAAGATTACAGTATGACGTTCCTTGTCCAGCCACATCTCCTAATTCTTCGGCAATCCTAAGATCTTGATTGTGATATTCGATGGCTTGTTGAAAATCACCGAGACGGTGATAACTAACGCCAAGATTGCAATAAGCAGCTCCTTCCGCCCCTCTATCCTCTGTTTCTTTAGCTATGGCAAGATGCTGCTTGTGATACTCGATGGCTTGCTTAAAATCACCAAGACTGTGACGAGCCTTGCCAAGGCTACAATAAGCAGCTCCTTCTCCAGCTCTGTCCCTCATCTCTTGGGCAATGGCAAGCTCTTTCTGGTAGTATTTCGTGGCTTTCCCAAACTCGCTGAGTCTTTCATAGTCTTCTCCAAGAGTATGGTACGACGATCCCTCTGCTTGCCTGTCTCCCATTTGTTTTTCAATGTTGAGATGCAACTGGTGGTACTCTATGGCTTGCCTGAATTCACTGAGAAGATCGTAAACTGTGCCAAGGTTACGACAAGCGTGAGCCTCTTCGGCCAAGTCGCACAATTCTTTGGCAATTGTGAGTTGCTGCTCATAGCACTGTATTGCTTGTCTTAGGTTGCCAAGTTTGCTGTTAGCATCCCCAATTTTGGAATAAGCTAGTCCTTCCCTCTTTCTATCACCATCCTGTTGCGCAATGCTAACCTCTTGCTTGTGAAGCTTTAACATATCTAAAACGTCTGGCATTTCGTTCATTGTGGACGAGATATCTAGAAGACAACGGTTAAAAAACAAACCTTGTTTAACTACAGCGTTAGAAGACATTCCTCACTTTTACTTTTATTTCAGTTGCTGTTCACAAGTTATGAATTTATAAGATTAATAAACTCTTAATGAAACATCAGGCAAAACGATGCTTATTGAGGAGAGCTTTTTTACGGAGAAAACTTGTATTGTAGAGAAACTTCTTTGTGATTATGAATGGACCGCAAATGCAAGGTTTCGTAGGTGACTTTTTATGTGATAGCTTTTATTTCCTTCGCGCACGACAACATCTGGCAAGTTCCTTAAAAGAAAGACCTGACACTCCCAAACAAGGATTTGTCAATGCAATACGTGAATTAGGTTTTCGTGAAGTAGGTCGCTGACTTAAATAATTATGGCACAGGACTTTCGTTCAATGACGTTTAATACAAAAAAGACCCCGGTGGCTTATAACCTACGAAATTTGTGTCCGCTTCATATGCTCGTTTTCCGACCCCAGTGCGCATGGGCCCACAGGGTGCCCATAATGTGCTAGAAAAGCACTCTCAGACATGCTTCCCTGCTTAACGTTGAAGTCCTCGACAACCTCCAAACGAGACACAAACAAAAGATAAAACAAATACACGTAATCTTGCAGAACAACAACTGACGAGATTTTCCTGTAACCGAACATTGTTAGCTATCAAGTGGGCTTTAGAAACGTTTGACTGCGCTAAAGAGTCCAATATCTCTGGGTGTGTCACTGCTGCGACAGCTGGTCACGCCCTCTCTGAGCACTGGTCTTGGAAAATGGTAAGGATTAGAATGTTGTCCAGCACCTGCTCGGGTTGGGCGCCAAACTGGTTGGTTGGTTTCTGCTTGTCTCACCACTGGTTCTCCACCTTTGCTGTCTTCCTGACACTAGACTGCATACCTTTTGGCTCCTCCGGATCAACTCCAAAACTGATGGGCAGCTCAGCAAACACTGGTCAGTGCAAACAGCATCCGTCTGACACACCTCTGATTGTGACTGTCCAAGGGCTTCAGGCAGCACTTCCTGGTCATCATCACCTTCATGACTATAATCCTCCAGCACCGTAAAAGGGGCACCGCATTGCCGCCTTGATGTCATCAGTTTAATGTCCTCCTCCTCCTCGTCACTGCTTACCTCGGCCTCTAACAGCACATCACTTCTTGTTGGGACTCCATAGCTGTTACTTACACTACTTGAGCTTGAGGGACTTTCTGGGCACTTCACGTCTTCGGCCAACTGTGTTACATGACGAATATCGTTCCTGTGGACGTTTCCGGACTCGTTCCCTACTGTTGATGTCACCAGGGGTACCAGAACAAATGTGGTCCCAGTGTCAAGTCGCTTTGTCACCTTGTATTGGGTTGCATCCCACACGTCTTGCATTTTGTTACGACCCTGGACGCGATTCCGAAGAAAGATTCTAAATGACGACACCGCGCCAGACCTCAGGAACTCTTTTGTTACAAGGGATGCTGATCAAACTAATTACCATCTCAGAAATAGTGCTACAGATCTGACACTTCCTAAACCGAAGAGAGAGTTTCTAAAACGAAGTTTGAAATGTAGCGGCGCGATACTTTGGAACCAACTCCCAAATGAAGCAAAACTAGCGGAATCGATATATTCATTTAATAAATATATCAAAAGGTAATTGAGTCATGTCATGCTATATAGACGTGTGTTGTCATGTTCTAGCTATCCTAATACTTTTTAATATTCAGTTTATAACTGTCAGTTTTCGTTCTTAGCTGAATTATCATTATCGTATTATTAGCTTTAGTCTCTTTTTTATGTCTGTATAAATACGCCCTCCATGGAGACCAGCTAAGTGTTGTTGGGGCTAGCGTGTTTCTTTGAGTTAAATAAAGTGTACCATGCCATACTATACAATACCCACCCACAATACCCACCCATTTCTGGCGAACGAAGGGAGTCGCTGGCCATTCACGGCTCTAATCACGCTACTGGAGGTTCTTCCCCAAGGGGCACTTTCTTGCTGAGAGCATCTGCGTTCTTGTAGCTTCGTCCAGAGCTATACTTGATGGTGAAGGTAAACTCTGCAAGCTCTGCAGCCCAACGTTTCTCGGTTGCTCCCAGTTGTGCTGTAGACTGCAAGTACCTGAGTGGATTGTTGCCAGGATAGACAACAAAATCAGTCCCAAAGAGAAAGTCACGCTACGTCTGTTTTACAGCCCAGTACAGCGCGAGCAGTTCCAACTTCACACTAGACTAATTCCTTCATGTTACGCTCACAAGGCTTCAGGGCTTTACTTGCATATCCCAACACCACTATGCCGCCTTCTTGTTGCTGGGAAAGGATCGCTCCAAGGTCGTTGAAGCTTGCATCGGTTTTCAAAATGAACCCACGGGAAAAGTCTTGGAACCCCAGCAGCATCTGCTTCAGCTTCTCAGGAGGAATCCCACGTCTCTCTGACACTTCCATCATTCTTGGGACACGGTCCTCTTCTTTCCCTCTTCCCTTTCTTTCCACATTTCCCTGGAGTAGACGCTGAAGAGGTCCAGCAATATCTACATATCCCTTCAAGAATAATCTATAGTAGCCAGACAGACCCAGGAACCCACAAATGTCACGTAGTGCACGTGGTCTTGGCCACACAGTTACCTCACGCACCTTTTCAGGTCCCCTCGTGTGTGACTACGTGACCCAGATAGCGGACCCTCTTACGGAATAGCTGACACCTCTTAAACTTCACTTTCAGGTTCAGGTTTGACAACCGAGACAATACTGTTTCCAATCTCGACGTCTCTTAGAACATGCTACTGAAAGCTAGAATATTATCAACAAGTACACCAACAGGATTTGGAAATTGAGGTCTCCGAACGCCCTGTCCATTACACGCATGAATGTACCAGGTTCATTCACAATCCAAAAGAATAAGGTGTACTCGTACAGTCCACCCGTTCCTGTTCTGAAGGCTTTCTTCTCAATGACAGACTCTTCGATCGGTATCTGGTTGAAACCGTGGGCAATGTCAAGGCTACAGAAATACTTGGCTTCTTTTTACTTAAAAGTACATCAAGGGCTTCGTGAATACGTAGTAATGGGTATGCATCCTTGTGTGCCCTGGCATTTAGGAGGCCGTAGTCAGCACACAGTCTCACCTTTCCATCTTTCTTCTTAACTAGGACTAGACGGGTGTCACGGATTTTTTCCTGCACTAAGTTTTCACAAATTTTTCGTCACGGCCTCATTAGTTTTTTCATTTTCATTAGTTTCTTTTCCTTTTATCGCAGATTATTTTTTTCTCAGTTTCATTAGTTTCCTCTTTCCTTGCGTCTTCATTAGTTTTAAGCTTAATTAGCTGTCATTTTGTACATAGCTGTAATTTGTACATAGCTGTAATTTGTTACGTTATCCTGAATGTTAATTTTATACCTAATTACTTTCCGTAGTCTTTGGTTGTTGTTGTAATCTTGGTATTAGTCCTTTGAGCGTAGTCATGTAGCTAATAGCAGTATGTCATTTATTCATGTCATGTAATTATTTGTGGCATGTAACTTTAATATATAAAAAGTAAGGTCAAGACAGGCAACGAAGAAGGTTCTGGAATGTTAGAAGGCAAGGAAGGAGAAAGGAGATGTAAGAAGAATCGGGTATTACTCACTGCTAAGACGACGTTAGTGGGGGCTAGCCACCTCCCATGGAAAAATTCATTTGTCGGGTGCAGCCTGAGCCAGGCCAGAGAGGAGAAACGACATGAAGCTACAAAGTACGGTATGAAGTTACAAGGCCTACTCTGTACGGTGTTAAGTCTTAAGAGTTGTGAGGAGTCCTTAAGGCGTGGTAAGGTAAGTCAGAAGTATTGCTTAAGCCTCGTTCAGCAAGGAGCAAAGGAGTGTTTAAAGTTCACGTCCACAAAGTTGTGGAGAAGTTTATTTATTGTCTGGGGACATTTGGAAAAGCGGTGTGATACGTTAGCTGCGTTTGGTCGATCGTTTTGAGGCAACGAGTCAAGAAGGACTGGACAGCAAGCGGAACGTTGTCAGATAGTAAGGGACAGAGCTGCTTAAAATATTCCTGTAAATACTTAAGATATAGTAGTAGGTTGTTTCTTATTATTATTTCATTTCTTTCCTTTCGTGTCTCTCCGTACTGTAGTTCTTTTACGGCCCAAAGAATCAATTATGAAGAGTTGGGAGACGGAGCCTACGGTTTATCCCCTTATCCGAGGTCCGGGTAGAAATTGTAGCCTTAACTATCAAGAATCAAGTCCTTTAAACGTATCGGATAGAGCAGCCAACAGGAGTTCCATATAACCCACGTAGGGTATTTACAGTCCCTGGGAAGCTGATATCTTGATGTCGGACGTCACATCAACCACCTCACTACCTTGAGCCAAGAATTCCTTGTAGAAACTTTCAGTGATAGTTGACACTTCACCACCAGGGTCAATCAGACATCCACCATCCTCACCTCCCAGCCTAACTTTAACTTTTTGGCAGTCTTCTACAGCGTTCTCAGTAATCGAACCTCCATCCGTTGAATGCTCACCCACTGCATGGCTCACTCCAATGGGCCCAGTTAGTTTAAATTCTTCTCCTGAGTTTCCAGCTGGTTGGCAGCGGTTGTTGCCCCAATGTTCCTAGTTCTCTTAGGGTGACCTAAGGAATCACACACGCAACACCTACGTTGCCCATCACCACGAGGGCACACATTCCCACTACCCAGAACAGAAACAAGGGGCTCGAAATGCTGTGAATATCCTGAGCTGCTGCATTCTTCTGAACCATTGTGTTTTGCTTCGAACTGGATTTACTCATCAGCTTCATACCCGATCGCGGACTTCAAAATATGAAAGCTCTGGGTGTCCTGATCACGGTTCTGAGGCCTTCTTCGCGCACAACTTCAGCTAGGCGATTCTTAAGCTGCGAGTCCCTTCCTGGATTAAACGAACTGTCCAGCTGGACTATGACACAAGATTTCCCCCTTCTTTCCGCCGGTAAGAAAAAAAAACTGTTGCTGCATAGTCCCTCGCACACGAAGTAATCCAAATGGTGAAAATCATATGGCTGCCACTGTTGTACGCAGTACTTGATTACTGTGTCGTAAGTAGGTTAGTTTTCGTTGTAAGGTCGCGTATCATTGTTTATGAATAACCTCTGTATTGTGTGTAAAGTAGTAAGCTTCATGTACTATGTAGGTATGGTATACCAGTATTATATAAGTGTTATGTGCAATATAAGTGAAGTAAAGTGTAGTAAGCAAGCATGGTATGTAAGTATTGCGCAAATATTATGTCATGTAAGCTGGTATGTAACACGTAATGTAAGTAAGTAGAGTGTGGTATGTAATTAATAAAAGTGGACATTATTAAAAAAAAACTGTTGCTGCAGGTGGGGCAAGTTATGCCCATACCCGGAAACTCTGAGAAGTACTGCAGATACCCGCTCAGGGTTACCTTTGACTTCATGTCCCCTTACCAGGATCTTTCGTCTAGCTTCTCCGCGAGGTGCTATAGTAGGAAGAATGCAGTTTGTTCCTTAATTCTGTCAAATCCCTTACTCTCACAAATGGCCTGTGCATCCCCGATCCATTCTTCAACTGAAAGGTCAGTTCCTCTTACAGGCTTCCCCTTCAACCTTTCTAGCTTTCGCAATGGGGTGACGTAAACTACATGTTCTTTCTTCCCTCTTGGGCCCTTCCCCTGTTCACAACCATCCTTAGCCTGCTTGAGCAAACGTTTTAGTTGACCCTCCACTGCTTCCACGTTTTCAGCAGTCTTTTGAGCTTCTAGCTCCTTTTAAAGCGACATTCTGCATCAAACCATCTTTTTTTGTTTGAAGATGGCTTGGCCGGCTTATGTTTTTGGATGATCTTAACCTTTTAAGGAACGTTTGGCAGTTGTATGCGATAAGAATGTGTTGTACCTTTTCACTATAGAGAGATGTTGATATTATTGGTTGTTCTGTTGGCATGTAGATACTCTCTCGTATTAATATTTGTATATTAGGAGACCGCAACGCGTCATGGAACTTTTGTGAAGAATCGTTTTCCCATAAAAGTTGTTTGGGTAATCCCGTTAGAATATCACTTCCAGGCTACGTATCACGGCTACTAAAATTCGTGTTGATATGTAACCAAGGCACTATTGGGCTATGGTCAGACAAACCTAAAGGTTCCTGCACTACAAAGTTTGCGACTTGTGTAAATAAATCTTGGTCACATATTGCATAATCGATGACACTTATTCCATTCCTTCACTGGAACGTGGTTCTTCCTAATGAATCACCATTAACTCTGCCATTGAGAATTCTGAGATCTGCACTCCTACAAATTTCAAGAAGTCGCTTACCGTTACTGCATGTTTATCTCGTTGTCGAAACTATTTCCCTGAGTAGAGCGGAGCGAAAATTCGGATTAATCGTTTGCTATCATGTGATTTCCCTTCATCACAAACAACATCTGGATATTTTGCTGTTCTTGAATTAAAATTACCTCGAGGAGGATTAATCCACGGGAAGAAAAATGTTCGATATCTTTGATGATAGATAGATAGATAGTTTATTTTATCAATACATAGCCGCCCAAGGGCTGAATTGTGTCTTATTTTATCTTTCTCAAGATCTTCGTTTAGTTCTGGAATTATATGGTGGAATATAAATACCACACACGAATATATCCTTTGCTGTTTACGGGCACTGTAAACACTAGATTAATGGTAGGGACCTTTTTTCATGGACACACACAATTAACTTATAAACGCGAGAGGCGAAAAACATGAGGAAATTTCAGCGCTGTTGTTTGAGTTGGAACTTTCGATTAGCCCTGGCGGATGCCATAAAGTAGTAGTGGTGAGTCATATACTTCCATACGTTAGTGATACAAAAAGGGGAAGGTGCATTCTATTTTACAAGGGTGGGTGTTGGGCAAATAGCAACTCCCCCCGCCCCCACCCCGCAAAGAAAAGTCTGAAAAGCCTTTGTGGAAGGATAAATTCATGGCCGGGGAGAAAATCATGCGAACTGGCGTGGAAAAATATCTGTGCAGATAATTGTACAATCCATCCTCTCCTACAAAATACTACAAAATCAAGAAATTATA
>JAEMWC010000601.1:102500-157500 GCA_016490735.1 Pachyseris speciosa
GGAGAAGGTGGAGAAATTAAACAAGATTAGCTTGTAATAAAAATAGCTTGTACTGATTAATCTAGTAAAATCGGTATTTATTTTGACATAAATGCCCGTAGAAAAGACAATAAAGGGTAAAAACTGATCGTTAAGAGCAGTCAACAGGAATTGACCGCGGTTCAGAAACAACAGAACAAACATAAGTATTACAAGAAAACAAAGCACAATACGAATAATATTTCTTCGAAGATTCTTGGAGAAGGTGGAGAAATTAGACAAGTAACAAAAATTGCTTAGCAATTTTTACATAAATGTCCGTAGAAAAGACAAAAAAGAGGTCCACACCTGATCGTTTAGAGCAGTCAACAGGAATCGCTGAGGTAGCAATCACTCGGAACGCGACAGAGCTGAATAATAGCGCCATTTCCCACAAAATCTTTCCTTGGCTGACGCAAAACGCTAAAGAGCTTTGATAGTTTTACTGGTACTTCCCGTGTCTTCCGAAGAACCTTCTTCAATTAGTGATTCTAAGTGGCAAAGCGTCATCCAGTTAACGAAGAAAGCGCTTGCCAAACCACTCCAGCATTTCTCTCGCAGACCCGTCCACTATAAAATTTATCAAAGCCAGCCCAGCCAGTCAACCCATTTCGGTGTTTTTAACATCCAAACGCTGATTCTTACCGGTTCAAACGAAACTTAATATTGTTGTTTACAGGCCGCTTTCGACGAAGATCTCTAAAACGTTTTTCAAATGACGAGTGAAGCGCGCTGGTCTTTGACATTTTTGACAGCATTTTGACAACTTTATGTCAGATTTTGAGACGTGCACATACACATGCATTTGATCGGATTTTTTTTAACTCGAGCTTGAGTTTCCGCCTTTAATGCTTAATTTTACGAGGACTCATTGCGATTACGTGTTAATAAGATAAGGGCAAAAGTTTCTTAACGCTATTGAGGCACCAAGGTCGAAAAACAGTCAGCCAAGCCGAGTAAAAACACTCGTTCGCTTGCAAAGAAAACAACGTAACAAAACAAACAAACAATTCAACTACTTCTTTGCGTCCATAACGAGTACAGATGATTGTTATTTATATCCATTCGAGAGAAAAATACAAGTTTCATTCCTGAACAAAAGTAACAACGATTAAACCAAATGTTAAGCTTCTATTTATCTAATTTACCTCACTGCCCCGCGCTGTGTTGTAGAGGTTTCTACCACTTGAAAATACGTAAGCTTCAGTAAAGTAAAAACAAGCATCCGCAAAAATAGCAAACGGTTTGTCCAAAGAAAGAGCTTCTTCCACAGAGTTTGAGCTACTCATTCTTCCCATTAATACCGGTGAACTGTTAAGTGACTTTTCTTGGTGAGATGCAAGATGCCGCGGTGAAGTGAAAGCCCTTGAAGCGTTGAATTATACTGTTTTAAACCGCACAATCGATCCAGGTTTGAAGCTTTTCCTGAGAAAAATCTTTCGTCCTTCCTTTCATCACTTGAAAATTCACCTTCCGGAGTATCTTTTTACAAGTTCTTGATTTCTACGCTTTTTACGCGAAAGACAAACTTTGATCGAAGAAGATGAAGTTGTTTTGCTCAAAATAAAGAAACCAACTGAATGTGAAATTACGAGGGGCAGAAAGCGCGCGAAAAACTTAAAAGCCTCGATTTGGTTTGGGTGTTCCACACCTGGCTTGGGCCTGCGATTCAATCGAAAGCAAGTACCTGGTCAGCTGACCTCGATCAGGTCTTAACTTGAGCCCGCGATATGGTCACGTGACACTGGTCAGCAGATACCTTGTTTTGACAGGTGTCAATTGGCTATGAGATGGATGTCCAGTATCAAAGACGTACGCTGTAAAGTAGCTGGTCAGCTGGGCCAGGTGGAGTATGGCCGCCATGTTGGATTATTATGATGATTATTAGGATATTATTAATTATTGGGTGACTCCGTCGTCGTCGTCGTGCGTACGCGCCCACGAGCAATACCGCTAGCCATTTTTACCATGAGAAAAGCAGTTGACGGGTTTCTATAGGTATGGTGCTCCGCTTGGCGGCCCTTCGGGCCGCCGGAGCTTCGCTAAAAATAGGCATCTGTCTCCCGGGGTGGGGGGCGGGTGGGGTACTCCCTTATATGGGATATATTGACTTTATTTTTACTTTATTGACTTTGACATTTATTTTTATATAAAAAAGGCCTTTATAGCCCGCAGTTAGCGCAGCTATTATAGGCGGGCTACTAACTGACATTAAAAAATAAAATACAATTGTGGCCTTGAACTACTGTAAAATGTGTTAAAATACTAAAAGTCCGGCATCGTCAGGGACAGATAAGACAAAATATTCCGCGAGGGCCGAATAAAAGGGAAAAAAGGTGTCGCTGTACAAGGTGTGTGATAAAATAAAACAATAAGTTGAACAATCGATGGTAATGAGCGAGTGTCGCTGTGAGAGGATCCATTGTCATTAAAGAGTTATCAGAACAATAGGTCCGCAAATTCGCTACATTCTTCTCGGGAGTTAAGTGTTGGTTTGTTTTTCTTATGTAAAATGCTTCAAATAGGCGTAAGTTTACTAGATCGTTTTCCAGTACAATGATTTTAACTTCGATGCCTTTGTAATCTTTGTTTTGGCATATGGTGATATGTTTGTTTATGGATGAATTTCCGCTTTTTGCTGTTTAATAAGCTCACACACACGCGCACACACACACACACACACACACACACACACACACACACACACACACACACACACGCGCGCGCGCGCGCATACACACAGAAAAAAGAAAGTAATAATAATGTTACACATATATGAAGAATTATACAAAGATGTCTACATTACATTAGCCTGAGGGGAAAATAAGGATAGAGATTCTTAAAGGTCCAAGAGAAGCTAGTCAGGTAAAATGCAAATATGAGCTAGAGGTAGGTATGTGCGGCCCCAATAGGTATGGTTTTTTAGCCATTTTGGTCTGTCATATGGTTTGTGCAATCTAATTTGGAATTGCGTATGTTTTTAAGAAGATGTTACTTCCTCATCATTAGGCGATAAGACCATCAACAAAAGCCCTTCTGTTTGTCTTTAATTATGTTTACGCCAAACTTGTACGTGAAATAGGTCTGAAATAGGGTATCGAATTTTTGGTCAGGTCTGAAAATAAGGTAAGGGTTTCAGGAACCGGGCCGCACACCCCAACCCAGTTTTTCTGGGAGTTTCCCCCGGGATCCGTCTCCACCACTCTATAGCATAACAAGGGCTTAACTTGACTGAATTGGTGTTAATAGATGTACTTACCAGAGGCTCACAGGCCTTACTCGCAAAATGAACTATGGAGGAAAGAAAGAAACAAAAAAAACGATGCCAAAATATCCGACTTGAGGAGCGAGGAACCATCACACTGCAGGTAGAGTGTACACACTGGGTGTTATGAGAAACGTGTGAGGATCAGCATTGTGTCACGAGAATGAACAGGCACAGGCGGGCACATGTTTCATACGGGATGATGCAAGCAGCGCTGTACCGAATGCAAAAGTGTAGACTTCAAGGAAGGAACAGTCTATTTCTGAAATTAAATATTTCTCTGCTGGAAAACAGTTTTGTTTTTCTTCAGATAAACTTGAATTGTTAAAACCACGATACAAAACGTTTCTTTTACCAGTTTACTATCAAGAACTTAGTTACTATGATAACCTAGATGGTCCAAAACAGTTATTGCATTGTTTTCCAATTCTATCTTGTTTATTCGGCAAATATAGCAATTAACTTTGTACCGGAAAAGAAGAGCCTGCCGTGATTTGAAGACTGAGTCAAACACCGAATAGAAACGACTGGATTTATCAATGAGGTAAAACCTTATTTAATTTCAGGCCTCATTAATAGGGGGTTTATTAGAGAGGGGGGCTTAATAGAGATGGGGGCATATTACAAATCTTAAACACGTTGTTTTCGTCTTAAAATGGTTTTTGTACAAAACTCAAACAACTGCAGTGAAACTTAAATATTTAATACAGATCAGCAAACAGTATTACGTGTTTTAGCGTATATTTGCTTAAAAACAACCAACTGGGCCGCATGAAGTGGGTTTTGAAAGAGGGAATCGGAGGGACTAATTACAAAATCTCATGTCAAAAAGGTGGGGGGGGGGGGGGAGACTTATGAGAGAAGGGGGCTTTTTACAAAAACCGACTTCCAAACGGGGGGCTTATTAGAGTGGGGTTAATAGAGACGAGGGGGCTAATAGAGCTTTTACGGTATTCTTTCAGTGAACTGAATGAAACATCAAATGAATGAACCACCGCATGAAACCACGACGGGCAAAGCTCATATTGCATCAGATAACTCTGATGTATGATGTTAAAAATAGACTTGCACCAGTCAATATTATAAATTTATTTCAAAGTACTTCGGACGTTCATTCTTATAACACGCGATCGTCCTACTTAGGGAGTTTTAGGTAAATTAAAAGAAAGTACATTTCTCGAGTTGGTGCTAAATGGTGGAACGAGAAACCTATCAGCTTAAGAGAATTACCAAAAACAAATGTTTAAGAAAAAGATTCATTCTATCCTCTTAGATATTCTAAGTAATGAAGACTCTTATTTTGATACTGAGGTGATAAGCTTATTAATGAAGAGGTACTTATCATAATCTCTAATGTCTTCTCGCTCTTTGCCCGATCGTTCCTGTTTCATCTTTGTTTTTTTATTAATTTTGTTTTTTCTTCTTTGATTTTGTAAAGTGATTTTTGATTCTGTTTAGTGTATTCTTAAGACGAATATCATTATTAATAATATTTATATTTATAATAATAATGTTTGAGGACTGGTCCGCCTCGATTAGCTGTAAAGCTATTTGCGGCCTAGTCCACCAAGAATTATCGATTTATAAAAGAGCTGAAATAAACTTAAACTTAGGGCATGCTGGGTAATCGAGGCAAGCATGGTGTGATGTACTTGATGCTTGTTTACGGAGATGTGATTTGAAAGCCAAATCGTGTATCCTTGAATGCATGTTTCTCCAATTAACTTCTCCAATTAGACCTAACAAACGAGTATGAAAAAGCTAACAATAAATTTCGAGACCGTAGAATTCTTCCTTTTACGTTCAAAGTTGTTTTCACCCGATTCTTAAAAGATTTAATCCGTGGATGACGCATCATAATCAACGTGTAACAAAACAAAGCCCATGAGATTAGTTTCAAGCGGAATAATTTTTGTTCCCAGTGCAGATTATTGTAGTCTTTAAAAACAGTTTTGTCAGTGGATGATGAAACCGACTGATTTTTCAGAGAGTTTTACTGAGAAGAAAGATTCTCTTTTAAAAACGTTTCTAGCCGGTGACAATAACTTTTCGAAAAGGCTTCTGAGGGTACCTGCAATGTCGTGCTTCTGACGACATTTTTGCTCCTTCGAGAACAGAATTTATTTGTTTTCTCGTAGTATGAACGTATGAAGCGAAATTTTGCTAAGAAACAACCGACTACGGTTCCTCAAAATTTGATCCCGATTTCTATAGCTCAATGTTAATGGTTGAATTTACTTTACTCATATCATGATGGAAAACAGGACAATATCACTAAACTATTATAGTAGCCGAGTCTCACTACCTATCACCTAGGATTGAAATTCAGTGTCTTTTCTTTTGAACCTGTTTACCAGGAGATGCGGTAACCGTGGCGCCATGCAAGGATCACCCTAACGAATGTAGGTCGTTTAGCTTACAATTAAGTCGATTGGGTAACACGCAAAGTCGATTCGCCAACACGTTGTACACCTTAGTGGATTCGCCAGCTCATACAAACGTAAGGAGTTGGCCATAAATGACGGACAGAAGAAGGATTTAACTTTCAAGCAATTCATTTAGTCCATGAAGAGATGGAAAACAGGACAATACAGACCGCTCCTGAAGCCTCTGACACTGAACCGAATACCGTCGTAAGCATGAAAACGCAATGTCCGTGATAGCAATAAATCAACGGTCTACAAATCATGTGGGTAAATTGAACTTGTTTCACTTCAACATTAGCCTGCGAATATAGCCGCCTCTCATCGCTCCCGGCACCCGAGGGACGTTTCGCGAGACTTTCCTCGGGGCCTGGGAGCGTTGCTGGAGAGACGGCTGCATTCGTAGGTTACTTCCACAGTTACCCCTCGAAAGCCTCACCTAACGTACCCGTTCACTACTTGCTTGGTTCAGGAAACGCCGATAAACTTGACCAGCGGAAAATAATGTTTCGTTATGAATTTCAGGAGAGGCTTTTCTGTGTTGGCGAATCGAATTAACTGTAGGCGAAACGAACGGCTCCCACCCTAACAATGGGGTTACCCTGGCATTCGCATATCTAATCTTTTTCTCATCGACGTTCTGACAAGACATCTAGTGCAACTCAGGCTGAGCGCTGCTGGGGTTAAACGGTTTTTAAAAATTGGACTGCAGTTCCCGAAGAAAGCCCTGCGCCACCGCATCAGCCGCGAACAATTTTATGCTACGTTCATTTGAACACTGACCAGGATAGGAAGCAGATCAATGAAACACAGACAGTGGACATGATATTCCTAAGAGTTAAAGGGAACCTCCACTCTTACAACAAGTTGACGCTAACTTGTAGGCAATAATTTCTAGATTTCAAATTTTGTTTTGAAACGTGGATATAACATTTAAGTGTACAAAAAAATTGATATGATCGTCGCCTACTTTCGCTTTTAAATTTCCCGGGCGCGGCCATTTGGGATTTGATGACGTGTAATGGTTGCCCTATTGTTTAACACAAAGGATTTTCTGCTTCATTTGCATACGTCATCAAATCCAAAATGGCTGCGCCCAGGGAATTTCAAAGCGAAAATAGGCGATAATGGTATCGATTTTTTTTGTACTCTTTAATGTTATATCCACGTTTCAAAACAAAATTTGGAAGCTAGTACATGTAATCATTTCCAACAATTTAGCCTGAGCGTGAATTTGTTGTAAGAGTGGAGCTTCCCTTTAACAAAACAATGTGGATGGAGATCCAAATTTCCTGTTACCATAGGGTAACAAGAATTCAAACGAAATAAGTTAAAGAAAGATGTTGCCAGGTCTCGCTGTCAATGAAATTGTACAGTTCAAGGCGTCTAGTCTTTCTAGGAAACGAAAACGAACTTTCTCGGGTTCTCATTCACGTACACCACTAATTAAAGCGCAGGAACTGGTACAGCTGTTATTTGCTTGGCCGGTCTCAGATAAAAGATTCTCGACCTCACAGTTAAGAAAGAACAATGCATGTGCTCACCCCGGATAATATTGGGAAACGCGTTAATTTTGTAGCATTTCTGCGCTTCTTAAACAAGGCACCAACGAAGGTTAATTCTGCTCACTATATACTACTATCTGCTTGCCTTCGATACATAGCAGGCGTGAACTGTTCAATGTTTACCGGGTGGAAATATTCCTCTCGTGTAACACAAGTTGAAGGAGCCGTTTTACATTTTATTGGCTGCCATTAAGAACAGGTTAGGATGTTTTGATTTACAAGTCGTACGATCATAGGTGGAGTGTTTACAACATGTATTAGGTATTTGAGCTGGTATTAGAAATCAAATTAACTTAATTAAGACCAACCTGCAGAATGCAGGCGTATTTTGAGTGGGCGAGCGATAAAGGATACGATATAGGATATGATTTACGCTATGTCGCCATCTTGGATGACGAAGCTGTCAGATGGTTGGGGCGAACCAAGACCTCCGCGTCCAAAATGGTGGCCTTCAAACAAGCGTTCGTATAAATGAATGTTCCTACACCAAACAACGCCTGCTCACCAGGCTAAAAAAGACCCTGAAAAACATATCGAACTTCTGTCGACAGGCAAATCATTGGAAGTATTTTTGGTGCAGCTACAGATTCGGCAAATTTCCGCGCTACACAAAAAGAAAATTTTATTTTATCAGTAAACTTGTGTACCTTCAAAGATCTTTCCTTCGTTAATTTAAAGCACTTTTTTGAACATATTTTGTATGAAGTTTGAATAGGACTGAATTTTGGAAGTGATCTGACGCAAAACGAAGGCCGTTACTTGCAAGCTTACACAAAATTTCCCCCAGAAGTCTAAGAAACTACAACCCTCGGGAAAATTCAGCCAAACTGCTGGCAACTCTAAGCCACTCTCGTAAGAAATTGTTTTAAGATATCAAATTCCATCAACTTATATATGGTGCTCATTGACAAGTTCTGGTGCCCATGCTTTTCCTTCATTGGGCAAACTACTAGAGCACGGAGAATTAAAAAGTCCATGCAAACAGCGTTCGACTAAGGAGCAAGGGCTGAACTTCTCCCGGAAAGGGCAGCAGTTTGAAAGCCATAAATTATACTTGTAAAGGCTCGTCGTCTGTAAACTCTATTGTAACGTCATCGCCAACGAGTACAAACGGAGCCCAGTAACTAACGGCGCCAAACCTATCAGACTCTCTGAGACGTTCCATAGCCTGGTCAAGAGCCACACTGGCGCTGTGTCCGTCGGCTAGATGTTGGTAGAAGTGTCTCATAAACTCAATGGTCGCCTCGTCGTCAACCCTCCAAAGTGACAATAGAACAGAACGAGCACCAGCACCCAAGAACGCCCGAACGATACCGACCTTGCGCTCAGCTGACTTAACGTCCTCTTGCGCACTACAAAGGCAACTTAGCACAACCAGCTTTGCTCGCAAGTTAACAGCTTTTAAATCCTCTGCAGTCAAAATGTAGTCTTCCTCTTTAGGCAAGGTAGATGACCTCGTCAGGTTTGGAGCCAAAGCAACTTCACCGCTGTCCATTTCTGCATAAGCTGCAAAGTGAACTAAAGCAACCGAACCGATTCGTTTCAGCACCTCTTCTTTACTCGCTCGTCTTCCGGTGAGAGGTGTCGTTTTAAGAATTTCTCCAATCATCTCTACCTCTCTTGCGGTGCTTGGCGACTGGTTGAAAATGTCACTGTTTGTAATTAACTCCATGCATGGATGTCCAACAAGCAGCGCTCCACTCTTGCTGTGGTAGTCTTCAGGAGAATCTGTGATCAGTTTTAAACTCGTCAGCGAGGGAATGGTACGAATCCTAAAAGATTCACTCAGGTATCTTGAATCATGATCCACAAATGCAGCATAAGGAGCCAAGCACAATGGACCATCCGGGACAATGACTAACTCGTCACCACGCAGCAAATCGGCAACTGGACCAAAAACATTATCATACAAGAGGCGCAGTGGATCGGTAACACTGTGTGACGAATCAGACTTTGAAAATCGAACGTTTTCACTTCTTAACTGTTCACTGAATGGAGTCAGCTCACCTGCACCTCTTTCCCCATCCAAGGAGGTTGTTAAATCTTCACTCTTCATCTCCTTTTGCCTGAAGTGAATTTCGTTTCCCTGGCCGAGTACCCAGATATTGATTGTGGTACCCTGTAAAGCTAGAAAAACTGTTTGCGCCGGTACACTGGCTAAGACGTCAACGGTAGATTCTTTAGATCCTTCTGAAGAAGGCGGGATTGATGCAACGTCATAACAAGCGCTCAAGAGATCAATCAAGACCTGCGCTCGCCCTTGCTCAGCAACAAACAAAGCCTCTTCCGTCTTTTGCAGCTTAACCAGATTTCTCCAGAGAGCAGTGTGTACATTTTGGTATTTCTCACGGAAACAAATGTTCAAACCGATTTCAGATTTAAGACGATCACCCAGCTTATTATAAATTTCCACACTAGCTCTGAAATAATCTGTAGCCTTCGGGAAAGATTCCTCAGATTCACAAAGACATCCCAGAGAATAATAAGCGCTTCCTTCTCCGAAAAGATCTCCCACCTCTTTGGCAATGGTGAGATGTTGTTGGTAGTAATCAATGGCTATCTTTGAGTCACCGAGGCTCTCAAAATCTTTAGCAAGATCGAAGTAGCACGTTCCTTCTCCAGACCGGTCACCGACTTCCTTAGCGACGTTAAGGTATATCTTGTGTAATTCTATGGCTCGTTTAAAATCACCGCGACTACAATACACTCTGCCAAGATGACCAGAAGCCCTTCCCGCTCCAACTTCTTTTGCAATTGTTAGAGCTTGATCATGACACTCCATGGCCTTTACAGAATTACCACTAGCGTGAAACGCTCTGCCAAGATTGTCATAGGCACGTCCAGCTCTGGCCTTTTCACCCACCTCTTTGGCAAGGTTAACAGCTTTGGTCATGTACTCTATCGCTTGTTGGAAGTCGCCGACACTGTAACAAACTTTTCCGAGATTGCCATAGGCACAACCCTCGCCAACTTTGTCACCAGTGTCTCTGGCGAAGCTGAGGTGTTTTGCATGGTATTCTTTGGCTCTTTGCAAGTCGCCAAGACTGTGGTGTATTCTGCCAAGATTGCCACAAGACGTTCCCTCCCCAGCTCTGTCTCCAATTTCTTTGGCGATGCTTAGATGCTGGTTGTGATACTCTAAGGCTTGATGAAAATTACCGAGACTTTCAAAGTCGTTGCCAAGATTTGCGTAAGACGTTCCTTCACCGGCCTTGTCGTTCATTTCTTTTGCAATGCGAAGGTCAAGATTGTGGTATTCAATAGCTTGCTTAATGTTACCGAGCCAACGATATGCTCTGCCCAGATTACAGTAAGCTGCTCCTTCTCCAATTTTGTCCCCTTCATCCTTTGCTATACTGAGATGTTTTTTGTGGTAGTCTATAGCCTGTTTAAAATCTCCCATGCTGTGATAAGTAATGCCTAGATTACAGTATGAAGTTCCCTCTCCAGCCCGATCCCCTAATTCTTTGGCAATCTTAAGGTCTTGGTTGTGATACTCTATAGACTGCTGAAAATCACCAAGACGATGATAACTAACACCAAGATTACAATAAGCTGCCCCTTCTGCATATCTGTCCGTTGTTTCTTGGGCTATGGCGAGATGTTGCTTGTGATACTCTATGGCTTGCTTAAAATCACCGAGACCATGAGAGGCCTTGCCAAGACTACAATAAGCAGCTCCTTCTTCAACTCTGTCCCTCACTTCTTTAGCAATGTTGAGGTGTTTCGCATGGTACTCCATGGCTCTTCTGAACTCACCGAGTCTTTCGTAGTCGTTGCCAAGATAACCATACGAAGATCCCTCTGCTATCCTATCTCCAATTTCTTCGGCAATATTAACATGTAGGTTGTGGTACTCAATGGCGCGTTTAAATTCACAGAGGTTGTCGTAAACTATACCAAGGTTACGACAGGCGTGAGCCTCTTCGGCCAAGTCGCACAATTCTTTGGCAATGGTAAGTTGCTGCTCATAGCACTGTATTGCTTGTTTTAGCTTACCGAGACTGGTGTAAACGTCCCCAAGTTTGGAATGAGCTAGTTCTTCCCTCTTTCTATCACCATCCTGCTGCGCAATGCTAACTTCTTGCGTGTGTGACATTACCGCCTCTGCTTCCCTTTCTGTCATTTTATACATGCTGTCGAATGCCGAGGTGTGTCACTGTCTCGTTCTGTCGTGTGTCTAGTAGGAAATACAGTAATAAAAAAATATTTACTAGGGTTCATGCAATGCGTTACTTCTACCACTATTTTATTACTATAAACTAAATAACGTTCATATAACGTTTCAGATCTTGTTAGCTGAACCGATTGGTGGAACAAAATTAGCCATTATAGTTGCCGAGGAAGGAAGCTTGTTTAGAAAATGTCTGGTGGCAAAGTGCCCCTTGAAAAGTTGACATAATAAGATTTAATTTCTAGTCTGTACCAGAAACTTTGCCAAGATTTTCCCCAAAAAGGTATGGCTGAAACTTAACCGCCAACTTCGCAAGAACATTTCAACAAGGAAACCTTGTTTGGTGCAAAAGGAGAAATAGCTGAGCATCAGAGAATGGACTTGTTCAGTAAAGGCGTACTCCTGTTCTCCAAAAAAGCAGTGTATGGGTCATTATGGTCCACTCGGACGTTAACTCGTGGTTTTCTCCGCAAACTCTTTAATTTTCCGGCTTGAAAACGGATGGCTCCTTTTCGTAGAAATTTCATCTTGAGGTATTCCGTGCCGCGGTCTGAAATAAAGTTTGTTCACCTGGTGTTACTTAGAAAATGGATGAGAATAGGTCCCGGGATATCGATCTAGGTTGAGTGATTTATGAATTGATTGTGCTGTGGAGTAACGAACCAACTTAACCCGTGTGGACGGGAGGGAAACAAAAGAAAGAAAAATACATAAGCTGTATGAAGAGGGTCCTCGGATCTGGCCAACAGGCTACAACATTACACGGCCGCCTGAAGTCACCTGAGGGACCTGAGGCACATTAGACATATTTGAAGTTTATGCATGAGGGTAAACTGGATTAACAAGAGCTACCTAACATAAACAGAGGCCAGAGAACATCATCAACTTTTGCCACACAGTCAGCATGATCTCACCAGTTATTTTAACTCCCTCAGGTTTGTAGTTCAGCCTAGATTTATTGCTATAATACGTTTAAACCTAGTCTTGACCTTCATTAGGGTTATACAGGTACTTTTTAGGATACAAGTAGTACTATCTGGGGTTCGTATCACAATTTCTGGTAGAGCAGCCTAATTACCTTTTAATGGGAATTCCACATCCAAAAATGGGGGAAGGTGTCATATTGACAAAGGAATAGCAGGGGGTACTTTGGTTTAGAGTAAAGGGTAGGTGTACACCCTAGTGTCAGTTGGAGATGAAACCAATCAATAAAGTGACACCATCACATGATACATCACGTTGAGATTGGTCCTTTGTCCAGGTTTGATGCTTTTAGGTTGAACAGAGACCAAGTTATGGACTTTAAAACCGACATACCGGTAGTTCAAAATCCATACAAACGTCTATAATTTTGAGAGTCCAACCCCCAATGCTTTATAAACTCTGAATTTTTTTTAACATTTCTGTAATATTTGTAAAAAAAAAAAAAAATGGGCAAACAAAGTGATTTTCACCTCAGTTATTTCCAAATAGTAGCTGCATGACAGGATTTTACAGTTGTCACAAAACTGTAAAATATTTTAAGAGTTTATATGGTTTGGGGGGACCCAGCCTCAAAATTAGACACATTAGTATGGATTTCAAACTGCTTAAAAGGCATCCAACTTGGCCAATCTCAATGTTATGTCAATTTATTGATTGGTTAAAATTTGAAACTCACCCCAGTTCCCCGTGCAACTCTGAAATGGCCAATTGCCATTTTATCATTTGAAAAAACCATCCAAGTGTTACATGTATTACATGTAGATCAGCTCTTGAAGGTGTATGACAAGTTTGAGGATTAAATTCCACAAAAATTAGAAACGTTTCCATTTAGTTTAGGGGTTGAATTCTGACAAACACTTATCAAGTTTCAGAATTATTATGCACTCGACTATGAAAACCATCACACCTACCTCTCTGGAAAACTGACATGGGGAACCCCAGAGGATTTGTGGGGGCTTTAACTCTTTGCCTTGCTTGAGAGGGTGGGGTATTAGAACATTTTAGTCCTTTCACTTACCCTAGGGGGTGCGGCATTAGTACATTTTAGTCCTTTCCCGGGGAATACTAAAAATTAATAAGGGGAAGCTCCACCCTGAGGTCCAACCCCCTACCCTTTTATATACCATTTTTGACAGAAAAGCTACCGCTTTTGTTTACCTTCCACCCCTTTCATGTACCTTCCATTGGAAAATGGTACCCCTTTCACAAGACATCTTGTCATTTTCATGAATAAATGAATAAATTTAAACAGTACTGTCATGAGGTATATGTGTTAGAAATATGGCCCTCTTAAATACCTAAATGACAAATTTCCCTACCCTTTCATATACTTTTACTCGCGAAGTCCCTACCCTTCCATATAACTGAAGCATGAAAAAGGTACCGGTACCCCTTTCGGGCAGTGCCTCCCCTTATAGGCCTTTATAGGGAGTACCCCCCTGCCCTCAATTTCCTTTACCCTAGCGAGTGGGGATTAGTACATTTCGGTCCACAGACTTGCTCAAGCAAGGAGGAGAATGATGTACCAATAATTTTGCTCGGGTGAAAACTGTTAAAGGCTTGGAACAAGGGCTTGGATACAGAAGCTCCACCTTATTACATAATTTAAGGCCCGGCCCTGCTTTGTTTGGTGAAAGACAACACACCACACAGTCTCATTCAAGGAGTGCCCTGAACTGATTTAATGTGGACAGCATATCCTTATTGAGTCCACAGGTGGAGCTTGGCTCTGCTCATTAAGCCTTCTTTCCATTAGTTAAATGCAAAGCTGAACAGGTCATCGATCAGAATATGGACGCAGATGCCGGTAACTATTGTTCAAATGATTTTAAATGGACCTGGTTCCCAGATGTTACACATTCTAGAAAGTTTAGAAGGTGTCGATATTAAAATAGTGACCAACATAAAAACATTTGCTAACTAAGACATTTTTCTCAAGGAATTCTACTTTACAAACAAGAATGTTAAGGGCAGTGTTAGAAGACTTTAATATGTCCTTTGGCAATTTCATAATTGGATGTAAGACCTTTTGTTTGTTTGGTTGTGCTCAGTGGCTAATGCCCAATGTTTCCCACTGGTTAGGTGGGTAAGGAGTGTGTGTGTGTGTGTGTGTGGGGGGGGGGGGGGGGGGGGGGGATTGAGGGTTTCCATGGATCTAATAGTGCATTAAGTACTTAGATTTCCTCGACAAAATTATCAAATTGTAATAATTATTACTTCTTGCCTGCTACCTTGTGGCAACCAAAACACTAATTGCCACTTACAACCCATTGTTGATTGAGTTCAGAGTTAAAGTACAATAATGAGTGCCTTTAATTTGCACCCAAGTTCAAGGATCATCACAATGACAAATCTAACCATTTCACGAGAATGTTCTATTCCCCTCTACGTGTGAAAATCCAAATCCCAAATAGGTGACTCCAATCCATCTTCAATCTTTCTTGCTGATATATACATTGTATAATTCAAATGTGTAATTTTATCACTGAACACCAGGGATTTTCTCGTAATGTACATGTACATTTTACTGCAAACTACGTAGTAGTTAACGATTATTAACTTACTGTAGCCTATGCAGCAAGTGTTTCCATGGGATTTCCAAGCATAGGAAAGACTGAGCAACAAGGTTTATGCCTTGGGCACTTGAAATGTATGGGGCGAGAGCAAAATAACTGAAATGGGTGGGGGCGGGGAGCAGAGAGAAGGAAACGCTTGCAAACAAACCCCTGGATTTTGAAAACCGCCCATTTGACCTGTCATGCCTGAGTACCTGAGCGCACTCAGTGAGATGTCATGCTGTCATTGGCTGTCATAAATTGACAAATAAAATGTTTTGCCTTCTGTAACGGAAGTTAACTTTGACTTGACAAAATATTTCAGAAGCAAATTAATGGGCGTATGGTGTGGGAATGGAGAAATCTCAAATGAATCTGTGTTAAATTTGGTAAAATTTAAGCCAAACAAGCTGTATTTCTACAGCATTTTGTTTTCAATCCTTCAAAAAGGAAGGACGACAAGGGAGACGTTTTAGCACAAATATGCCAGAAATTTGGACTCAAGGTGACAAAATGTTTGTAATCCTTGCGCTCGCAAGATTCGAAAACAAACGACAGAAAACTTTAGAATTTGGGTAGGAGAGGCTTGAAAATCTGGGAAGGAAAATAACAATAATCTTGACCAGTTTCTGAATATAGATAATTCCCAAAGGTGGCCTCCAAGTCAAAGTTCTCAAAAGAATTCCCCGTGATGAGATTGTCATGAAGGTTGTTGCCTTTGTTTTTGAGAGATTCGAGGAAGCTTGGTAAGTGCTTCTCCAGCAGAAGCAAAAAGCAGATGGTATTTTCCACTCTCGATGTCTTGCCGGAGGCAATCAGACAACGAGCCGATTGAAAATCCCGATTGAAGTGGCCTCCTTAATTCAATCATTCACAACACTTTTCAGTTTCAGTGGACAAATTACAAGGACAACACAGTCTTCCTTCACAAGTGCCAAAACATTTCCCAAATCCTGTGGGGAGGACAGCAAGTTGATCTCCTCTGGTGAAGAGATGTTTCACGGAACACTTTATTCTTGTCGCAACTCAGTCCTCGTTCGGCGAGAAAATTTAAAGCTTTGTGTAAACTTGCTTCAAACGTGTCCTGGCCACCAGACCTTTGATCAACACATGTCAATCATATACAACCAGAGGCAAGCCAATCACAAGCCCTGTTCGCTGGCAAATGGGATTTTCAAAATCCAGGGGTTTGTCTGCAAGCATTTCCTTCCCTCCTCTCTCCCTCCCCCTCTTTCATTTTTTGCTCTCATCCCATTTTTCACGCAGGCAAAACATTGAAAAATTCCTTTGCTCAGTCATTCTTTGCCAGGAAACCCCATGGAAATGCTTGCTATGCAGGCAAAACTCGCTGCTGTTATGACAGTGCATCAGGTCATAAATCTGAGGTTTGTTTTCTAAGTCACCTTAACTCTGACTGGAATCTCTTGCTTGTGTTTAGTCGACACAGTACCTTTTGTAAAGGTACCAATGAACCAACATACTCAAAATATCATGACGGTTTGTCACTGTAATGCTATTTCCATGTTGCAATCTTAGTGATTAATAGCCATAATTGTCTCTCAGATTCAACATATATGCAAATGCACAAATTGAGCAAAAAACATGACTCAGTACCGAGGCCCTGCTAGGGGTTTTAGGGATAAGGGATAACTGGCAAAATAATTTTTGGGATAAGGGATAACTGACTAAATAATTATAGGGATAAGGGATAACTAAGATGTTTTGATTTTGGTCACTTTTGCTAAGGATTTGTATTACCAGTGACCGGTAACAAACAGTAATGGGTCATTTATCAGTCCAAGATGGGTCAGATGTCAAAGATTTGCTCCCAAGCTTTCTTATTCGGTCAACTGCTGACATTAACAGACTCATTCTCATCAATATGGCTTTCCTGAAAGTACTGCATGAAGTTACGGGTTGCATTTTTAAACAAGGTGATGAGAAACCGGCTATGAAATGGTCGTTTTTGACAAAAATAGAAGTGGAAGATTTAGCATCATTCCTTCGAAATCTTAAGTCGTCTGGGATTGACCAAAGAGCCAAGGAAATTGGTGTTTTGAAATACAAACTGAGGTTGCAGTACAAGCGGTTAACGCCAGATCCAGAGTTCCCACGTGGAAGAATATTTTCAATTGATACCGATGAACAATTTCAGATTGCTCTGCCTCTACTTCAGGACAAGCATGAGCTAATAGGTAAGTTTTGAAACAAATTTTGTTTAGCAATTTCACATGGAAAAATAGATATACTAGGCAGATCTAGGGAGCTTTCCAGAAACATGAAATTATAAAGCCGTTGACCAGTCACCAATTTGGTTATCTGATCCTGTGTCATCTGTCAGGCCTCAAATAAGATCAAATAACATAGATTCAACAAAACCGTAAATGTAAACAAATCAATAACTCTACTATTACTGAATTAAATTCTCTCCATTATGTTAATTGGTCTTGTAAGTTAGATGAATATAACCTTCCGAATTTTTCGAATCTTATGACTCTCTTATCAATCAAAGACCTTGTGTACAGTGCATTGGTGAATGTTGCCGATGGTGGTTGTTGGTCTTTGACTTGTGATCACCTCTCTTTGTCGACTAAAACAGATGTGATTGTCAATGTTGGACAACGTTTAAATAGCACTATTTGAAAAATCAATAAATCAAAGGAAAGCCGAGATTTTAACTTGTTTTCAAGCAATTTACGTAAGCAAGAGTGCGTATGTGAAAAAGCATTTTTAATGTAATTGCAGGAATGGTCAGGACTTTGGTAAACTGGCTTCTCGAAAATTGTTCAGAGCAGATTTTTCCCGATCACCTGATAATTTCAAGGTGGTAATGATTAATAGATCCTCTATTGCCCTTTCAATTTGTCGAAAAAAACTATAACTGGTCAACTTAAGACAACCAGTATTTTGAGCTCTGTTGCAAGCTATAAGAAAGAAGACGATACAATTGTTCTTGACGATGATGTTTACTACTGTCTTCTAGTGGAGTCCCTTGACAGTGGTGACACTAGGACCCTTACTGAGGCTACGGAGGAAGAAGCAGCAAAGGACGATGAGATTCAACCAGAGGATGACACCCTGCAAGTTTCAACTAGATCAGGAAGGCGATCAGCTAGAAACAAAAATTCCGACTTTGTCTTCTACTAATGGTCATTGACATTCAGTACATTAAACGTGAAAGCCAGTTACCACACTATTATCAATGACGGCATGCAGAGAATTTAGTGAGCTTATCGGTTCTGCAAGCAAATGTACATGTATAATTATGTAGTTTGTTTTTGACATTCAAATGCAAGGTGAATTATATGGCACTCACACACCTAACGAGAATTATTTTCTGACTCTTGCTTGAAAAACACTAAAAGAAAATTGTAAATCACTTTCCAAGTGTGGCCAGCTGAATCATTGAGAAGAGGAAATAAACATTAAACTTATGACTGGTGCTTACAATGTGACTCTTACAACAAGGAAAAGGAGGAGGAGGAGGTAAACTCTGTGTTCTTCGAGTTGAATGTGCTACAAAGTAGTAGTCCCACCAAACCAAGCCATTTATAAGTGTCTACCAGGATTGTTTGGCACTCTTCCTGGACTCTGAGGTAGGCAAGTAATCAGTTACAAAGAGGGGAATATTTTAAGTTAACGTCATATAAAACTGTAGAGTTTTCGTATAATTATGCAGTATTAGGTTATTTATATATTAAGAAACGGGTCGCTTTACACTTTGAAATTGCCACCAATTGTCAAATTCCAAAGATAAGTAGTTTTGGGGATAACAGTTTCAGTAATTTTAGGGATAAGGGATAACTGCCCCCGGAATTTTAGGGATGAGGGATGACTAAACCTCCCCCTAACAGGACCTCAGTACCAAAACTGGTAATACTGTGGGGGTGAGACTCTGACTGAAACCCTAATAATCTGGGGGGTGAAAACTCTGTATGAATTTAAGTCCTTCTGGAAATTTGGTGAGTCTCCTGGTTCCCAGCAAAAACTCCTTTTCTTCTGAAACAGGCCTTCTTAGAGTTGTCACCCCTCTTAAGATATTTGAATATGGTCTTGCAACTGAAAAGGTTTTCAAGATTTGTGAGTCACAACCATATTAATTTGGTAGGGCACAAGACCATGACAGAAAGAAGCATAAACTCAAACAGCACAAACTTTTTGCCATAAAAAAACATTGCCATCATGGTTAACAAATAACAGTACATACATGTATTGATAAATTTGAATGTGAAAATTGTAGGGGATTGAGTTGAGTTGTAGTTATGTTGTTTCTACAAGCCATATTGTTGTAGGGATTACTGCGAGACTGCGTTGCTGTAGAAAAAGAGGAAAATAATACACAATAAAACACTCTTACCTTTACTCTCACTTAAATGTCCATTGGTGTGTCCTTGCTGATTTAAACACTATCTTCTTTGTCAATTTTGTTTCCACCCAAGGAACTGTCCGCTATAAAATAACGAGTGGACAGTACCTTTCAAAAATCATATTTAATCATTTTCTTGTTTTGTTTTGATGATGAAAATAATTGATGAGTTAAATTGAGTACCAGTACTTTGGGTGAAAAAAAAAATCGATAGAAATTTATACCAGCCAGGACACAAACCCAAACTGAAAATTTATTAAGGCCGCATTTAACCTAAACATCATTTCTTAGTCACTTAACATGGATTTCATGTTAATATTTCTTTTGCATTTCATGCAATTAACAGTCCCTATGCTCATCTCACGAAGCTATGTTGTGGGATATTTTGTGAATTTTTTGGTGATTTCTGGGTATATTTGGAAAGAGACAATTTTTCTCAAAGGATTGGTTAAATTGAGGGAAATAGAGAATACTGAAGATTTAATGAAGGTTTAAAATTGGAATTTGAAGTTAGAAATTAGTAGATGGCACCAAACAGTTCCTGATCAGCAACCTGCAGTGCCCTTGTGGGTTGTCAACAGTCTGGTGGTGTTTCAAAACAATTTTTTAACAATTCAATCCCTTGTTACACCTCCTTAAAATTTCACTGCAATTCATGTCAAGTATCCCGATAGAAAATATTACTTCAATTTTGAGTGTACAAAACAGCGCTAGTTTATTACAGGGATACTTCACAAATTAATGTGATCAAGTAAGCTGAAGCCACTCAAAAGGCACTAAGGCCACAAGGTAGCGGGCATTACCCCTTAAATCTACCCAAGCAAAGATTGAGCCCAAGCATTAGCAGCCATGGACAGCCACCTTTTGAAGTATCCTTGTCACTCCAGCCACATCCCACAAGCTTTACATTTACATTTTCATTGCTAGTTTATTACAGGTTTGGAGCAAAATCAAAATATTTGAAATACCACATTAATTTTTGCCACATTAATTTTTTGTTTACTTCGGGGTGAGGCAGGGAACAACAAAATATGGTTACTTTTCTTCAAGGGGATCTTGTTCCAGCTACTTTAACCACTTGCACCTGGAAATGGGGAATTCCATAAGGTCCTCGTTTAGAGGTAGAAAATTATGGAAAGAATTCTGCATAGCCCCTGCACAATTATGCATGCAATACTCTCCTACAAACAGAACATGCATGCATAACTGATGTATTCACTTATGGGGTTAGATATATTCAATGAATAATAGCAGTGTGATTCTCACAAGCGTGCTCATCATATTAAACAATTCTTAAAACACAACAGCCGCAAACAGAAATTCCCAGAGTCAAACTACAGAAAATTATAAGATGGCTTAACCCCCAGCTGTACATTAAATTAAGCTAATGAAAGCACCGTTGATTGATCATTCCCTTGTGTCTAGAAGCGGGAATCAGTTCAACCTGATTCAACTACGATTACAACATCAACCCTCTCTTTATATATGTTTTAACTACTCACCAATGGCTAACAAAGTTCACTTTGAAACTGAAACACGAACGAAACGACGTCAGAATTCCCTCTTCAGTCTGATGTTGTTGTTGTGTACATACGGGATATTGGAAATAACACATGCTGTCAAGCACGCAAGACAGGAAGTGATTTCTGCGCAAATTGTTCCAGCTGTTTGAGAATATTTTTCTTTTGCAATTTTCAGGCCAAAAAAATACTTTTGAATTCAGACCAGTGCTAAGTACGAACGAAATTGTGTTAACTGACGTCACGTTGGTGAAGTCACGCGATCATGGTTTTTCCGTCCCAGTCTTTGCGCTCCTTGATCTAAGTAGTTTTTCATTTCTCGAACAGCAAGCCGTAGATTTTTCAAATCTGCCTTCACTGAATTTCATCATTTTATCAAGAGGACTCGGTAGGTAAGATTGAACCTCAAGAATTACACAAAAGTAAACGACTGCGGTGAATTAGGTGGCAAGGAAACACGAAACACTAGGCTGTGAAACTGCTGGAAACTGTATATACGTATATATATGACTCTCTGATATTCATAATCACTTATTTACTATAGGCTACCGCTGAGGCAAATATGCTTTCTCTGCTTTTTAAAGTAGTGCTTAAGTTAGGGACAATAACAAGCCTTTAGAACTGTGAGATATCCAAGAGACCAGGTAGCTAATGTACATGTCATCGGCTTCCCCGTGGGCTCGACCCACGGGCTAACCAGGGGGATTGTAAAATCAGTCAAGCAAACTTGAGGAATTTTCCCGGGGGGTCGAGGAATCGCTCAAGACAAAGTCCCCTGGGTAAGGTGTCTCTCAGCTGAAAATCCCTGTGACATCCTTTTCAAACTTGTAAATTCCCCCACCCCCCTAATCTTTGATCATAAAACAATGTCAAAATTTCCCCTTACTCTCCGGCAATGGATCCTATCTATCTCCTTGTATTCCTCCACATATCTCCCTGGTAGGCCTGGGGGTCGACCCAACGGGGAAGCCGATGACATGTGTATAACTGATTTAAGATTGTAAACATGGGTTTATTGCGTATGAGTATCTGCAGAAAATATCTATACCCCTCTCAATGAAGATGATGTGGATAGGACTGTTCACCTCTTTGAGGAAATTCAAATAAAGTTCTAACTTTCCTGTAACAAGTTTGGCTTAAGACCCCATTTTGGCACTAACCCTTCAGAATTTCCACTGAACCTAGTGGAAGCAGGAGTATTAAAAACGGAAAAATACAATTTCTGTTGATTGAACTCTGTAACTTCCAGGGCCCGGTTGTTCGAAAGCCGATTAACCCTAATCCAAGATTAAAACTTAACCAAGGAGTTTATTTGTCTAACCACAGACGTTGTTCAACTCTGATATTCTGCAAAATTTTAGATTAGAGAACTTCAATCCTGAAAAGCAAAAAGCAGCAAAAGAAATCTAGATCCAAAAGTTAAAAACTGCGACCAAAGGTTACGCTAATCCAGGTTTAAGATAATCGGCTTTCGAACAACCGGGCCCAGGAATTTATGTATTACCGTAAAAGTTCTATTAAGCCCCCGGGGGGGGGGGGGGGGCTTATTTAATTTCAGGCCTTATTTAATAATGGGGGGCTTATTGGAGAGGAGGGCTTAATAGAGAGTGGGGTGCTTATTTCAAATCTTTGAACACACCATTTTTGTGTTAAATAGTTTCTGTACAAATCTCAAACAACTGCAGTAAAACTTCATTATTTAATACCGAGCAGGAAACAGTATTGTGTGTTTTATTGTATATTTGTTTATAAACAAACCAATTGGGTCGCATAAACTGTATTTTGTAAGAGGGAGTAGGAGGGAATAATTACAAAATCTCGTGTCCCAAAATGGGGGGGGGGGGGGGGGGCGCTTAATAGAGAGGGGGGGGGCTTATTACAAAAACTGACTCCCAAACGGGGGGCTTATTAGAGAGGGGGGCTTAATAGAGCTTTTATGGTAGTTGAAGGTAAACTTTCTGATGGTTCAATCCTGGTAAGCTGTAAACAAGTTCAAAAGCAATTAGTAGCGGTGTTGGTGCTTTCTTTCTTGTTTTAGTGCTAGTTTTAGCCTGCAAGCAAGCTCTCTTGGGGTTTCTTCGGGCGCTAGTGGAGAGCTGCGAGAGAATTGGGGCAGAGATCCTCTCACGACTCTGATCGCGCCTTGCTTGCGCCTTGCTCGAACCCAAAATAAAACTCGCGAGAGACCCCAATACAGAGCTTGCTTGCAGGCTATTCTAGTTTCTTCTTCATGAATCGAATCGCTATTAACTGAATGCGCAGCAGTGACTTTCATGTCTCATACATCTCTCATTGTTGCTCATTCTTTCACTATTCATGTATTAAAGTACTCCGGAGACCATACAGTGAGCTCTGTGTATACGTATTCTTTCTTATTGCTAAGCTCGGCATTAAAATGGTGCATATCGTGACAGATGCTTTGTCACATCTGAGGGAAGAGCACTCAGTGTTTTTTTTCTTTTTATGGCTAATTAACACTTTGTTTATAGTAAAGAAACAAATTAGGATTAATTTGGTTGTGCTCAGCCATTCAGGATGAATTTATTATTAATTTTTTTTGATCAAATGAAGAATGATCCTCACAGTTATAAACGCAATTTATGCAATTGCAAAAAGAAGCCTGAAAAAAATTCAGGATTTCAACGGGGTTTGAACCCGTGACCTCGCGATTTCCGGTGCGATGCTCTAACCAACTGAGCTATGAAGCCACTGACGTTGGGAGCAGGTCAATTGTGGGTTCATATGTTCCTGTGAAAGAAATGAGTGTGAATGATATATGAAATGAATCATATATGAACTGTGGAAATGAAATCAAATGAAGAATGATCCTCGCAGTTATAAACAATTGCAGTGGCTTCATAGCTCAGTTGGTTAGAGCATTGCACCGGTAATCGCGACGTCACGGGTTCAAACCCCGTTGAAGTCCTGAATTTTTTTCAGGCTTCTTTTCGCAATTGCATAAATTGCGTTCACAACTGCGAGGATCATTCTTCATTTGATTTCATTTCCGCAGTTCATATATGATTCATTTCATATATCATTCACAATTTTTTTTGAGTTTGACATTTGTTTCCATTTTAGCAATGTTTATTTTTCTTTGTAAACAGTTGTTGTAAATATGAATAAATGATAGTTCCACATTTTATGATGATGATGATGATGATCTGATCGATGATGATGAACGCTGGTTCTCAATGCTATAAATTGCTTGTTGCATGCTCTTAAAACCGGGCCCATTCCTTGATCCTGAAGTACTAGGGGAGTTTTTCAATGGACAGAAACCTTAGTACCTGCGCCGTTCCCAAGAGTATGTACGCCATTCCTAAGAGGGTGATCTTTTGCAGTTCATTGATGTTAATGGCTCGAGGGAACTTTCCAGATTCTGGTCCATTCCCTTTCTAATAAGTCTCAGTGCACCAACGGTAATTGGTGTAGTCTCTGTCCTCATTTCCCACATTCTCGTGACTTCAACCTCAAGGTCTTCACATTTCGAGAGCTTTTCAATGACCTTTGCCGATGTGTTTCTGTCGGATGGTACAGATACATCTATAAGCTTGCAACACCGGTCCTTGATCACTATATCAGGCTTCTATCGTGATGATGATGACGATGATGATGATTACAAACAGTGCGTAACGTGTAGTTCGGTTGGCTGAATAAAAATAGCGGTTTTTGAAATTTTAGCCTGTTATCGATAGCCGGCTTTCTTAACAAATTTAAGTCTTTGTTTAATCGTTTTACTTTTTCCTTCAGGGGACTTTTCGCTTTGTAATGGCGGCGAGAGAGATACAGTCCGATTTGCTGAATGTTCGTTGGCATCACGAACTCGTTAGCAGAACACCAGGTGAAGGTGAATTTGTTAGAGATTACCCGCGCTGGAATGGAAATAACAATCTGCACAATGCAGTTCTGCTGTCTGATGTCGACGCGTGCTTGCGGTATTCGCAGAATTTCAATATAAACGGTGTAAATGTAAAAGGCGAAACACCTCTTCATCTTGCAGCCATGTACACATCTCAAGAAGGTGCCAGCCTCATTGATATATTGATCGCAAAAGGAGGAGATGTCAACAAACAAAACAAATGGGGGCAAACACCTGTTCATTATGCTGCTATGGCAGATTGTTTTCAAAACCTTGAGAAGCTGGTAGCAGTGCCGACTGTTGACGTCAATATCGTCGATCTGAATGGATACAATGCTCTTCATTGTTTAATCTCTTCCCGTGAAGCTCCAAGTCTGGATGTTTATGACGATATTGGAGAAGAAGTTAAAGAAGTAAATCCCGACTTGAAGAAAGCAGTACACTTTCTTATAGAAGCGGGGACTAAGATCAACTGCCAGATCAGCTCTGGCCACAGTATCCTTCACTTGGCCTCCACAAGAGAAGACAATACTCCTTTGTTAAGGTACATTCTTCGCACTTTTCCAGGAGTAGATGTCAGGGCAAAGAACCAAATGGGTGAGAACTTTTTGCATGTCTACGCAGCGTCAGAAATTTTTGAAGAAATCTCGGATACGTTGGATGAAATTGCCGAGAGAAGTTTACCTGTTGTAAAGGAACTGTTATCTGAAAGGAACGTTTTTGGCAGAACTCCGTGGGGAAATATGATAGATGATGCTAACATTTCGGAAGAAGTTATTCAGAAGATTTGGTCATACGGAGTGTGTGCAGAAACAGCCGACAATCTCGGGAATACAGCGTTGCACAGGATTGCAGGTGTTTCAACGGGACTCATGCTTTCTGGAATAATTGATTTGCTGATACAAGGTGGCGCTGACATTGATGCTGAAAACGTTTACAGAGAATCTGCTGGTTTTGTTTTGTTTCTTGAAAAGGTTTTTGACGTTTTTGCGAGATACAAGATGGATTTCAACAAAAAGGATAGATGGGGCCGCAGTCCGCTTGTTTCTATTATGAAGCACAGACCGATCCCAGATCTCCTCAGAAAACTCATAGAAGAAGGTAAAGCAGATGTAAATACAAAAGACATGTATGGCTCAACTCCTCTTCATTTTGCCGCTTATCACAACTTTCCGGAGCAAGTTGAACTGCTGCTGGAATATGGCGCTGATAGAGATGCCGTGGATAACTTGCAAGACAGTCCGCTGGACACTGTCAGACGACACTGTAGCTTCCGATGTCATTACATCCTGGAGGCGGGTGACGCGAGTGCCTCGGAGGTCCCTAGGAATAGAACATTCGAGGAGACTGTTCTTTTGAACATGCCAAGGATGATACCTACTTCTAGCATTAGGTCTACACAAGGTGTACAAACAATACTTGGCTTGAAGGGAAACTTAGATGGAGTTGCTGAACACCTCATGGCAAGGTATTACCTCAGACCACCAGAGGTTGCCAAGGAGATGGACGCAGTGGTGTCAGAGGTCAACGCTCTTGTCGCGTCATTGTGCGGTAAAATAACCGCATATGATTCCAGGTTTGAGATGTCAGTGTTTCCTACCGGAAGCTCTGCTGAAGGAACCAAGGTTGGACGTCCAGATGAATTCGATTTCGTTCTATGCCTTGACAAGTTGAACGACAAGACTGAACTTGTGATGACGGAAGAATGTCTAGAAACTGGTTATGCTTGTCTTCGATTTACAGAAACTCCTTTATCTAAGGAATATTTGCCGTTTAGCGATGCAGATGGCTATTTCTTGGCGCTGCCATTCCTACAACATTTTTTCAGGTACCTAAGACGAGCTTTGAATGAAACAGATTTGTGGACTTCTGGAAATCTGTACTACAATTTTGAGGACAAGATGGAGGTACTGCAAGGTAAACCAGTGTTTAACTTCAGTGCTTATTGGATGGGATCGATATACAAACAACTGAAGATGAGCATTGATTTAGTACCGGCAGTCTACAAGCGAGGATGGTGGCCACCCAACATCAATGCAAGAGAAATCCTTCTCGTGAATGAAACTGTCATTGATGCAGGCTGTTTCCTTATGCTTCAAACGAGAGCACAGGACTTTGAAAACAAAAGACATCTTCTGAACGACAGTATAAGTCACACGTGCAATATTCTTGAGAGCGACGAAAACTTTGTCAAAAGGAGAATGCTGCGAATCTCGGCGACACCTGCAGAGATGTCTCTGATGAAATCATTGCCAGAAAAGTTTCGACATGCCTATGCCCTTGCAAAAATAGTGAAAAGCAAAGAGGTGTGTCCAGAGATTGAAATTGATAAGCTCCCGACAAATCTTTATTCAAGACTGATGAAATTCGAGGTAAGGAAACCGTGCCCGGTGAAACCATCTGCTGTGATCAAGAGCTACATGTTAAAAAACTGTACATTTTACGTTCTTCAAGAAATGTGCCATAGTTCAAAGCAGAACTATTCAGAACTGAACATTGCTGAAATTGCCGCAAAGCTGTACGAGCACCTTTTGCTATTTGCCGACGACCGTTGTTTGAAGCCATACTTCCTGCCTTTCTCCGACGTCTTTGAGTTTGAAAAAGACAACCCAAAATCTTCTTATACGGATTTTGTGGTAAAACTCAAACGCGAGTTTAGCTTGAAGTTAATACTCGGTATTTTAAACCATCCCTTTCCTGAAATGTGCTTGGCATCTAAAATGGAAAGAATGCCTCTTTGTGGGAACTTTCAAGATAGCTTGCATATTTAAAAGGAATGAATGGACATTATAGGGGAGCAGAGTTGGCGCAGTGGTGAGAGCGCTCGCCTTCCACCAATGTGTCCCGGGTTCGATTCCCGGACTCGGCGTCATAAGTGGGCTGAGTTTGTTGGTTCTCTACTCTGCTCCGAGAGGTTTTTCTCCGGGTACTCCGGTTTTCCCCTCTCACCAAAAACCAACATTTGATTTCATTTGATTTATTTAGAGTTGATTTGATTTAGTCTCCCCAATTAGTAGAGCATCTGTGCTCGGCTACATACATTTGAGACTTAAATAAAGTGATTATTATAAACAATGAATCATAGTGTTTTGAACGCTTAAAGTTTTTCCAGTTGAAGTATATATTCTTTCCCTTCATTTGTCTTTTTTTCGACTTCAGAAAAAACGTGCATTGCTTTTTGATATTTTGGGTAAAGAAGATAACTACATTGAAATACCAGCGATTATTAAAAAATTAGGATTAATTAAATAGCTCTATTTATATATTTAACCCTGATTCACTTACTTTTTTTCTCACTTTTCTTGCTGTTAGAACTCTATTTAGCATATCTTCCTGTTTTTCAGTTTAGTTTTAGTCCATTTTTTTGTTACCTTTTTGTTATTTCTCTTAGCTTTGGTCGTTTGGTCCCGCCCCGATTAGCGTTGTAGCTATTTGCGGGACAAACTATTGGTTTTGTTGTAAAAGAACGTGTAATAAAGTTGTTGTTGTTGTTGTTGTTCGTGCATGTTGCAGCAGTTACGGTAGTAGCAATCGTAACTAGAATTTTTTTTATGAAATTCTTTTGGTTTGTGCATAATGACTAAGATAAGCCAGCTCCAAGATTCCCATAGGCATGTCTCCCTCCTTTCCTGTTGTCTGCTTCTCTGCCAATGATCTGATCAAGACTGACAGAAAAGTATTGTACTGCTTGTTTGATCGCGTGCACACTCCTCCAGCTGTTTGGGAGTTATGCCAGCATGGGCAATGTTGTCCTTTATACAGTCTTTGAAGCGGTTCACTGCCCCTTGCTTTCTTTTGCCTCAGCAAAGTTCGCCATAGAGGAGTTGTTTTGGGACCGTGCGTTCATCCATACTGAAGACGTATCCCGTCCAGCCTAGCTGTGCCTTGAGGATCATGGCCTCGATACTGATTGGTTTCGCACGGTTAGGACCTCGAGGTTTGTGATCTTTTCCTGCCACTTGATGCCCAGAATTAAACGCAAGCTTCGCATGCGAAAGCTTTCCAGCTTCTTGATGTGCCGTAGGCTGGAGAGGACAACTGATTTGTACACTTTGAGCTTGGTGGACTGCTGGAAGTTGTGTTGGTTCAGCACACGACCTCACAGTCTGCTCAGGGCCCTACAGGCTTGGGAGATCCTAGCGTGGATCTCTCAGCCGAGGGAGCTACCGAGGTATTTGAACTCCTCGAGAGTCTTCAGCTCTGTTCCCTCGATAGCTATATATAGATGGCCTGTGGCCTGCAGCAGGAAGACCAGGTTGGAATGACTGGGCTCCGTCATTTCCAGGCTGATAGTGAGCCCGAAAAGACGACCTTGTCAACAATGTACTGAAGGGCAGGTTCTGTGTGGGCCAAGAGGGTACAGTCATTGGCGAAGAGTGCCTACCGGACGATCTTTTCTACTGTTTTTGTTTTTGGTGCTTCAGCGACGTAAGTCGAAGAGGCAACCGTCTATCCCGTATCTCAGGTACACCCCGTGCTCAATGTCCCTAACAGTGTGGTCGAGGACACAGGTGAAGAAGACTGAAAAGCACAGGAGCTAGCACACAGCACTTCTTCAGGCATTGGAGATCTCAAAGGGATCTGATGCCTCGCCGCCGGAGAGTACCAGGCCGGTCATGGTGTCACCCAACTTTTGTAGGATCGTCCAGGCCTCTCTGTTGACGGTATCACAGGCCTTCGGCAGATCAATAACCACCGCACATAGGTCCATATTCTATTGTTTTCACCTTTCTTAAACCTGGCAGACTATGAAGATCATATCAACAGTGCTCCGACCTGGGCGAAATCCGCACTGTACCTCCTTCTCTGTGCAAGTGTGGTACTTTTTGTTATGCTGCACAAAGCTGAGTCTAACTTTAAAGTCAGTTTAGAACTTGAGTCCTCTATGCATTAAGAGCGTTAACGCTAGGACAGGCCAAAATAACGCTATCAGGGCAAGTGACTGGTATGATGCTGACTAGGGACCGACACTGTCACTGTTAAAGATGAAAGTCATCTTGCCTTTTATGGTGATCAAAAACTGAAATACTGAAAGTTGAAAACATATAGAGTATGATATAATTAGTCTCTTTCCAGCTCTTATCATCAAAATTATTATTATTAATATTGTTATTGTTGTTGTTGTTGCGCAAGTGTAATCAGCTGGATAGGGATATCCTAGCGCTCCCAGTCCGCCTGGGAGGCCTGTGCCTAGGAAAGCCGAAGCAAGTCGGAAGTACGTTTCATCAGTCAAAGTGACAATGCCCCTTGTCGAGAGTATCACATCTCAAACACACCAGCTACCAGCTGAGTCCCTGGTTAAGTCAGCACAGTCAAAAGTGAAAGAGCATAGGAACTCAGGGACACGGAAGAGAGGATCAGGAAGAGGGTATCACCAAAGACCAAGCGAGCACCAGATCTGGCAGCAGAGAAAGGGTCATCAGTGTGGCTGACAGTGCTTCCTCTCATGAGCAGAGGAGCTAACAAAGCACAAGACGCAAGGTTGGACATTCATGCACGTGTTTTCTGGGAACACCAACGATCGGCATTCTTTGATGTCAAGGTCTACCACCCAAATCTGCCAAATGCCGAATCGTATAAGGACCTAGAGCCACAACAGATCTACAGAATTCACGAGAACGAGAAGAAGCGCCAGTATTCAAGGAGAGGTCTCGACATTGAGCAGGGAACATTCAAGCACCTAGTATTTACACAATTGGAGGAATGGGCCAAGAATGCTTGAGATGCCACAGTCGCCTCTCGCAGCTGATAGCTTTAAAGAAGGAAGGGTATGCTAAGACAATCTCCTAGATCAGAGTAAAACGTCGTTTGCATTATTGAGATCTGCCCTCATCTGTTTGAAAGGTTCTAGGACAACCAGAAACGTCCCCTGTGATGCCATGAATGTGGACTTTGAAGTCGAAACTGCAGAGGGAGGCATTCATCAGTTGCTTTTTTTAATAAAGAACTGAGTTTCTTCATCGATTATTAGAGAAGTCCAACCGTGGTGGATTGGCGTGAAGTCTTTTACTGAAGGTGGGGGTACACATGAATTTGAGTGAAATTTTGAAGTGTTTAAAGAAGGAATTGAAAATGTTTTGAAACACCACCAGACAGTTGACACCCCCAACAACAACATAGCTTCGTGAAATGACCATAACGATTTTTGATTGCTTCGGAAATGCAAACGAGTTATTAACGTTAAATCCATGTTAAGCAACGAAAACTCGGTGTTCAGGTGTACCCCCGCCTTAAATTAAACGGTTGATAAAAAGTATAAAACGAGATATTCAATGTAAATTATTACTTTTGTTTGAGTTTGACCGCATTTGCTTTTTTTAGCAATATTTATTTATCTTCGCAAATTATTATTATTATTATTATTATTATTATTATTATTAATAGTAGTAGCAGTAGTAGCAGCAGCAGCAACAGCAGTAGTAGTAATAGCAGTAGAAGTAGCAGTAGCAGCAGCAGCAGTAGTAGTAGTAGTATTTGGAGCGAAAAAATAGTGCAAAAGAAGCAAATTCCAAGTTAAGATTCTAACTCCCAATTACGAGTGAAAGTTGCATGGTTTGTGATGGTGTTTCGCAGTTCTCGACTCAACAGGCATCTATTTTCTTCCTCATTTCAGCGTTCCTTACAAATCTTGGTGTCCTTTGGAAAATAAATTTCCGGCATAACTGAAATCACCATGATGGCGACAATTTTTGAAAGACAAAGGGTGTAGTTGGTATGTTTTATTAATGAATGAATTAGGCCAATAGGAATAAGAATCTCTGTAATTCGATCATAAGCCATAAATAGCTTGTGTACTCAAATTCGCATAATAGTTTCAATTATAGTTTTGCCATTAATAGAGCAAACATTTTATAAGTACAAATACACCGGAGGGAGCATCTTCATTGAAAGCGAAAAACTGCTTGTATCTACAATGGCGGGGCTGCTAAAACCAAAGAAACGTCACTGGCAAGAGACTAACATGGCATGTTTTGGAAGCGACACTGAAAAACAGGTAAGTGTGTTGCGGGTAGCTTGGTGAGATGCAACTGGAATAGGTGATATTTTGAACTAACATTACGGTATGGCCTGAAATTATTATTTTAGAAAGCTTGTTGGCGCTCCAGGATTTTTGGCAACAAAATCCTTTAATTCTCCCACAAGTTATGCAGCATTTGTGAACATGTTCCTGTAGTAAAGGCGTTCGCGTTTAGCTTTTATACTTTTAAGATGTGCTTTTCTAGTTCTCAAGGCACCGGCCCGTCAAATCTTTTGGCCACCTGCTTGGCGCTCGATCTGCAGACTAGTCTGACTATTCTGCCAATGAAAAAATCCTTTCAACATCGCTTTGTCGGCAAAAAGGTGTCATTATGCATAGATCTCTGACCCGAACACCCAGGGCTAGTATTATGGTAACAGCGTTTCCATCGATAAACTAGGGAGCTTTGGCAAAGACGAGTTCAACGGTGACGATAACGCCACAAAACAATGGGTTTAATTAGTACAAACAATGGCTCGTCACGTGCGTTTTACATTTTGGTACATTTCTTTACCAGTTTCTGCAAAACAGCAATGTGAAATGACCAGATTCAAGCTTTTATCAGCAGCCTGTTTCAGTCTGAGAGCCTAGAGCACTAGGCTAGGTTTGTCTAGAACGAGAACGCATAACGTTAATTTTTTCATCTTGGTCAACGCCGTTCATGAGTATTTAGCTCCTGGATGGTTGGTCCACATTTTAAAAGTTGAACAAGAAGGATAATAGACCTTTTTAGCTTGCAGATTTTGTTTTCTTAATGTAGATCATGCGATCTTCCCAAGGGATTCACTTTTGTCTTTTCATAAATTATGCGTACATATGCACGTGAAAAAGGCGAAATTTCAAAGAAACAGTTCTCCTGGGTAACCTCACATGACCTACACTGGGAAAACAAAACATACAAGCTAAAAGGTCTATTGCGAAACAGTCACAACAGTTGGAAGATATATTTTGAATTGACACCTTTGTTGCCTTCGCCGTCGTCGTTGCTAAAGCTCCCTACTAAACAGCTGACTAAATATCAGAGTGAGCGGGCCGGTACCAACATGGCAGCCGTGAAAGTCGCGGTGAAAGAAAAACACCATACCATCAGTATTCGTACTAGAGAAAGTCGCGATAGCCTGAGTATCAGAGTATCCGAGTATCCGTTACTTTCCCTCTCGGATACTCGGAGGGCCTGATACTCAGGCTAAAGTCGCGGTGAAAGAAAAACACCATACAATCAGTATTCATACTAGGAGTAACTTCTCTTCAGAATCGTTAGAATTAATAATAATAATAATAATAATAATAATAATAATAATAATATTTATTTATATGGCGCAAATTCAATTATACAATTTTCAAATGCGCCTCACATATATGAAATCAAATCAACTCTAAACAAATCAAATCAAATCAAATGTTGGTTTTTGTGGAGAAGGGAAAACCGGAGTACCCGGTGAAAAACCTCTCGGAGCAGAGTAGAGAACCAACAAACTCAGCCCACTTATGACGCCGAGTCCGGGAATCGAACCCGGGCCACAGGCGAGCGCTCTCACCACTGCGCCAACCCTGCTCCCCACGATATATTAAACAAAAAAATTATAAAAATATTAAACATGAAAATTGAAAATTAAAGTGAAAAGTTTGGTCTTATAACAGTTTGAGAATTATCGTACTTCGGGCAGCCCTTCACAAGCAAACTTATCGGTATCATATTTGAACTAGCCGGGTAGAGGTGAGGCCGCTTTTGGTGACATCATGAGTTAATAATATATATTATTAACTTGCATACCACTGACCAATAAACGATCGTAAACATCAGCGATCTATTTATATTTGGAGGTGCAGCTTGGTCGCGAAAACTCCCTGTTTGTCGTAGTTTTGGAAAGTACTCGGCACCTAAGGAGGTGAAATGGCAGGACTTATTAAGCCCAAGAAGATTGACTGGAAGGACACAAACTTGGCATTGTTCGGTTCGGACACGGAGAAAAATGTAAGCTTCAGTTTCAAAAATTATGGCCGTAGTCGCTATGATAAGAGAATATTAGCTAAAATTTAAATGGCTAGTTATGGACATTCGTGGTCGCGCGAGTAATGAACTGAAACATTTTATGTCGTAACTGTGCGAGTTCTTGTTGTCGGAGATTAAGCATAGTTAGACGACCGAGGAAGCGCTAGCGAAAGGGACGTATGTCTGTAAATGCAGAGTTTGGTTTACAATTCCGCATTTTTGTAGTACACAATTCGAGTAATTTTAAAGCCATGCGTAGTCTACTAATTCACGGGAAAATTGTTATCAATTGAAAGCCATCTATCAGTGCAAAATGTTACGAAGTCAAAAACCAAGAATGGTGTAAAGTCAAGTTTTGAGTCGAGTTACAAAGTGTTGCAGCACCAACTGATGCATTATTTAAGCTTATAGTTCGTAGTGTATGCTTCTCCGTCTTTTTTTTCTCCAGGTCAAGAAAAGTGCCGCAATGACAGAGAAAGCCTGGAAAGGATGCGGACAGAAAGTAGGAATCAAGATCTGGAGGATTGTGAAATTTAAGGCGAGTATGCACTTTAGCAATCAAAGTAATTATGCGGACGCAGTTTCTTTGGTGATCGCTACTCTGTCGCGGGTCATCTTGCGATTAACACAGTATGGCCATTTCGATTGTTCAAACTACTGAATCATCCAATGCACATTGAATATGATATTATAAGCGCGATCTTAACCGTCTTGTTCTGTGTGTATATAAGTCTTACTATGATACATCACATCCAAATCTCCTATTTTCTGGGCATTCATTTTTGAGCTCAGTAATCCGTTAAATTATTTCCCACCGAGTTTATTGCCTTATATGGCGACAACTAGGACGTAAGACATACCCCAAATTAGTAAACAGCTATAATATCAAACTTGACATTCAGTTCAAGCTATATTCATTATTGTTGATGTTCGCAGCAAATCCAACCACTGACACATCATAAAAGCATTTGCGTGGGCTGTTAATGCTTGCAGTTTTATATTACTTGTTTTTGTCTGAGCTGCTATATAAGAGGCTTTCGCCTGGTAACTGTCGTAGATGCTGGTATAATTTGTTTATTGTTTAAGCATTCTAACATGACATCCAGCTTTATTCTGTTAATTCAGTGGTATTACATGTACATACTTTTTTAGCTTCCTATATTAGGTGATCTCTGACAATCCTTTTTGTGGAATAGGTGTTTTGCTTTGAATCAACTATTTTGGCAACCATGCAATACTCACATGATGTTAGACGATGGCTATAGCCATGTGTACAGCATATCAAATGACAATGCTAGAAAGTTCAGCCAAGGTTCTAGAATCAGAATGTGTCCTGGAATGTATACCATCCCCCTGAAGACATGATTACTCGAACTGAAGAAAGTATTTTTCTACTGCAACCTGCATGATCCTGGTGGCTCACCCAAGAACTCATTATGTTGAACTAAGTATGCAGTTTGTTTCCACACTTACATCTTCGACTCAGCCTAGCTACCTTGCTATGCTAAGAAACAACAAGGACTGTTAATACAAGACCCCCCTCTTCCCTGATAAGATACTTAGATGCCCTGGTTGAGAGATAGATAATGTAGGAAATATATTTTCTCACTGTCAGGAAACCCCTAACCAGTATGGAGAGCAGTTTTCTCTTGAATGGCCAATTCTGATCTTGAAACCAAAGTCTGCTGCATTAACCCAAGCACGTTGATATCACCACATCCTGTCTTAGTTCTTCTTATTGTGATTGGCATACATAGGTAACAGACTGGCCTGTAGAGGACTACGGCTCATTTTATGAGGGAGACTCCTACATCATTCTTCACACCTACAAGCAGGACCCTAACAGTGAGGTGTGTCAAATTATAATTTGCATGGGAAACAAAATTATATTGTGATAAACAGCTATGATCGTGACAACTTTGGTTGAACTTCATCCACTGCCAACCAGTTAGCTCAGTTGGTAGAGCACCGGACTACTGTGCAGCAGGTCGCGAGTTCAAATCCTGGCCGGACCAACACTTAGGGTCTTTAAATAATTGAGGAGAAAGTGTTGCCTTTGTAATTACATCTGCAAATGGTTAGACTTTCTTGTCTTCTCGGATAAGGACGAAAAAGGCTGGCTGCACAGGTCCTGTCTCACAGTACTTTCACTTAATCTGATTCTGTGGGATGTAAAAGAACCACTACGGACGTAACAAAACTCTGGCTGTGACCACCCCTAGTGTCTGTCCTAATTCGATATTCACATTACGGGGGCAGTCATTAGTTAGTTAATTAATAAACTGCACATACAAGCAGTGTTCTAAATTATCCCTGAAAAACCCTGATGGAGAGAGGATAATTAAGTATGTATAATGTATGTCAAATACACACAAACAGAAACACCCCCATGATCTATATCTATATATATATTATCTATATATATATATATATATATATATATATATATATATATATATATATATATATATATATATATAGTTGCCTGATGATTGCTTCGTGAGAAGCATGAAACTCGGAGTAGCAAATAAATATGTCCGACTCCACAATTGAATATATATATATATATATATATATATATATATATATATATATATATATATATATATATATATATATATATATATATATAAGAAACTGTAAACTTCTGTGTCAAATGAAGATACTAAAAACAATGAAAAACGAAAGTCTTCTGTTCCTTTGCTTTTGCGCTACGCATTTCACCACTGTTGTGGCTCTTCAGGCATAGCAACCAAAGCAAACAGCCTAGATTGCAGCATTCAACTTACTGCTGAAACTAGCTGCAAAGAACTTCCGTTCCTTGATGTGATGATAAGAAAAGACAATACTCACCTAACAACCAATATTTATTATAAACCGACGGATTCATTCCAATACCTCCCATATACATCCAGCCATCCAAGACACACTAAAAATAACATACCATACAACCTGGCTCTGAGGATATGTATGATTGTTGAGAACCAGGACATAAGGAAACGGCGCCTTCACGATCTCAAACAAATCCTTCTGAGGAAACAATACCCAGCTGAGATCATTATAATTACGGTATAAACAAGGCCCTCACCAAAACAACGGAAAAGTTAAGAAGGGTGAGAGAACAAGCTAGCGAAAATAACCTCCTCTGTCTGGTAACAACTTACAATCCCAACAATCCGCAAGTATTTGAACTGGTCAGGAAAACACTTCCCATGTGGAACCAAAACCCCTCATTAAAATCCATTATGAGCAAGACTAAAGTAATTCACAGTCAGCGACAACCCAGAAACCTCAAACGGATGCTAACAAACTCCATATTTCTCCGGGCAAAAGGACACTAATCCGGAAGTTAAAATTTGTGAAACTAAACGTTGCGGAACATGCCCCTATTTGAAACAGGATAAAGAATTCATCTTCTCCACCATGAATGAAAAATTTCGGATGAAGCACTCAATGAACTGCACCTCAACGAACTTGATTTACGTAATAACGTGCAGGATGTGGACATAATTATATAGGAGAAACGGGTGATGTCCTGAGAAATAGAGTGACAGTTCATAAACAGCAAATTAGAGACCCGCACACACGTATGCTAGGAGTCAGCAAGCATATTGATGAATGTGCTGCGGGATTGACACCTCAGTTCACTATCTTTCTGTTTTATAAGATTCTCAGCCCCTCAGAGGGCATGAGAAAGAACAAAGAGAGGTTTTTTATTTTGAAGTATAAACCCATTCTTAATGATTTGAAATTATGCTAATTGCTCGTGCGCGCTTAGAATTACAATAGCCATTATAATTGTAATTACAATTACATCTGTGATGCAATAAGTATATATATATATATATATATATATATATATATATACAGTACTGCCTGAAAGTATTGATCCATCGGGACAAGGCGATACCTCGTCTTTGCCGCAGGTTGTGGCCGTGCATCCACTGCTGTATGCAAATTTTTTTCCCGCGGGAAAGCCGAGGTACAATTTTGCCACGGGAATGCTGCGGGAAAGAACAATAACGATTAATTGCAGTTGTCAAAAAAGTGGTGCGAAGATTCATGGAGAAAAAAAGTTATGTTGTGCGCTATTTGCATATGGACTCATAATTAAATTTTTGAGCCAGCCTCCATACAGTGTAAAATCGGAAGTCTTTAAATATTATAAAGTAACCTACAGCTGTTTAGTACTGTTTAATCCAACGCTAGAAGAAGCGCTGCCTTGTTGTTTGAACTGTCGCGCTGACGATTTTATGGAGTCAAACCCATTAAAGTCTGCCAGGCGAACGCATTTGCATTTTCGGTTAATTAAAGTCATCGGTTTGGAAAAAGCTCATCCGTTTGAACTCAAAGTTTATTTGTCTGATTCTAAAAAGAAGCTTTCAATCACTGCACTATTGGCCATGTTCTAAACGAGTGAGGGCCTGGGAATGAGTTTTAAAATTTATCGATTGGCAAAAAATTGTTTACACTGCATGAAAGAGCATCTCAAAAATGGTCACCTTACCAACTTTGACGTTGTTCAGTTGAATTGGAGCTGAAACAAAAGCTTTAGAAAATTGTAAAAATTAAAGACTTTGTATGGTTTGGAGGAGAAAACGTTCCGAAATAGAGACATTTGTATGGGATTTTTTAAAGATTTAAATGCATGTCAACTGATGACTGTTCGACCAAACATGGTCAAACTTGCTGAAAGTACTTGTTTTGAGATACCCTTTCATATGAGATTTAGTTCAATGCCATTGATTTTAAATGAAGTTTGGATTCGTTCCCAGGCCCTTACTCGTTTAGAACATGGCCAATTAATCACTTTTGAAGTATCAAAAAGCGAGTAACTGGAAGTGATGTGAAAGGCAGTGTTTTATCTGATCATGATAATTAAGAATAGCATATTTAGTCGCCATATGAGAAAGATTCAGACAGCCGTTATAGGAATCCTCGTATGTGCATAGACTCTTCATATTTTCCTTGTAAAAGTTTTCGCTTTCATTCGGTATGTCTGTTTATTAAAAGATCTTAAGAGTTTCGACGCATTTGAATGCAAAGGTAACAAATGATCGTGGACAGGTGCGTAACAAGGCGAGAAGAATGATAACCATCTCCTGTGATTTGCGCCCCCGACAATTTTCAAGGTTAAAAGATTTTGAATCTCCGACAGCCTCTGAAAAATATAGCTCATTTACTTCGTCGTTGTTCTGAGCTGCTGCACTTCAAGAAAATGATTTAGAACAAACTTCGAACGAACAAAATGTGCGTTGCGTTACCATATGCAAATGAGTGGAAGTTCTGTTTCGTGGTATGCAAATATTTGGCGTCTGCTAGCGGCTTATCCAGACAAACAGATTGTGTTTTCTTTTTTTTTTTTTTTTTTTTTTTGATTTTTTTTTTTTTTAATAACATTTCTACCACAGTTAACACAAACTAACGGTGCTTACGGAACAATACTGCACTACTTGCATTACACTATTTACAGAATGGTAACAATTATCATTATGACATGTTTTAAAACGTAAATAAAATTAACAGCTACAAACAAGACTACAGCTGGCTTAAAGAAAAGAGTTACAATGAACGAGAGTGGAAAGAAAAGGACGAAGCAAAGTGACATTTATAGTAGTTTATAGTAGTTTTCCCCAGATATTTAAGAATTTATGTAGCTTTCTTTGGGCAATATAACTTTGCTTTAAGACATCGAGTTTATCTTGGAGGCGGAGAAGAAAGCCTTCAAAACATAAGTTGCCATCACATGAACTTGTCGCAAAGATATGGAATTTTGCAATAAGAAGAGTGACATTAAGTGCCTGTTTATTTTTGATATTATTATGCCAACCGTATAGGATGTTAGATTCATTCAAATTGACCACCTGTTTGAATTTCTGGTACCACCAGCTGGTAAATCTATCCCAGAAAGCATTAGATACAGTACAGTGGTACAGTAGGTGGTTTATTGTCTGCTTTTCGGTAGCGCATAGGGAGCAAATGTCGCTATCAGTAATGCCAGCTCCAAAAAGGCTGGATTTGGTAGGTAAGATGTGGTGTATTATTTTATACTGGAAAGCAATTAATTTCGAGTCTTTGGTTATTAGGAAAGGCAATGTGTACACCTTGTGGATGCTTTCTTTGGAGAAACCGTAATTTAGAATTCTGTTCTCTGATGTTGGTGGACTTACGTTGTTGGCTAAAAGTGTAGAGTAGGCGACACGGGTCGACGGAAGGTCTTCAAGAGGCGGTTTTAGGTGCGAGTTGTTTTGATTTAATATATTTTTCCATTCTGTAGGAATGGCAGCGACGAGACCATAGTACAGTGTAAAGGGAATACTGATGTTCACTTTGCGAATGAACTCGTCCAGTGAGAAGAAGGTGTTGTCTTCTTTTAAAAATTGTTTAATACGTATAATCTTAGCCTCAAATAAGGGTTTGAAAAAAACTGGCCGGTCTCCGATCAGGATGCGACTATTATTCCAGATGATTTTGTTGTGAATGCATTGGTCCTCCGAGAATTTGTCAGCATTGTATTCTTGCCAATACTTAAGTAGCGTGTGGTAAAAAGGTGGAAGGTTGTCAAGGTTGAAATGCTTGATATCGTATTGACATTTGGTTAGAAAGGATAAACCTCCATATTTGGCAGCGGTGAACTCTGGTATTATTTTCCATGCTGGTTGAACGTTTTCGGTGATTCTCTTGATCCAAGCAATTTTCAGCGCTTTATTCATGATTTCAAAATCCATCATTCTCAACCCTCCTTGACTTATGTCACTTATTATGGTCTTTCTTTTTATTTTGGCTGGTTTTCCTTCCCATATAAAATCGAAAGATAGTTTGTTTATTTCTTTGACGTAACAATCGGGGATCTCGAGCACAGAGGTGTTATAAATTAGCTTCGACAAACCTAGGGTTTTCATTATTTTTATTCTGCCATGGAGGGTAAGCTTCCTTCTTTTCCAATTCTTAAGCGTATTTTTCAATTTGATAATTTTCTCTCCAAAATTCAGCTTATTTGCAGCGTCGGAGTTGTACGAAAGGAAGATGCCGAGAGCTTGAATCGGTTCTTGAGGCCATTTGAAATTATATGGGGTATCAGTTTTGTTTCTCCAAGCTCCAAGCCACATCGCCTCTGTTTTACTTGTGTTTACTTCTAGACCCGAGGTGTGTTTAAATTCACTTAGAAGCTTCAAAAGGTTAATAACAGATTGATGGTCGTTAACGAATACTGTAGTATCATCAGCGAATTGGGTGACTTTTATTTCCTTTCCGTCAACGGTGATGCCTTTTATGTCATTGTTGCTTTTCAAAGCCCTTGCGAGAAGCTCAATACCAATTACAAATAGAAGGCCCGATAAGGGGCATCCTTGCCTGACGCCTCGGTGCAATTGAAAAAAAGGTGACGCGTGACCATTGTTTAGGACACAGCTAGATACATTGTGGTAGATGACTTCTATCCATCTTTGAATATCTAGGCCAAAATTGAACAGTCGAAGCGTGGATAATAGATAGTTCCATTTTATTGTATCAAAAGCTTTTCGGAAATCCAAAAAAATTGCAATTCCAGGCATATTTAAGCGCTTAGTGAGAAACATGACATCTTGGATTAATCTGATGTTTTCGCCTATATAGCGGCCTTTTACATATCCGGTTTGATCAGGATTGATGATTTTGGGCAAGGTTTTTTCTATTCTTTTGGCAATGACTTTGGTAAGTATTTTATAGTCTACATTCAATAACGAGATCGGGCGTAGATTTTCAAGTATGGATTTGTCTTTGTTCTTTTTGGGAATGAGAGAGATTACCCCGCGCCGTTGACTAATCGACAGAGAGCCGGACTGAAAGGCGAAGTGGAAACTAGCTAACATTTCGGTTCGCAGCTCGGGCCAGAAAAATTGGTAAAACTCAGCTGGGAAACCGTCTGTACCTGGTGTTTTGCATTTTTTGAAGTCTTTTAACGCGCTTAGACATTCGGCATCTGTAATTGGCCCGTCACATAGTTTTTGATCTTCGGGTGATAAAGGTGTTACTAATTCGGCTTTCAGGAAGTTATTACCCTGAGGGATGTCTTCATCACTTTCTTTGGATTGATAGATTGACTCGTAGAACTTTTTTTGCTTGTCTAGGATGGCTAGTTGATCATAAATGTATGTGTCATCGTTTATTTTCAGCTTGTTAATGGCTTTTTTGGTTTGGGTACGGTTTTCTAGGCCGAAAAAATATCTGGTGTTACATTCACCTTCTTCATACCATCTTACCTTGCTTCTGAGGATCGCGCCTTTTACTTTGAAGTGCATGATTTTTTGCAAACGTAATTTTGCTGCAAGTAGTTCGTTTTGGGCATGGTTATTGTTAGGATTTTTTTCTAGACTTAGCAGAAGTTCATTTATTTTCTTTTGGAGTGTCAGTTCTTCGTTTTTACGTCTTTTTGCTTTCGTTTTGGAATATTTTACAGTAAAACCCCTAATCTCCATTTTTATAAGATCCCATTTCAAACCTTTATCTTCAACGTTTTTATATTTGGCCTTGAACAAATCAATGTTTTTGCGTAGAGCGTTAACATAATTGTCATCTTTAAGTAGAGCGCTATTAAATTTCCAAAACCCTGGGCCTCGGCGTTGTTTATTAAATCTGGCCTGCAAGTGTAACGAAATTGCAGAATGATCCGTTTCGGGCGCATGGAAAATTTTACACGTCGCATCTACATTTGTGAGCTCTTTCGAGATTAGAAAGAAGTCTAATCTGCACTGTATCTTGTGAGACTTATTTCTCCAAGTGTACGATTCGAGGAGAGGGTTTAATTGACGCCAGATATCGACTAAGTTGTAAGATGTACACAACTCTTCGATTTCCTTAATTACTGACGCTTTCTGGGCGACCGCGTTTCCACCTTTTTTGTCTTTGTCCGACAAAGCGCAATTAAAGTCACCTCCGATAACGATATTTTCCTGAGAAAAGTCTTGCAGCTGATGGTGTAGGGATCTAAAAAATTTGGATTGTTGGTTTAGGTCATTTGGTGCATAGATGTTGACTAAAATTAAACGTGCATCTTCGACTGATACGACCAGAATGATATATCTTCCGTTTTTGTCAGAAATACACTTTTCTATTTTACAATCAAGTTTAGGGTTTATAAGTATCATTACTCCCTTGCTGTTTGATGTACCGTGGCTGAAAAAAGCTTTGCCGCCCCATTCAACGGACCAAGTGTCTACGGTAAGTTTAGTGCTGTGGGTTTCCTGAAGAAATGTAAATTGAGCGTTTTGGTTGTGGATCCATCGAAAAATTGAACGGCGCTTAATCGACTTGTTGAGACCTCTTATGTTAATTGAGAGGCACTTAATGTCCAGATTTTCAATAGTGTCCATTGATGGTGTGAATAAATTGACTTAAGATATGCGTGATTAAGGCAACTTGAGGTGAGATACAGTTTTGACGGCTTCCTTTTCTCCTTTGGGACTGGTGAAATTTGCATTTGTTGGGTTTTATAGCATAATTGAAAATAGTGAAATTTAATGGAAATAAACAGACACTGCATGTAGCTAGAAACACTACAACACTCAAATACACCGGGAGTGAAATGCTAAAAAACATACAACAATTTAAACAAGACCTCTGTAATGATCTTGAAAACGCACTAGTTGCGTTTCGGTCTGGGAACAGCAATTTTAGTTGGATTGGTTGTCAATTGATTGCATTTGTCCGTCCGCTAAAACGGATTAGTGTATGAACAGCTAAATTAACACAAGGCTAAATCAAGTGGTTTACCAACGGGCCATAATTTCCCTCTAATGTAAAGCTTATCAGGCTGGGACTTACTGAATGCGGCTGGGATTTTGTTCCTCTTTGCGAGTTTGAAAGTGTCCATTTGTTTTCTTCTTCTCTCTACAATGCCGTATGGCAAGTCTTGGTACATTCGGAATTCGGTGCCTTTCAGTCGGTGGCCCAGAGATAAAATGCGTTCACAATCCTTGTAATGTAAAAATCTAGCTATGATGGGTTTTGGTTTTGTATCATTACTACTAGCGTTGGATTTCTTTACCTTTATGCGGTGTACACGCTGCATCTCGACCGATCTGGCGTTTTCGTAACCGAGGTGTGTTTCGAGGAAGGTACGAAGCACATCTTCGGTGTCTTCTTGGTGAGCGCCATGTCCGGTTTCTTCTTGGATGTTCTCGAATTTTATGTTCTCACGCCTGGAATATGCTTCTAGGTAGAGATTTTTATTTTCCAGTTCTTTGATATTGCTATCCAATTCGGCGTATTTCTTGGAAAGTTCGGTCATTTTAAGGTTGATCTGCTCCTTATATGTGTCAAAGCCTTCGGTAGTTTTCCTTTGTTGGTCCTCGGTGAAACTTAAACTGTCCTTGAGGTCGTTTATGTCTTGGTTTGACGTCGCTTGAACACTTTCCAGGGCGCGAATTCGGTCGTCCATTCGAGCGAGTGTATCTTGCAGGCCTTTAACAGACGTTTCAATTGCATCTAATTTCTCTAGCTTCAATAAGATCACTTCCAGTTTTGCATCAAGGTTTGCAGACATCTCTGGTGTTGTTAAGGAGTTGGTATCTTCCTCGTGGATTGAAGCCGTGTCGAAAGTAAAATTAGAACCTCTTGGTTTCTTGCGGTTCTTCGACGTTCGGATGGGAGGTGAAGTTTCCTCCGAAGAAGAAGATAGAAATCTTTTCTTTTCTAATAATTTTTGTATAGTTTCAGCCATGAAAAGGTACGAAATGTAGTTGTTTTAGCGGACGGCCATGAAACACGTCTTTACTTCATTACGGCCCAGGCTCCCTGTGTTTTCACCATCCTTTAATAAAGTGATCTGTAGCGGTTTTAAAATATAAACATTTTACATGCAATTGCTTGTTTATTTTCTTCGAAATTCCAGTGATTTTCCGTTTGTTAGTATTTATCCAGGTATTTATGTATTCCCGACTGGTTAACCTGTAGCCGTTCACAGCTTTTGTTTTGCTGCTCCACCATTCGGGACTACAGTGTAGCAGTTTGAAAGTTCTGCTATTCACTCTCAGCCGTTCACAATTTTTTTTGGAGCCGTTTAGCCGTCCACCTATGATCTTCTACGCATGTATTAAAAAGCCGATAGATCTATGTGTAGCGACCATACATGACTGTCCTTTAGGGCCTCTTCATATGAGCCCAGTTGACCAGGCTGGCTCGGTTAGTGGGATGAATTTTATCATTTCTTCACATGGGAAATTACAGCCCAGTTACCATGATGAAAAGTGGTGACGTGACCATTCACGCATGAAATTTAACTAACACGTCTGATGAGAATTTTTCGCTTTTATCAGTTTTAGAAACCTCAAAATCCATTATCTTTACTTTAACTATCAAAAGAAATTATTCCGAACTACTGTATAAATAAAAGAAAAAAGAAGTCAAAATCAAATACTGTCCAATCTACTGATGAAAATGCATTGCATCATTTTCATTCCGGTAACCAGGCTGGAGTGTTCATATGGAAAAAATTCCATCCCAGTTACCGAGATCTTGGTTGGAAAAAACCGAGGCCAGCCTGCCCTCTCACATGAACAGGTAGAAATTTTTACAAAGCATTTAGTGGTAAGGCGAGATCTCAGGAACCAGGCTCATATGAAGAGGCCCTTATTCTGTTCGAGGTATGTAGTTCAAGATTTCCTGCTGAAACTTGTTTCAGTTAGGGCCTCTTCACATGAGCCCGGTTGACCAGGCTGGCTCGGTTAGCGGGATGAATTTTATCATCTGTTCACATGGGAAATTACAGCCTGGTTACCATGATGAAAAGTGGTGACGCAACCATTCACGCATCATTGAAATTTAACGAACACCTCTGGTGAGAATTTTTCGCTTTTATCAGTTTTAGAAACCTCAAAATCCTTTTAATTATCTTTACTTTAACTATCAAAAGAAATTATTCCGAACTATAAATAGAAAAAAAAAAGAAGTCAAAGTCAAATACTGTCCATTCTACTGACGAAAATGCATTGCATCATTTTCATCCCGGTAGCCGGGCTGGAGTGTTCATATGGCAAAAATTCCAGCCCAGTTACCGAGATCTTGGTTGGAAAAACCGAGATCTAGGCAACCGGGCCAGCCCACCCTCATATGAACACGTAGAAAGTTTTACAAAGCATTTAGTGGTAAGGCGAGACCTCGGGAACCGGGCTAGCCCGGTCAACCAGGCTCATATGAAGAGGCACTTATAATGTTCTTCGGTGCGATTTTAATGTGACATATCCAAAACACAAAGAAAATAAAAGCCTATTCAAACTCGACCGCGGTATTTCATTACCTCGGTTTTACCTCGGTTAGTTTTCCTGCGGCAACTTTGGAGCCTGACCGAAAAAATTCCTCGGAAAAAAGCGGCCTGCACGGGAATACCGAGGGAAAGTCACGAGGAGGTCAAGCGGCAATGACGTGGTAAAGGGGTCAATACTTTCAGGCAGTACTGTATACAGTCAAACCTCGATTATCCTGACCTTGATTATCCAGATTCCTCCATTATCCAGACGTGCTTAGCTGGTCCCAGTTTTACATGACTATTAATAAGCCAGGTTTAAGATCAATAGTTTGTAAAACGTCTTTCCCTTCAAATTAAGTAATGAAACTCCTGTTCAAACTGAAGTTTTTTTGCTTCAAAACACAAATCTAGACCTGTACATATTTTGAGCTCACACGTGCTGTACTAATGCAATGCATTTCACTGCAGAGCTCTGATTTGCTCAGATGTTCTTTGTTGCTAAGTGAAATTTCACGCTCCATTTGTTTAATCATTTAGTTTTATTTTTGGCTCATTCATATTCATGTTTTCAATTATCTGGACTCTTCAGCTCAGTCCCAATGAGTCTGGATAATCGAGGTTTGACTGTACCATAATTATTGGTAAGAGATATACTATTTCAACCATCTATAAGCCGATTGGTACCAAATGGTGAAAGTGGTTGTCTACAGTGTATCTGTTGACCTTACGGAAACTTCATGTTCTCAGCAGGACAGGAAACACAAATAAGCATATGAGTGCAAACATGAGTTGGGAAGTAACGTTGGAATATTCCACAATAAATTACTTGTATCTCTGTAACTGTCAAATGAACTAGAAATTTTATAACTCCTTAAATTCCGAGATCATCAACTTGTCCTCTCCTGTCTCCTTTAAGGAAGCACTTAAGGCGTTTATTTGTAATAACTATTAGTAGTTTTAGATATACATGTAATGTGATTAAGTATTAACTTTATTACAGCTTGTAACCTATTGTAATTGTATCCGTCGTCATGTTCTTTTTTCAAAATTTCATCTTGTAAAACAATAACTGAGGAGGCCTTAATTAACATAAGCTTCATAGTTTCCTTTAGGTCTCCTCGCCATTGTAACTTCTATCCATTCTATCTTTTTTGTTTTCCTTATAATAATGCTATTTGTGGTTTGGCAAATAAATAAATAAAGATATATTGGCCTTCACTCAGCCTTCCAAATTAAATTGCCATTTAATTGATACAGTTCACTGATTCACTTATGCAGTTGTAATATTATGACAAAGTTAGCATAACAAGATCTGAATTCCTTTCCATATTTTATCAGGTTGATCATGTGCAGATAGTTGTTGTCACATGGGTGAATTTAATTGATATGCTCCGCAAGGATTTCGGTTTTTTTACGTAGGTCAAATAATTACGAAGACACACAGAAAAACAGACAATAAGCTTTCCTAAATAAAACATTTGTTCAGATAAGCCTGTGTTTATGCCTGGAAAGCAAATGCGTTCAATTTTTGCCTCAAGTAAATCTATGTGAAGGCAAAGATGAATTGCGAGTCACTTTGAAGTAGAATTATATTGACTTGAATTGAGCATGTTCTTTTTTATATATGTTATGGGCACTGATTCAAAGAGAGATTCTTACTAGTATGAGTGCTGCATGTACACGAAGTTTTGTTTGAGTAATCAGTTCTTGTTAAAAAGAGATGTTGTCAATATACAGAATTTTCTCACTTGAGAAGTTAATTGAAAAGAAAAAACTTTAATATAGCAAGTCTTGCCCATTGAAAAAACAGGCAAACATAAAAGAATGCAAACTCGTTGATTTTTGAGCTCAAAACCTTTTGCGTGATAATTAGCATGAACACAACAAAATAAACTGTGTAATATATCATTAATTTTTGATTGTTTATTTGTTGCTAAGTGTTGGCTTGACTGCAAAAATTAACATTGTAATCAACTTTTCTGCCCTTAGTTTTGAACAGAATTCTTTAATTTTGGGTTTAATGCAAGAACCCTCTAAATAACCATGAGAAATGTTCAACCAAATTGCGAATTATTGCAAAATTGACAGGCGTTCCAATTGGCAGCGAGAAACTGGCCCAAGTTTCTGCTTCCAATGCTTTCAAAACATTTACAAACCTGACAAGAGTACCAAATTAGGCTTTTATCTACATTTAGGTGGTAAGAAATGGAATAGTTTTCTAAATTATCAATCTACAGTTGTAACATGCAGTATGTTAACATTGACCCCTCTGGTTCTTTGTCTGCCTTTCTTCTTCATGTCTAAGCTTACAATCATTTGCGAAACTGTAGTTGCCTTCGGAATTCCAGTCCGTTGAACCCGCCCCAATGCACTCGGTCATGCCATTGCATTGACCCTCCCCCATCCCCCACCCCTTACACTCAGAATTCCAGGCCATTGAACCCCCACCTTCGGAATTGCAAGATGCCTTCTGGTAGGGTATGGATATTTTCTAGCATCACCCATTATTATATTTAATAATACATTATTTACAATACATTAAATGGATAAAACTATGAACATTTTATTTATTGAATAATTACTTATAAAAACAAGCATAATTGAAATTAAGTCTTAAGATTCTAAAAGTTGTTTTAGGAGCTTGTGATTTTTGTGCAGAGTTTTAAAGTAATTAATTCCAAAGAGTTCCAGTCAAAAGGTTCTTTCAGGTTTCAGTTTTAAAAGGGGGGATATTCAATTGTTTGGGAGTTGCTGGTGGTGGACAACCCTTTGAAACTAGCGATGGATCAGGATACCATTTTACTGTAACTTGTTTTATATGATTTAAGCATATATTTATTGGATAATTGCAATGTGTTGAAGTATTATTTTTTCACTTCTGATCCATAGGAGCTCGACTATGATATTCACTTCTGGATTGGGAAATACTCCACACAAGACGAGTATGGTACAGCAGCTTACAAGACAGTTGAACTTGACACTTTTGTGAGTTTGTTTTAAATGATCTCAGAAAGGCTTAAGCACATTTCTTAAAATATACAGCGTGTAGGGGTAAAATTAACATGCAGAAATAATATACAGGGTTAAAATTCAGATTAAGACTACACTTAGTACAGCTAAAACAAAACACAGACTACAGTAAATTAGTATTTGATCCACCATAGTTAAAGTGTATATGACACAAAATTTTTCATTAGCTTGTTCGAAAGAGCTTTTGAAATGATGAAGAATGACGTTTGTTTTATTGTGATAGCACTCTTGGTTGCCGAGTTATTCAAGATTTTGATTTATGCAAATTAGAGGACTTGTGACGTCACAAGGTGGGTCCAAAATGCAGTAAAATCACAAAATATGGAATATCTGTGCAAATACTAAGTCTACAAGGTTGAAATTTTGCAGGGTTGATGTGCTGCCAGAACTACACATTGTGATAGTGGTTATGATGTCACCATAGCAACATACTCGTTACCAGACCTCTACCTTCCCAAAGGATAAAATCAGAGTTTCCCTCCACAAGAAGTGCTATTTGCTCTTGATGTTTGTTCAGTGGGTGCGAGCGAATATGGGCATTACACAGCACAAGTATAAGAAAGTCTGTTAGACCTTGGAGCAATAAATAAGGCATTTTTCATTTGGGAAGGTAGAGGTCTGGTAACGAGTATGTTGCTATGTTGTTGGTGACATCATAACCACTATCACAATGTGTAGTTCTGGCAGCACATCAACCCTGCAAAATTTCAACCCTGTAGACTTAGTATTTGCACAGATATTGTGATTTTACTTCACTTTGTACCCACCTTGTGACGTCACAAGTCCTCAAATTTGCATAAATCAAAATCTTGAATAACTCGGCAACCAAGAGTGCTATCACAATAAAATAAACGCTGTTCTTCATCATTTTGAAAGCTCAAACAAGCTAATGAAAAATTTTGTGTCATATACAATTTAAAGCAAATGGGCGGGTGTAATAAAATTATGGCAACACCTCAACAAAATCATCAATTTTTTACCTGCTGCTTTTTATTCTGCTGATCTGTGATTCTAATTTCCATTTCTTTGTCTGCTTAAAAATCCCTTACTTTTCCCTGGAGTGTTTGAAATACATGGATGTTCAAAAACACCTATAATTTTGCCTGTTAATTTTATGCAGTCTCAGTTCTATACCTTGCTCAATTAATGAGTGGCTAATAACTAGGACTGAGTAGAATTGCTTGGGGCAACAAGGATAGTAATTAAGATGATGATACAGTATATATAATTCAGCTGTTTGCATCCATAGGTCTGGGTCATACCTGCAGTGACATAAAGGCAAAAATTACATGGCATAACGAAGAGTACAGTTTTTCTTTATGTTGTTTGAGTGTAGCAGATACTCTCTACAGAGGCAGACTTTCTTCAAGCAAATCAATGAAATAATACTTGACATTGAAAGTAAATCAACCTCAGAAAAAATAAAACTACTAATGAACTCTAACAGCTATCATGTAAATAAGCTAGTAATGAAGTTTGTTTCCTCATGTATGGATATACGTGATACATTGTTATTATCGAAAGAAAGCGATGTACATGTAACTTAGGATATTATTACTATTACCTTGGTTTGTTCTTTTAAATTAGTATAATATACTTAAGCATTTGCAATACTGTAAAATCTTGCGGTCCTGCAAATAAAGCGATTTACTACTAATGCCATTGTTCTCCTGCAGTCTAGTTGTTGTGTTATTCACATTGGAGGCATAAAACTTTGATGCAAGCTGTTTTTTTGCACTTGCATGACCTTACAATATTATATTGTCTGCTATACAGTCTGCCCCACATAATTATTTTACCTAGCAAACTGGTGGTGTGACTAAAATTAATGTTTGTAATGATGAGTGATTCATGAATAATGTATTGTTCTCTTTTAATTCTCAAATTGCAGTTAGATGATAAACCTATCCAGCATCGAGAGGTCATGGATCATGAGTCCGAGCGATTCAAAACATATTTCAAGACTATGACGAAGTGGAAAGGCGGGTGAGTGATTTCATGTTAAACAATTAGATTGTGACATTTTGTGACTTTCCAAAGCTCCTCATGGAGACTCAGGTCCTGAGGTGTAATGAATAAGGACTCCCTAACTGGACAATAAAAGTACTAAACACACTCGAAAGTTAGTGAAATTAGAAATACAACATGATAGAAATGCATGAAACCCCAAATGGAAACCCAGAAAAAAATCTGAGTTCCAGATGGGATTTGAACCCATGACCCTCTGCAATCTAGACAAACCCTCTAGAACCACTGAGCTACTGGAGAGTTTATGGTGAGCAAGGATGAAATTTGTAGAAATACAGTTCATGGTAGAAATGCATGAAACCCCAAATGGAAACTCAAGAAGCTAGTAAGGTCCCATGAACCATTTAGGCAGGGGTGATATCAGTATATGTCGGTGGATGATGTCAACACTATTGTTGAATTTGTGAACAGTATTTCTGGCTTGCTTGCACATGATTTACAACCAGGTTCCAACAATCATGGACTAAAGTGTTGACACATTTTAGCAAAACAAATGCTTTCTATCAGTGTCCTTCCATATTTGAAAGAATATCTTTTTTGTTCATAGCCAAGGCCCCCTTACCCCTTTTCAATGTTGAAATACGCTCCGTGGACACTGTCATGTGGTTACAACATTGAAAGGCCAGGGGGGAGGGGGTAGAAATGTGAGAAATGGAGATTGGAAAACCCATGCATTTATTTTGGAAACGTTTTTTTTTTTCTTTTTTTCGGGAGTGTCTCAACTACTTTTATCCATGATTGAAGACAACAATTTCCAATATCATTTTATGCATTATGAGATCATGATGCTTGATGAAGCAAATATAAAACCTGCAAAGTGAGAATAGGAGGTCCCTGTGGACTCTTTGGCAAGGAGCAAGGGTGTGTCAGGGAATTATTAAATTTAAATTATTTGATCGTTCCTTTGGGAGCTAGCTGTGCTGAAAATTGCTTCTTCTTTGCATTAGTGAGAGATTTTATTGTTAATGAACATTGACGTACAGATACTGGGTGTTACATGTTCTGTTGACTTACAGTACCATCAATAAAGTATTGTATTGTATTGCACAGTCACCCTTCATATAAGCTATGAACAGTGCAAAAACAAATGGCAATGGTGGTAAAAAGCTTTGGTCTTAGTTCAAACTTGACTTCTGATCTGACTCAACTTGCTTTGACTCAGGCTCAAACCTGACCTCACTGCTAGGCGCTCCAAGCAAACTATTTCTTTAATCAGAATGAATAGCTTAATGCATTTGGTACATTTATTTGGGGGGGGGGGGGGGGACTTTCTTCATTATCTTAGTTATGATGTAAGTAGTCATTGTTATTGCAAGATATTGAGAACAGTTAATTGTTTAACAGAGCTGAGTCAGGTTTTCGCAGAGTGGAACCTAAGATGTACAAACCTCGTCTTCTTCATGTGTTTGGTGACAAGGTATATTTTTGTGTTCTCTATTCATTTGTTTATTTACTCAATACATATTTAATATTTTTTGCTGCCTGCACCTACGAAAGTATTGATTTCCATGCCAGTGGAGAACATTTGTGTCTTGAAACACTGTAGTTGGTCTGAGTGCAAAATTATCTTGACACTTTTTTTAGTGTACTAGTTTTTCTAATAAAGAGGTGTAAAACTTTTCTTGCCTACAGCTAGTCTTCACATGTTTAGCAAAGTCCCTATGTACAGTATGTTAATGTCAGTGTAGGCTTTTCATTTTTAGATAAATGAGTTTAACCAATAAATCTGCAATCAAGTTTGATTATGGTTCAGGGATTAATATGATTGTGCAGGCAAAGGAAAAGATTGTGGGATGTATGTAAAAGCATAACTTTATTGATCATTTTTTCACAGCACAAGGTGCAAGTCAAAGAAGTAAAGTTCAAGAAGGATTATTTGAATGATGAGGATGTTTTCTTAATTGACCTTGGACTCCAGATTTATCAGGTAAGTTAGTTCAGTATGTGTGTTCAGGGATCGTCAAAAAGACAACAACAACACAAAACACATAACAATCATGCTTAAGAAAGAACTTATTTCACAGTGCCGTTTTATATGCACTCCTTAAAGGCTTATATATATATACTATATATCACGTCTGTTGACCTGTTTTAATCTTTTTGGTTATTTACCTGCTGGTGATCTGTTGTTTTCAAGCTGTCTGCACAATGCAGTATGTTGCTCATAAATAAACATTTTATTACTAGAGGCTGAAAAATGCATGTATCCACAGCGTTTGAATGATTGATTGATTGAATGAATTTATATGAGCATCTTTGACATTGACTGACCAGTCAAATGAATGCCACAAGCATGTAATCAAATAGCAATTTTACAGAACAGTATGGCATTTTAAAGGTGCTCTGTAATAAATATATGCATCGTGTTACAATGGCTTCCCAGATTTGCTTTGACCTAGCTGTTTGTAAACTTTTATGTTTGCTCCTCGGGTAAGGTGGTATTCATGTGTCCCAAGCTGGGTGATCAGAGGTGCATATAAGAATTTATGGGACATACTTATCTCACAGCTGTATGTAATTGTGAGTTATTTTTATAGTTGTGATAATATTATTGTTTTTTTTTTGTTTTAGTGGAATGGTGATCGTAGTAACAAAAATGAGAGATTTGAAGGAGGGAAGTACAGAGACCAACTGAAGGTTAGTATATTTGCATTGATTCTGATTGGCAGTAAGTTTGTAGCGTGGTATGTTTACATTGATTCTGATGGGCAGTAAGTTTATAGCCATTAAGAATATTCCCTAGAAATTGAATTTGGTGTCCAAGAAGGATATGCCTGAAAAAGTGTAAATTCAAAGGCAAGTAAATTCACTCATAGTTTTGGAGACACATAATAAACACAAGATGAAGTGATTTTTTTAAATTGATAACTGTGTTGCATTGGTAATTCAGTGTCACTTCCATCATTTGCTAACATTTCTATCCATTCTGTTGCCTTTTAGTCTGAGCGAGGTGGCAAACCAAGTTTGGAAGTTATTGGTAAGTTTCAGTTTATCGATCAAAACAGAATATTAACAACTAGAGTGTCGGGTAAACCCCATCAGACAGCTGATGTTTATCTCTACTTGGACACATTCACATATAAAATACCCACAAAGACCACTCTTCATTCAGAGGCAACAGAAGCAATACTACTAACATGCAGAATTACTGCTCCTACCCACCTGTTGCTGAATAGTCTGGTAGTCTAGCTATCACTGGTTTGCTTTCACTATGGCGTGTCTTATTTTCTTTATGTTATTGTGGATGAAGAAAGGCATCATCAGAAAGTAAAGCTTCTCCGCTGAGGAAATGCACAAAACCAGAAAGCACCCACATACTCTAGATTATGATTTCACTGACAATAGACACCATAGACAAGCGCTGTCTCATTCAGGTACTGCTTTTTGACAAATTGGTTGGATTTGAAAGCAGGTCTATTTTATACTTGATTTTCACAGATAATGCTATGACCAGTGCCATACCCGAAGAGCTGTTGGACATCTTTGGCAGTGGAGGAGAACCTGGAACCAAGCGACCTAAAGATAAGGTGTGGAATTATTAAGCAAAGCCCCGGCTAAACGATCAAACATTTTCATCCAACATCATGTTTATAGACGAGCATGTCTGACCGTTTAGCCACCTTTCTCAACTTTCCATTTCATTTCATCCAACATTTCGCGTTGTGAACAAATGATTGATCGTTTAGCCACCCCAACCAACAAAGCGTGGATATGCATAGCCGGTCAAAAGCAACCAAATAAACCACATAACGTCGAAGTTTCAGCGATAATACGCAAAAATTGTTCTGTGGATTCACTTTGTCTTGTATTTGGTCAAACATTGTTTGTGCGCAACCACCCAACGTTATGTTTGGATGGGGCTTAAGACAAGGCCATACTTAACAATTATTCATCGAAGTGGAGGTGAATAGTGGTGGATATTTACCGAGCGGCGTCTGAGTTTTCGAGACACCCGCTTCTCAACTGCTTGACCAGG
>JAEMWC010000601.1:162500-165000 GCA_016490735.1 Pachyseris speciosa
TGTCAGCTGGAAACTGAGCCATTATCTTGTTTTCTTATTATGTCCTTGATTTATCTTCAATCCACGATTTTAGTTATTATTATTATTATTATTATTATTATTATTATTATTATTATTATTATTATTATTATTATTATTATTATTATTACGGGAGGTACAGTCTGGCCAAAATGAATTATGGATAAAAAAAATCCTTGCATTGCAGTTACATGCATTCTACCCACCAAGGCCACCATGCTCCTTTCTAGCTTAGCTGATGAGCACCAACTGAAGGCGCACTTTAATCCTGTTACAAAAAAAGTTGGGTTACATAAACAGGAAATACAAATCTATGAAATTACAGTCGAGGGTCCTGATCACTTATACGTTAAGGGAAAACCGGGCATCAAGATATGTTTACAGGGAAAATTACCTCTTGTTGCAGGCAATCAATTGGACGATACTGCAAATTAACCAGTTGTTCTGGGCTCACCCGTAAAACTTAAATTCCTTTAAGTTCTTGATGGAAGTCTGTGTTGGAACGGACCTTTCTATAAATGCCTTTCACCTTTATCTTTCTTTCTTCCTGTTCGATTCTAATTTGATGATTCGTTCTCTTATTTGTTTGGTCGCTCGTTCATTTCTTGTTTGTTTGTTTGTTTATTCGTTTCTCTAGTTGTCCTCTTTCCATTTGTTCGAACGTTACTTGGTTTATCCGTTCGCTTTTTTGGCTGTATTTTCGTTTTATGTTTCTTATTTTCGTTATCGAAGTGTTGTTTCGATTGTTTGTTCGATCTCACTTTTCATTTTTTATTTGTTTTCTTGTGAAAACATCACATCCTGTTTTCCTCTCAGTGCACAATCCCAATTAGTTTAATGTATTTCGGATGTTGCCCCGACAGAACTACCTGAAGTCTTCCCCAAACCCGCTTCAACCGATCACTGTTGTCGAAGAAGGAAAAGAAGTCAGTGAATTCCACCAGGCTTTCTGAGGTATTGTTCTTTGGTGAATACTGGCTCCAGTTTTTCAAAGAGCGGTTAGCTTGATAGACTGCGAGTAGTCTCTTAATGTAATTGCGAGGAGACAATTTCGCGCGCGCGCAGGTATTACTCCCGCCCCACAACCTATCGCCGAAATTACTCGCAGTCTTTTAGCTTGATCCAACGGATAAGTCGCTATCCAGCCGGTAGAATGTAATGCAACTAATTCCTTTTAATACGCTGTGTAGCGACTTATCAGTTGGATAAAGTTACCCGCCCTTTGAACAGTTGGATACAGGTTAACCACAACTGAAGTTGCACATTCTTTAAATGTGATTTTTGCTTACTCTACTGTCACCAGCGTGGCTTTGGTGTGATTAGGTTGATATGTAATTTTGTACAGTGGGTATATCCCTAACTAGCAGACGAAATAAGTTAGAATAGCTCGCAGTTTCATTAGCTGGGTTTGAAACATCCGCTGTTTGAGCGACCAGGGACCCATGAAAGAAAACTTTCAGTTACTCAGTGTGGTGTTAGTTTTCTTTTTGACGAGCATCTCTCTTATTTTGGAGAAAGATTAAATCCATCTCGAAAACTCGAGGCCCCTTGTTAAGTTGGCACCTTAATCTCCGGTTTGTCTAGTACTGGAGGGTTAAGCAACGATGACGATTATATTAATTGACAACGATTGTATTAATTGCAACTCAGAATGTAGGAGGGCCGGCGATAACGAAAACTACCAGGTTACCTTTAATTTTATGTTACTGTCACTAAATGAAGTTGTTGTTGTTATTTCCTTTTCTAGTCATTATAACTAACTGAAAACTTGTGTCCGTGTCCGTGTTAATCCTATGTTGTAATTTAAAGTTTAGGTGTAAGCCCCCCGTGATGAGCTTATTACTCGGGATACTGTAAGTGTCACGAGTTATAAAATGTGTTAGATTTCAGTCCTTTTTTTTCCTGTGCAGCAAAATGCACAATACAATTACGTTCCGGTGTTTTGATTGGCCTATGCACAATAGCAGGCACGTGGCGGTGTGTTCATTGGTTAAAGCAAACCACATAGTCCAGAGGTCGAAAGGCTAACATCACGCGACGGTTAGTTGTTTTCGTAATGTGATACCTTCCATTTAATACGTGACCACAAGTGAACACTCAAGGTTAAATAATCCACTTCGACCGCCGGAACAAATTGTCCTGCACATATCTTTGCAAAGTTGTGAAGCTAGATTTTAATACAGTACAGACTGTCCCCGTGAAAAGGCTTGCCGAGTTTAAGAAAAGGTTGGAAGCCTCGCACGTGCTGTGAGTATCGACGTTGTGACAGTTCTATATTTAGAAAGTCGCCAAGTTGTTTTGATTTAATTTGATCCGGATGTTGTCACAACTCTGTCGCTGTTGTGAAGACTTAAATCCAGTAGAGTTTGTCCGCGTGAAAAGGCTTGCCGAATTTAAGACAAAGTTTGAAGCCTCGCACGTGCTGTGAGTATCGACTCGAATTAGAACGTTGTGTCAGTTCTATATTTAGAAAGTCCCCAAG
>JAEMWC010000601.1:170000-220000 GCA_016490735.1 Pachyseris speciosa
ATCGGTATTTTAAACGAACATCAGCAATTAATTGTGGAAGTGCCTATTTACGGGAGAGTCTTTATTTATGGTATCTATTCAAAGAAGGCAAAGATAGATTTGACAAGAGAACGGAAAGTGAGCTCAGCCGGCCGACGCGAATTACGTGACTTGAGGATTAGCTGAACTTCTAGTTATCCTCAGGCAGTACTGTGAACGAAGTCAGGGCAAGGTAAAATAAAATAAATATAGCTTACTGCAATTAAAATTTGAGGCTACGTATCCGTCTAAACTGTTGGTTTAGAAATAAGCGAACGCAGCTTCGCGATGCGAGAATAATTTGTATATATCCGATGTAAACAAACTGACACAAATTTAGACGCGATTGGATATATTTTACTACATGTAGCTCCATTTGAACATGAAGTTCGAGTGGCACCATCGTCTAAATCAACTGAATTCGGTGAAGTTAATCAATTTGATTTGTAAACAATTCAAATTTTCTTAGCAGTCTACAATGTATTGATCAGTGACATGGGCTTCTGTCAGTGAATTAGCATGGCCTCTGAAATATATTTTGATTGTTGACGTTGGAAACCGGTTTTAATAGAGCGCTTGTGTCGAAGACTGTAGGACTCATGAAGCCGAAAATTTTAAAGGAAGTTAGATTGATGAGGTTTTCCTAAAGGTACATATCGAGGGACAATTATTTTAGCTGCCATTACATTCTGGACTACTTTGTGTCGCTGCGGTTAAATCCTTTGTGTATCCGATACGCAGCACACCGAATATCACGATGCATTGGAAACGTGGTACATGCACATGTTTGGGTTGTATCACTATACAATAAACGATTTTTAAAGAGGAGATCTTTTCACTGAACAGACTCATTGGAATTTTCTGTTTTCACCGTATAAAAGGGCATAAAATGCTTGTGAGATCAGCCGATAGGAATATGTTTATTTCACGAACAGCCGGTCTGTTTTTGGCTCATTCGTTTGCAAAACATCAAATCTTCTCTTAGGAGAGACATGTTACAGGTGACAATACTATGAATATAAATTATCGGTTAAAATCATGTCTTATTTGCCCTCAGAGTTAGAATTATTGAGCTTCCTTCAAAGAACTCTGTAAGCGCAACAGAACTTCCGTTCCCGGGATGACGTCATACAAGCGCTGAACCCAATCTCCCCTTAACTCGGTCGTGAAACAAAATGGCGGCGTTTTTGGTCGTAATTTCGGGACTTTACCGGGGCACAGAAAAGCGAAGATTCAACCGAATCAAAAACATTTTTCACGGTTGTACTTCTAATTCAGACACGAATCATTTAAAATGAAAAAAAATTTTTGGGTTAGGGGCACTTTAAAAAAACACAGAAGTTAAATTATACGAGTGCTCAATTTTTAATCGCTCCGAACATGTTGTCGTTTTTTTCTCTCTTCTTCTAAATAGTGTTGTTTGTTTGTTTTTTGTTTTGTTTTGTTTTGCTTTGTTTTTTTGCTTTTCGGTTATTGTTTAAATTAGTGCCGTTAACAAAATAAAAAAAAAATAACTTTTGAAACCGCAATAGCCACACTGTTAATAAACCCACTCATTTCTTTTAAAGCTCATTGGTTTCACCACTTTATTACGTCAACAGTATTTTGCGTTACGCCTGCGGCTCGTGTGCCACTTCTTTGTTTTTACCACATTTTGACGTCATCTGTGATCTATTACTGAACAGACGCACGGCAACATGGAATCTATTTGTTAAATAGATAGCGAGTAACATAGCCAATCAGAGAACGGCATTCGTGATAGAAAGCTGGTAGATTTATACTTACCCAATATACTAAAGGAACCACTCAGCTTTCGACACACATCTCTGTTGAAAGAAAAACTTTTTTTGCCCCGAGTCGGAATCGAACCGACGTTCCCCAGTTACTAGTCGGGCGTGATAACCACTACACTACCGGAGCAACCACGCTGGCAACGCGGCCACTTTAGAAAGTGAGTAGTATCGCACGTCGGCCATTCCTCGGAACATTTTTCTTTCGAGACTTTTGTGTGTTTCCTGGCTTCTAAATTCCCTGGACGGGAATTAGAAATATATATATATATATATATGTAAATACCTTCGAAGCCATGAAAGCCGTAGAACAATATACTAAAGGAACCATGCAAACACAGTTTGCCACTCAGCTTTCGACACACATCTCTGTTGAAAGAAAAACTTTTTTGCCCCGAGTCGGAATCGAACCGACGTTCCCCAGTTACTAGTCGGGCGTGATAACCACTACACTACCGGAGCAACCACGCTGGCAACGCGGCCACTTTAGAAAGTGAGTAGTATCGCAAGTCGGCCATTCCTCGGAACATTGGAATACTCCAATCCGGAATTGGAATACTCGGTGGAAAAGACGGTATTCGCTTTCTTGAAAAAATAGTATGGTTATTCAAGAACCATTTATTACTGCTTTATGCTGCCCCGATGGTAGAATGAACAGAGTGCGGGATTCCTCGGAATATGCGAAAATCCTGCCAGATTCGCCATAAAACCTCGTGAAGTACACAGGAGGTCAAGTTCACACGTTCGGTCCAGACTGTACTGTTCTGATCTCAGGTCTCCGCTTTTGGAAAACCATATTCGGAGCCTTCCTTATTCGGCTTCACTGGTATAGGAGTGGTCAGAACAGTTCCAAAAGAGACAACAGAATGTTAAACAGAATGTACCCTCGAGCAATCTCGTTCCCAGACTCCTCCCGGCGACCAACTGCTGGCTAACCCAAACCCTAATGCGAACTCTCTCTGGCGAACTCTAGAATAGTGCTAATCCTTAATTTCTTCTTGTTTAGAGCTGAAGCACTGAATGCATTCGAATTAAACTGTTCCTAACAAGTTGAGTGAGGTCACAAAGGCAAGATTATGTGCGAAGCTCCAACTTCAATTATTAATTAGATTGAATGAAAAGTGACTGATCGATATAATCGGCTCCTGATATTTCCTAATTATGCGTTGCATTAAAATTTTCTTCTTTCTTTGCATGAAATGCTAAGATCGGTCAAAAGCTGAGGAAAACGCTGAATTGAACAGTCTCTTTTAATGAAAATCGCTAAATATCAGTACTTGGTATTCAAGCTCAATTGTCCGGGTGAGTGTAGTTCTGAGAAGGAATGCTTGACATTGACTGACGTTTCGACAACCTGAGCAGAAGCTAATTATCATGAAGTTGTCGCTAAAAATAGTATATGCCATGGGTATTAACTTCCCTGTTATACGATCCTGTCTGAGAAACTCTCCGCGAAGTTGGACAAATTAAGATCATTTCTGAAAATGCTTTCACAATAGTTTTTTTACTCAAAGAGCTTTTCTGCAGAACGGAAAGAAAGGACATTTCCCTGACCATCCCCGCCCAAGCTTTTCGTTGAACTTCAATGTCTTTCTAAGCAAGAAAAGATGCAGAATAAATAAGAAAATGACCAAAAGCCAATTACTATTTTGCTTGCGATAGTTTAATCTTGGTCAGTCATTGGATTTATTAGTCAAGCTACTAAAATCAGATTAAGACTTTTCGAAGATTGTTTAATTAACTTAATGCGATATTTCGTTCCTCGGTGTACGTGGAGCTCTGCGGCAGGCACTGAAACGAAATAAAGAAATAACTTAAATTTAAAATATCGTTAAGTGGTATTTGAAAGAAACGTTCGAACTGTGCTATTTGTGCGAAGGTGGACTACACTTCGCGCTATTCAACAAACTCGATCCTATAATTAACATGACAGGCTGAGGGAAAAGATGGAGCAGATGTGTGTATGTGTACGCCATCTTTTTTCGCTCAGTCAAATGGGCCTTCGTCACCACTGGCTCCCAAATGCAATTTTGGCCAAACCATGACTTAATTATTATTTTTATTTCGCCGACTAAATTAGACAATAAGAAAGGAAAATAGCTGAAAATATACAAAATAGCGAGTGCACTTTCAAGAGACAATGCTTGTATGTGAGCAGAGATACCAAGGGTGGAAACCATCAACCGCAGCATTTTTCGTCTATAATTAGGAGGGCTTTCACGAATTGATGTGTACAAATATTAGTCTTAAAGTTAAAATGAATAATTTATTCGCGGACTCGAAATAAACCGGAGGTTTGTGAAATGTAATATTAAAGCTCACTTTCGCTTTTCAAGCTTTCTAGGAAGAATGCCTGAAACAAAATAGAATAAAAGAGTGAGAAGGTAACGCCATAAAAGTATTTGTTTTTAAGACACGTGTGTAAATAAATTAAAGATTTGGAACTTTCTAAAGGTGTACAAAGTTGAAGTAACCCTGGGGTCTGATTAACATTGTAAGATGGGTTTTTATGATTATTTTTGTTATCTTCCATGAAATTTATGAACTAGTAAATATTTCATGTTAATAACATTTGAAAGAAGCCGTGAAAGGCAGATATTAAATGGAAATGACTTTGACAAATGAATGAAACTCTAACACGGTAACTCCTACGACGTAGGTTGTTGGCAAGAATATAAACATGGAACAATATCTGCTTTGTACAACAAAACGTACAAGGTTTTCCTTGCACAATCGATGTTTTTTTTCGACTAATATATTGAATCTTATTTTTCGCGATATACTTACGTGGATGACATTAGTTAGTATGTACGCTCAAATTACTTTACGCTAGCTTAAGTTCTGCTTTCAGAACACTTTTGTTATGCATAAAACTCTGCCAAAAGAAACAGGCAAAACTGACATCTTATTCTTGCCATTTTTTCAACGCTCGTTCTTTAAAATCTAGTTTGTAGCGCATCTAACAAACTTCACTGCGGCTAAATAGGTTTAGCTCCAATTTTTCGTGTATAATATCGTTTCTCGATTTTATGCCAGTTAACAATGGGTCCGGAAAATCTCCTTGTTGTGCATACATTAATCTGTTTGAATTATTCATGTAGAATAGCTTTTCTGTAAATTTACAATTCTAAAATGACAGCGCGGGGTTGGACAATAAAAACTATATTCATTCGCGCCACCTGTCAAGCTCCGATGTGTCGCCCTCTTTGGTAGAGTGAACAAAACTCTAAACGAAAACATCGAATTTTATCAAGTGGCGTACAAGATATAATTCGCGTCTAATTCTTCGTGAAGTGTATTTTTTTTCTTTGCTTTTATTCGACAGCCTGCTGAAAGTTAAAAGGGCATCAACTGCTCGTTTTCTTTTTGCATTATCGTCATCTGTGAGGCCGGCGGCCGCCGAATGGAGGACAATCGCGGATTGAATCACATCAGCGATCAAGCGACTGAAAGCCACAACTCCACTATCCTGGCACCAAAACGAATGGCTCTGGTCGAAAACGGCGGCAAAGGTCGAAGAATAATAATCAATGTCAGCGGGCTACGGTTTGAAACGTACGAGAAAACACTTTGTCAATTCCCAGATACACTACTTGGCTCGGCAGCAAAAAGGGATCTCTACTATGACAGCGAAAACAGTGAATATTTTTTCGACAGAAATCGCTCGTCGTTTGAAGCAATTTTATTTTTTTACCAGTCTGATGGCAAACTTGTGCGACCGAGTGGGGTTCCCTTTTACGTCTTCTCCGAAGAAGTAAAATTTTTTGAACTCGGCAAGGAACATCTTCAGCGACTCGAAGTAGAGGAGGGATATATCACCGACGAAAACCGAATATTGCCGACAAACGAAGCACAGAGGAGGATCTGGGAATTATTTGAATATCCCGATAGTTCATTGCCAGCGCGGCTCTTAGCTCTGTGGTCTGTGTCGGTAATATTACTTTCGATCGTTGTATTTTGCCTAGAGACTTTACCAAGCATTAGATGTGATGACGACGAAAGTGGGCCAGGTTGCGCCAAATACAAAAAGAATGCTACCTCAAACGGTAAAGACGGCGGTGATAGAGAACAACACGATGTTTGGTTCGTGATCGAAATCTTATGCATTACTTGGTTCACAATAGAATACTTAGTGCGGCTGCTTTCTTCGCCGCAAAAGTTGGTCTTTATTCGCACGTTTCTAAACATTATTGACTTAGTAGCGATTCTGCCGTACTACATAACACTTCCGATGAAAAAGCGAGTCACGTCGCTAGCTGTGCTTCGTGTGATTCGTCTTGTTCGAGTTTTTCGCATCTTCAAGCTGTCGCGGCACTCCAAAGGCTTGCAAGTGCTGGGTTACACCTTGCGTTCAAGTTCAAGAGAGTTAGCCATGCTCATATTCTTTCTCCTAATCGGTGTGGTTCTATTCGCCAGCGCTGTTTTCTACGCTGAACAAGACAGCGACAAAAGCCAATTTAACAGCATTCCGGATGCATTCTGGTGGGCAGTCGTTACCATGACAACTGTTGGGTAAGAAAAAACTTGCTGAGACTTGAACCTGACTTTTCACCCCCGAATAACGACCAAATTTCAAAATATCCCAAATTCTGCACATCCCACTTTGGGAAAAAAATGAGAAAAACAAAACAGCGCCCAAGAAAAATTCTGGAATGGTTATACGTTAGAATAAATGTGAGGGTCTTCAATTTGAGGGAGTCCAAATTCGCCTGCGGTCATATGCGCGACCTTTCTGCTTTTTGAGTTATATATCTTATTGCAAGCAACATTTGACCAGAACCAGTTCAATAATTATGGAAAAGCTTATTTGGCGTACACGAGCTGAATATGCAGTATATCAATATGAAGTATATCAAGCTTGCGAACGACGCGTTTTAATGCATTGTCAAAGCTCACTTTGGCTGATGGAAAACTCAAGTTTCCCGAATTTTTTTCTGATAATTGAATTAGTTCTATTCATAATGCATTTCGCTGTACGACATCGGAAGTCGCAAGTCGTTTCCTAAGGAGACACGGATGGAATAAGATATGATCTCGACTGAAAGTACGTTGGACTGTTGTGGGCATGCAAACGACTTATCTTGCATTTTATTTTCTTTGACTGTTTTCGAATTTTAATTATTTTCAAGAATATTGCATCATCCTTTGTCACCAACGCAACAGAAGTGAGAGGGAAAAATGCCTCACTGGAGATCAAAATATGATTTCATTTCAGGTTGATGCATACCATCATAAATTTTTTTGCTACTTTGTCTCTTTTCTTTTCTTTTCCTTTTCTTTTGTTTTTTTTTTTTTATTTGTCTGGCGCCGTTAAGTTAAGATTTGAAAAGTTCCTAAGAAAATAATATGCCGAGCGTCTGTATTATACTCTGCATTGAGTAACATGCATAGATGAGTGTTTATTTACATAACATCAATAAAGGATACTGCGTGACATAATTGCGATTTCGTTTAGTTGTCTACGTCGAAAAACGTGAACACCAGTGTCGAAGATAATGAGAAATCTGCTTGAAAGTCGAACTTGAATTACAGCGTTATTACATTGATAAAATTCATTTGTTTGGGTTTATTCAAGTGCCTTTATGATCGTAACAATTTGTAGTGTAATACACTGCTTGAAACGTATACACGAAAGTCACTGTAATTTAAAAAGAGAGTAAATCTGTAAGATTTCTTTTTGGTGTTGTCGGAGAGTTTCGTTTGTTTGCATTTAAATTTGCATGCGAATAAGAAAAAGCATTGTAGCTTTCTCAAAGATAAACCAACTGAGACACAAGTAAGAGACAAAACGGGTACGCTAACAAACATGTATATGAATGAATATCCGATTTTCCTTGTGCGCGTGCCTGCCTTAACTTTGTGCCGTTACGTATGGGAGAGAGTAGGGAGCTTAAGCTTCGAAACGACGACAACAACGGCAACGAAAACGTCAATTCAAAATGTGATTTTTCGCGATTTTTCCAACTTATATAATGTATCCAGGAACAAGAGCCAAGAACTAAATTACTGTGGCTGGCGTTGAAGTTAAACAAAAAGGGAGAAAATATTACTGTCATGCGCTCTCGTTTCCCACAAGACCTAGCCTTGATATTTGGTCATTTCACGTTGTTGTTTTGCAGAGGACGGTAAAGAAATGTATGAAAATGTAAAACGCACTTGCAGAGCGATTTTTTCGCTCATTAAAACTTATTGTTTTGTGGCGTTCTCATTGCCGTTGCAGTCGTTGTTGCTTAAACATCCCTGTTTACCGAATTCGCACCCAAGCTTTACTATGACCTCACGCCGTACTGATTTATGAGAAAGAGGTTATTCCGGAGATGAAACTCAAGAGCTCGCCAATGCTTTAGTCCGAGCTACAGTGGAACCTCGATTAAACGAAGTACCAAGGGACTAGAAAAATTGGTTCGTTATATCGACGGTTCGTTATATCGAGGTCCTTTACCGTACATTTTAAAAGTTCGAGCTGAATAATAATAATAATAATAATAATAATAATATGATAATAATAATAATAATAATTTAATATCTTATATTACGCGAGTTACATAGAAGATGCTCACTCGCGCATTACAAACTGAAATGCTTTGAATATTAAAACACTACAATACATATGCCTATATACCTATTATATGGAATTTTAAGCTAATACAATGATTTAAATCATATAACAATGTTAAAACCTTAAAATTAGAATTAACTACAACTTAATCGTACGCCTTCCGAAAAAAAAAAAGGTTTTGAGTTGACGCTTAAAATTACCTATGTTGGTAGAAGACCTGATTTGTACGGGTAAAGAGTTCCATAGTTCTGGTCCAGCCACAGTAAAAGAGCGGTCACCAAGGGTAGATAGAGTTCTTAATGTAGGTCGCTGGAGTAGAAATCTATCATCGTTTGTCCTTAAAGAGTATCTAGAAGGAATATCGCTCGTTATATCGACCAGGACTTCTGTATGTAGAGGCTCGTTAAATAGAGGTTCCACCGTATGTATACAAGAACTAGGCAGTATCAAATGGAAAAGTTGGGTGTTGTTCGAAGCACCATGTTCTTCCTCCTGCGACCGTCGGTCAGTTTTCCATGGTGATCAATGATGCGATCAACAATAGCGTCGCGATAGTTGAAAACGTACACGTTTGTTCTTCGATCATGGATGAAAACTTAGTCCATACTTGGTCCATAATATTTCATATTCGACCAATTCCATTGTCTAAAAATGGAGAAAAGATTACTTTGTCTTGCGATCTGTTTGCGATCTCTTTCCATGGCGGTCTAAGACAGTCAATAGCAGACTAATGTTTAGGTGGACATTACAAAGGCAAAAATTTAAACATTGGATGTCTAAAGTTTTATTTGTAATCACATGACGTTCATGTTCCTTAAAACAGTGGGTTATAAGGTTGGTCTCGAATGTCTTGATGGAAGTCAACAGGAAATTGATTTGAAATATTTCTCCAAGGAAGCATTTGCCTTCTTGTCTTGTCATTCACATTTATTAGTAATCATGAGTTTTCGTGTTAAATGTTTTATGTAAACTATGAGGTCTGTGTGAAATGAAGATGCGTGTTTTATTAGCTAGAATTGACGTTTTTTCAAATTAATGCAAGTCATGAAAATAATAACAGCATTTTTCAAGCTGAATATTGCCCTGAATATAAGTTGCTTCTATCCGTTAATCGCTCTTCTGAGTGATCATCATGTCATGTAAGGTACATCCAAAGAGCCTCAACCCTTGAAATGCATTTATTTGTTTCTTTGCGTTACTGTGTCCCCGGGTTTGATTTGCGGCCTATCCTATTTTATTTCCTACGCAGGTACGGTGACATGACGCCACTAACCTTCGGTGGTAAGATCGTGGGCTCGATCTGCGCCATTTCCGGCGTGCTGACCATCGCTCTTCCGGTTCCGGTCATAGTTTCAAATTTCAACTACTTCTACAAACGCGAGGAAATAAACCAAACTCTGGAAATGGCTGAGAACGGTGAGTGTGGGAAGGAGCAGTTTGACGGCAATGATTCTATCAACGGACCCCTAATCAGCCCCTCTGGGCACATGGCTGTCAGCACGTTTGATTCGTATGGTATGGAGGAAGTTAAAGTGAAAACTGAGACTCCCGTATGACATGAGAAAACCTTCCCGCCCAACCGAATGATACGTTGGGGATACGCCTGCTTCAAATCATCGAAAGCTGCGCTTTGCAAATTTCACCCAAACTCTGGCACTTTCGCATTACTCGCTTTGCTGGAATACAAAAGACAGATAAGTGTGAAATATATAACTCACAATGGAAGCTTTACCAGGTGTTTACGATTTTATTGACAACGATAGAGTCGAACAGATCGAGTGTATGTTGTTCAGCTCTCTTTGACAGGATTCAAGTTTTCGGGACCTGCGTTATGGAATCCGATATTGAAGAGCATACTTATTTTATAACAGGAATTGTTATATACCTAGACTTTCACTCAACAAAACGAGCACTGCGATTGGTAGATTCCTGGTCACGTGTCCCTGACCAAATTCAAATGTATCCCGATCGGGATACAATTCCGCAGTTGTTGCCCGCGCGCAGGATACAACAGCACGTGATTAGTGCATGACTAAAAAGTGGCATGATCTTCAGCACGTGCTCACGTCAGCTTGATTGACGAAGGCGGACCTGAGAACACTGCCAGTTTTCAGTTTAAACCAACGATAATACTTGGAACCTGAGACTAAAAGGAAAAGTTTTTCTCAAGTATCAGCCGACGAAATTGAGCACCTAATAGGAAGAAAAGATTCGGAAAATACAAAAAAAGGCATGTTCTACTTTTTCAGGTACTTTTAGCCATTTGTACATTATTCATTCAGCAGGCTTGTGAGCAAAGACGTGTTCTTGTAGTGCCGTCTTTGTTTCTTTGTCAGTTCATTTTGCTGTGGTTATGGAAGGGAAAGTCTCGGTATATAACAAAGCACTTAATGTATGATCCCTCGGGAAACTAGTTAGTTTTGTTTTCCCTCGAGTCCTGATGTTTCCCTCGACTACGTCTCGGGAAACATCAGGACTCTCGGGAAAACAAACTAACTGTTTCCCTCGGGACCATACATTAAGTGTATATTATTGACCTTGATTGGGATACATGATTCCTGGATTTTTATTGTATTTTACAAAACTAATTGTCCAAAATACTTCTAACCACCAGGCAAGGAACGATATTTAGGAGACTTGAAAATATAAAGGCTATCCAGACTTTAATTTCTTTCCATCACAGCCAAATTCGTTGTATCGCGCTGGGCGTTTTGCAAACGTCGAAGGGGTTTTGGGTTTTTCTGTTCCGCCAATCATCTAATTGGGGGCGGAGTTATGCAAATCACAACTCGACGCGTTCTGATTGGGCTGTTTGCATAACCCAGCCCACAATCACAAAAATGTGTGGTATCAGCTATTCAAAAGGGGCACCATCACGGCAATTCTTGTTATCAGTTATCAGTTTGTTCAAACTGCGAGAAGTACTTTTTCTATACACGAACGGTCCGTTTACGAATAGATCGATCTCAAATGATTTGTCGGAAGGAAAAGAAACAATATTATTTTATGGCGATTTTTCCAAGTCACAGTGACAAAAATTGTGTAAAGGTCCGTTAACTTTTTCAGATTATAACCCATTTCCTCCAGTCATCCGTGTCCATAGCCAACAGCAAATACTTTAGATGCACATAGCAAGTACTACGCACTAGGAAGACTGTACAATTTGTTATAGCTTCTATTGTTGCAAATACATCTTTGGTTTTATCCAAATTACGCGACAGCGCCACTTTAAGTAGTTCTCTGTTCAGGGTACAATCCCAGAAGTAGTACGCTGAACAGTGCCAGAGTATAATTACATTTTACTCACTCTACGGATTTTTCAGGAGTGCTCGGGACTGCATGCTCCTTTTGGGGATGACAGCTTTTAGTGGCGATCTGCGAACTTAATTCATTTGGTCCTGATTTAGTAGATTTTCTAGCTTTTACAGAGCCTAGCTGTGGTGCCCTGTGTTTGGCATGCAAGGTATGGATTTGTTACAAATATGAAAATTCGGGTTTAGACAGCAGAAAGTAAATTTTAAAACATGACGACATTCTTTAATTTTTTGTAAGACATGTTTCGATGTTGCAAACATCATCGTCAGTTACAAAATGTTTGAAAAACCGTTGGTACTAAATGACAACTAAGTGAGACATGCATAATCAAATATGTTGTTAAAAGGTTCTTCTTGTCACTTCATTATAATTTATTCGCTTAGTTGTTATTTAGTACCAACGGTTTTTCAAACATTTTGTAACTGACGATGTTTGCAACATCGAAACGTGTCTTATAAAAAAATTAAGGAATCTCGTCATCTTTTTAAAAATTAGGATTTATTATCAAATGTAATGGATTTAATGAATTAATGATGTCCAATCTTGTACATGTGTATTCGATAGGGTTATATACTATACTTAATGCCGTCAAAAATTCTGTAAAATATATGCCCTCAAGAGAGAATGAGGTAAGAGAACAGATCCCCCATACATGGGCCTCTTCCAATGATAGTTTTTTAAAGTCTATTTTTAGCTTATGGTTCAGAGGCGCAGCTATTTTTAGCGAGGCACTTGATTGGCCAGTGGTAATGACGTAATGAAATTTCAAATATCCGCGGCTTGAGCAGTTTGTGAAAAAAATGACCTCCCTAGTAGAGAGATTACGTTCGTCGTCGAATCTCAAAACTTTGTTCGTTCGTCGGCGAATTTCAAGCTCGAAGGGAAAAAGCCGATCAAATGCATGTACATGTCTCAAAATCTGACGGAAAGTTGCCAAAAAGCTATCAAGAAAATATAAAAAACTAGTGGGCGCCCTTCACGGTTCATTTGAAAGATACAGATCTTCGTCCAAATACTGTAAACAGCGAAGTTTCGCCATATAACTTGAGTAATTTTCGAGTTTTATTTGTTTGAACCGGTAGGAATCCGCGTTTGGATGTCAAAAAACAGGGAAGAATTTTATAGTGGATCGCCCTGTTTAAGCTCGTGTGGTTTCACAAGCACTGTCTTTGTTATAATTAACAGCATGTTTTGCCGCTGAGAATCTTTAATTGAAGAAGCTTCATCGCTGGACATGGGAAGTAACAGTGAAACTACTGAGGCAATTAAGGGTTTTCGGTGTGTCTGCTTAGCCTGCTATTATGCAGCTCTGAGTTCCGAGTGATTGTTAACCGACTAAACTATTAGGTTCGGCGTTCTCGGCTCCTTGTATAGTCTCTTCTACAGACATTTATGTCAAAATTGCTTAAGCAATTTTTCTAGCTTAGTGCAAGACATGTTTGTTACTTGTCTAATTTCTCCACCCTATCCAAGCGAAATCTTCGAGAAAACGTTCGCATCGCACTTTGTTTTCCTGTAATGTTTAGTTTTTGATCCGCTTTGAATTCCTTTACACTTTCACCTGAAAGTAGTTTGGACTCAAGAATGTTTGTTAGTTCGTTTCTCTTCCAAACGTTTGCGGATCTGGATCGCCGTAAAACACTTCGTTTTCCCTGCTGCTGCTTAAGTTTTGGACAAAAAATTGGCCCACGGAAAGCGATGCAAGTTACTCGATGCCAGTCAAAAAACATAATAATCGATTCGTGGAGCTCCGCTTTTAGACTTGGCTAAATATATATTCTCGTTGCGAATGCTCATTGCGCTCAGACTACACTTAAAAAAAAGACTGACAATGGTGATCACATTTTTCTAGCTACAAGACTGTGACACGACAGAAGGAAAATACTAGTATCGGCTGATCCCCGGTCATCTCTAGCCTCCTTCGCAGACGTCTTTGGGCTCGTCACGCGTTCCTTGCCCACGAACGTCTGCTGAATTGAAATACCACTTCCGTTCGAGGCGGTTAGCCAATCATAGTTCGTTTTCCAATTTATGGAAAGTAGGACTCCGACCCCTGGATTATTTTCACAGACGATGCACGTGAATCGGGTGTCGATTTCCATTCTTACGCAGCTCCTTATTGGTTTCTTCAAAACAAAGGCTAACCGCCGACGAACGGAAGTGGCAGTTCAGTCCAGCAGACGTTCGTGGTGAAGGAACTCGTGACGAGCCCAAAGACGTCTGCGAAGGAGGCTACGGTCATCTCCGGCTCTGAGCCTTTTTCTCGAAATTCCCGGTAACTTAACGGGCCCGAAACCATATTTTGAAATCTAAATATCAAGAAGACTAGAGTGTGTTCCGACCTCTTAAAAAGACCATTTTGTTTCTTTAGTTGATAACTTTACTGTATAATTTTCATAACGTTTGAAACTCCCATCTGTAATAGAAAACCAAACAGCTTAACGGACCCGGTAATTACCGTGAGCTTCTACAAGTTTAGATCATCCGAACCGCGCGACATTGGGAACGAGAACTTAACTTGAAATAGCTTCGCGAAACTAAAAATATATTTAAGAAAGCTATGATGGGGCACAGGGATCTGTTCTCTTACCTCTTCTCTTCTCTCTGATGCCCTGAAAAGAGGTTATTTTAATTAACTGTCTTTTCAGTCAAAGACTGCCTGTAGATCTCAGAAAGAGTATTTAGGTGATGGAAATCAACTCGATTCTGTGGTCTCCTCGTCTTTGCATATGTCATCAATTTGCAACACTGCTTGGGCCTTTGCGAGGTCTTTCGCCCTACTAAACCCTATAATTTAGTGCAGACAAAATATTAAGCCATGTTTGTTGTATCAAACTTCTAACTTAACTTGCGATGTTTTCTGCATGCTTCTAATTCCGAGTCAGTTTCTAATTCCCAATGTACTCAAGTCTTGTAAGGACATAGGAACTGTAATTTTTTTTACAAAAAGTCTTGGAATCGTTTTGGGATTTCGATCTCACAAAAATAGGTGACTGAAAAGTATACCCAGTTTTGATTAGTTTTTCTGTAAATGATTTAAGGGTCGACTTAAAAGTCTCTTAATTAAGTTTCCAATCGAATTATTTTGTCGGGCAGAGCCTCCTCTTTTTTGGCTGATTGTCATGACCTACCGTATGTATTTTAAGCTATCTTGTATTGTTGTACAGGTTTTTATTATAAAAACAAAAATTGACGGCTACTTGGTATTACCCCTGAGAACCGTTGTTTAAATTGAGCTTAATCTCCGAGGGAAGAAAATTGTAGGAGTTTACACGCATCACATTCATGCCCCATCTCACTGAAAAATTGTCTTAAAGTTTTAGATCATCTGTAAAGAGAAGACATTAATGACTCTTCTTATCAGCTGGTTGTTCACAATTTCAATGTTTTTGCATCGGTATCTTTTGTTTAAGTCAAAACGGTTTTGTTTTGTTTATTAACACCAACTCTTTAATGGATCGATACTGCCACAATTTTTCGTTCGTTTTCTTGAATATGGTATCCAAAAAAAGTTCCATTTCTCAGCACGTTGTGTTCGTTTTTTTTTAAATATAAGGTTACCATAGCAACAGAAAAACCCTTAATTTTGGCTTTATGTTCCTGCAATCAGCACATCAAGATTTATCTTGTACATTGGGTTGAGAGCCACCTAAAAAAAAAAGTGGCTCTGAACCCAATGTACAGATATTTTTGAGGGAATTTTTTTGATACCATGTTCAAGAAAACAAATAACGAGAAAAATTGTGGCAGAAACGATCCATTAAAGAGTTGGTGTTTAAAAATATCGAAATCATTTTGACCACATTAATGTTATTATCTATTGCCTGGAGATGGTTGCTCTTAAAATAACTTAAATTAAATTCATTCAGAGTATTTGTGTTGTGAGGGGACTCTCATCATTTAATCGTTTTTTTACTTTTCAAGATGTTTATAACTGTACCCAGGGTAATACTTAAGGAGCATGAATTTGTTCATAGTGACCAGCTGTCAGCTTTGTTCACTTTGCAATTAAATATGACGTAATTTAACCCTTGTATTCTACATCTTGCCGAATGCGCAGGAACATTGTAGTTGATGTAGTTGTAATTTCAGGCGCGGATCCAGGATTTTGAAATGGGGGGCGAATTTTTGTAATAATGTAATGGAACCAAAGTCTGGTTGAGGTGTTTGAGGGATAAGAAAAAAAAAAAAAAAAAGAAAGAAGGGGGCTCAGAAAAAAAAAAAAGGGGGGGGGGGGGGGTGAAAATTCACCCATTTCACCTCCCCTGGATCCGCGCCTGAATTTACATTGAATTTTATTAGCTTCTAGCAGCCGTCAAATATTGTTAGCTTCAATAAAAAACATTATACAACCATCGCAGCCCGAGTTAACTGTATTGAAGTGTGGAGAACGCAGGATGTTTCTCCATAAAGTACCTGCGATGAAACAACGTAACATCACCAACTACAGCAGAAGCACGACCCAGCAGAAGGCAAGTAGGGGAGTTTGCATTTAAACTCTGAAAGCGATTGTGCGGCTTTTGCCTCATAGGGAAGATTGTTCCAGGGCATTGCACCACTATACTCAAAACTACCCTTGAGAAAGTTTGTTTTCGGCCTTGGATGTGCTTGATCAGTTTCGAGATTCCTAAGATCATAGTTTATATTGCTATCGTTGAGCTTTATAAAGGAGTCTCTCAGATGGGGTGTGGATTGTTCAGTAAGGATGTTCTGCATCAGGGTAACCTTTATATTGGTTTTGAGTGTTATATTATTCAGGACATCTACAGATCTGGGCCCGGTTCGAAAGCCAGGATTAGCCGAAATACAGGATTAGCGTTACGGAGTTACACCTGAATGCTAAGTTTTTGTTACCTTTTGACCTTTTTAGCTCAAGGATGACGTAGTATAGGAGGCACTTTGATGTCACTCACTCACTCACTCACTCACTCACTCACTCACTCACTCACTCACTCAATTCTGATTAATTTATTCATTAAACTTGGATGAAACATTTCTTCAGTGCCTCCCCTAGTAAGTATTGTATTTGTCTCCGCAGTCCTCTTTGCTCAAGGTTTGCAAGTTTCAGAGGGTAGTAGAAATGCGTAGATTCTTGCTCGACTGGTTATGTATCATGAAGTTAATATTAATGGCGTCGATGAGAGCAGTGAAGATTGTAAAGCGGAGTCCGATCCTCTTGAATATACCTTTGTGGAGTTGGAAAGTGGAAAGCTAATACGATTAAGTGCACAAGCTACAAGAACTGAAGATGGAAATCGACGAAAATTGCCGCTGATATGAAGCGATGATGAAATTGCTTTTTCCGTATCGACGATTTTTCTTGTCACCCGAAGGAAGAATGCAGCAAGGAGGAATGAATGTCTTAATATTCAAAACAAGTTATTTCGATGCCATTAGCACTGAAGGTACGGTTGGAGTCCAAGACAAGAGAACAGAGAGAGAAAACAACGCCAAAAGCATATGTTTATATAACAAAACTATGCATGCTATGGCCACCGAGTGTTTGGAAATAAATTTTCCTGCGACCGAAAGCAAGGAAATAAGACGTTTCCTATCCTCAGGCGCTTAAGACAAGGGACCAAAAGCAACTAATTCGTATGAGCAAAGATTGGACATTGAGCAATGGATTGAATCCCCGTCGCATCGGCATGATGAGTACTGCGTGTTGTTGCACATCAGGTTAAAGCTTATGTTTGACACAACATACAACGTTGCAATCGTTACACTGAATCAACGTAAACAAAGTAACCAGCAGAGCTTTTCTGCCAAAAAAACCCCCGTATTTAGACATGCAACACATTTGTTTTGGAGAAAAATATGATCGATTTTACCGCTTAAACTGAGACAGGCACGTATTGAATTCTTATTTATCGAAGATGAGATCAATTACTCATGATTACTGAAATGTCTGAAATAGCTTTCCATGTCGGACGCATATTACAATGGAGGCTATTTTTATTCAATGGTGTGTAAATGAAAGCCGCGTATTCTGAAATCTAGCCCCCAAAACTCCGATCTTGTTCAGAAAGTCTGCATCCTTTGGCTTAAATAAACGATCAGTATAAAAATTATTTTTTAACGTAATTCAATGTTGTGAACAGTTACCATGCTGTAACTTTCAGAGTGTCACACAACGCTCTCTTTGATGGGAGGTTCCGTGCGGGCGAGAATACATCACAACCTATCTAGTTTTGAAGACTCTGGGAAAGAGGTTGCATTATTCGTGAAGTGTAGATCGCAATTAGAGTAGCAAGATGCATCCATGAGCTGGCTCAGAGGAGCCTTTGATCTCCTTATTATCTCTCGGGATTTCATGCAATCCAAAAAAAGCCATCATAGTTTGGCAGTGCATAACCCACAAATATCTCAGAATTTTGGGGTGATTTTTAGAGTACCCGAGTTTCACGGGAACATATGAACCCATAATTGACCTGCTCCCAACGTCAGTGGCTTCATAGCTCAGTTGGTTAGAGCATCGCACCGGTATCGCGAGGTCACGGGTTCAAACCCCGTTGAAGTCCTGAATTTTTTTTCAGGCTTCTTTTCGCAATTGCATAAATTGCGTTCACAACTGCGAGGATCATTCTTCATTTGATTTTTAGAGTGTTTATAAAGAAGGAGAAAAGGGGCGGGGGGGGGCGGGGAGAATGATTTAAGGGAAGATGAGAAAAATGCAAATTGTAAGGTGATTAAAAATTAAATTTGGAGGTTAAAAAAGTAATGGACAAACACCCAAACAGTTCGTCCTCAACCTGACATGCACCCACGTTGTAGTGGACTGTCTGAGTGTTTGTGTATGCCTTATTTTCCCTTGTTAATTTCTTCATCAAATCACTTCCAATTTCATCAACAACCAGGTATAACGCCCCCTTAACTCGAGTGAAAGTTTCTTTTTTCAGGACTGACTTCCTTTAAAGGAACAGTGTCACGGTTATCGCTCATGTGCAGTAGCGATACATCAACTTCAAAAACCTTGCTTTCAAGTTTCGCCGCGATATATATCTTCGATTATCAACGCCATCAATACGGCACGAACACGCGATTTTGGATTGCTGTAACATGTCTTTCAGGAGCTTTCCACACGTATCCCACAAAGGCGAACAGTATCAGAGTTATATGCACTGCAGAGCTGGAAGACTGATTTACAATTTGCCATGGGATACGCCATCAAAAAAGTCATGGAAGTTACCAAATGGGACTCGATGATGATATGTACAAAATAAAATCTTGTTGAATTATTTTACAATATGGTTAGATTTCGGATCAATGATGAAGGCGCGCGAAGAGCAAACGCGCCATTTTGGATCATTGAAATGGGGGGGAGGGGTGGTCCAAATGTTCCACCAAGATTGCAATCTTGGACGGAATAAAATGGACTAATTATCCCCCCCCTCCCTAGGCAATGATGAAGGCGCGCGAAGAGCAAAACGCGCCATTTTGGCATCATTGAAATGGGGGGGGGGGGGGGGGGGGGTGGTCCAAATGTTCCATTTATTGTGTCCAAGATTGTAGCTATATGTAGAAAGGGGTGTTCGTCACATTACAACCATACCTACACCACTTGTGAGTTACTACAAACAATGAGCCAGCCGCTTTTACTAAAATATATAAATTGTATTTCAAGTTCTTGATATTTGGTTACATATACATTAGGGATAACAAAGGTTTTTCTATGTTACAAATTGATATACATGAACAAAAAACAGAACGTTGTTCTTATTTGTGAATAAATACAGATAAAGAGCTTCACTACCCACTTAGTGCTTGCATAAACCATTCAAGATTCTGATACAGCTTACTTGCCCCTTCCCTAATCAAGAGCTATTTGTTTGCCCCTTTCTTCTTAGATGCGATAACACTATAGAAAATGGTTGAGAAAATTTTACACTTGTACATATCGTGGTCTCTCCTGCAAAAACTTACTAGAGGAGTCACACAAAGCCTCTGGGAGAATGGTGCGTGATGACACATCACGAAGATGCATGGTAACACGTCCCTTCAGGAAGAAGGTTAGCATTAGATCCCTTGGCCACAGCCCCTCAGGACAGTCTGGCGTTTTCACGACGGATGTAAGATTCCCCACCCTTATGGCACTGACGTAATCATAAGGAGAATCCTCAGTATCAAAAACAGAACTGAGGACAGACCTTTAGGCTATGTCTACACTATATCGGATAGCTCTTGTGCCGGCACGAAAACCATATCGGATAGGGCTTTTGTTCACATTCAAAACGACGATTTCGGCACGATTTTTGCGTCGGAGCGATGCTGGGCCGCTGCGGTCTTGAAAGTGAATCGTCACATATCGGATAGGTTTTCGTGACACTTTCTGGAGTAGTGTGAACAAAGAATCGAACCGAAACGGAAATCAACAACGAGGAGCAAAAATTGGATTCTAGTGGAAAGATAGCGGCGGTTTTGGGCCACTGCCGTTCACACCAGGCCGTGGTATTTTTCACAACGGCATAAAATGCTATCCGGCATAGTGTAGACATAGCCTTAGTCCAGCAAGGAACAGTGCTTCGGGGCCGAGTTTAGCACTGATCCAGTATCTAGGACTAACCGCTGATACGAAAACGGTTAGCTTTCAGTTATTGTTACGGTAACTGTATCGAAAAACATTTGCAAATTTAAGCAGCTAGTCCTGGTTGGTAGTGAAGCTGGATGTCATTAAGAAGCTAACGGTTCTGGTTCGAGGCGCCGATTCTCCTGAATTTTTCCATCTTTATCAAGCTAGGTTTTAACCAAGTTTTACTTCACGTTATTTCAAGTCAAAAGGAAAAGGGGTTGAGGCCGATGGGATCTAATGTTGACCCAGAAAAGAAGACTTGCGTGACAACTCATATAGGGAGACTACACTCACTGAACGACCGCTCCGTACAGTTTGCGTATGAACTGGCCTCACCCTAACGTACAGTAAGTACAGTAACGACTTATATTTCTCAAGGAATACTAACTCATGTCCAGGCTCGCAGATTATTTGTTTACCTACAAAGATTGCCTGAATTACAACAACTGTGTTGTCTCCAAAGGGTATGTCGTAGGCATAAGCATAAAAATTGTGCCATCGAATTGAATACTTGCGAAAATTCAACTGACTTTGTAAACCATGTACAGTGTAACGCCAGACTAGCAACGTTCCTAAATTCTTCCTAAATTTTCGTAGAAAATCCCGCATTTTCAGCTGAGAGAAAGCAGTACAGCTTGTTGTCTATCCTACAGAGCTGAATATCATATATGATGGTAAAAGATATGCTAGAAAACCTACATCACAGAACTACCATCTAGCCTCTCGTACGCCATCACCCAAACTCTATATCCTAGACAAAAGGATTATTCTAGAGAACGGATTTTATCAGAGGTGACTGGTCAACGAGGATCCACCGTAAAATTATTCCTCAACATTTGCGTACAAAATCTGGCCAAACATCCAGTGTTTAAGCTCCAAAAGATCTAAAGTATTGTGCAAGCAACGACTGCAAGAACTAAATTATTTTCTTTTCAATTTATGAAAAAGCAAGCAAACAAAGAGAGACAAATTACTGTCTTCCAATTATGTCACCTCGTACGTACTGCCTTCCTGATAAAAAAATTTTCTGTACAAATTGAAGCTTGACCAAAATTAAGGCAACACTGAAAAATGCCGGCAAAATTCCAAACAAAAACGAGTATACTGCGAAACAATGCGAATGGGAAAACAAGCCCGGCGAGAACAGCCCTACCAATGCCGAATTATTTCACTGCTAGAAAACTATACTAACTATATATACCTACCAACACAGTGACTACTGCACAACAGCTTGACATCAATCACGTGACAAGCCAGATATGGGTCAAACTTCATGACGTGATAATTTTACTCCTCCTTCGCAGGAGGATAATCGTTTAATTTGAAACAGTTCAATTGATTTTTCATTACAAAATTGTCTCATAGTGAGCACATTTGTCTTTATAAAGACCCGCAAATGTGTGCCAGAGACCTCTATGACTTGGTTTTCCACAGCTTTCACCCTCCAAGAAAAGCGACAAAGTTTAACAGAAGAAATATTTATATCTTTATGCTTACGTTAACATTTTTTGGTTTCGTTATGAGTACAAATTAATGAATTAATAAATCTAGTTTGTCAGACTGAGATAAGATAAACTCATAAAGAATCTGCCATTCAGAAATGAAGCGAAATATCTGATGAATATTGAACGACAAAGTTCCTTTTAAAAACAGCAAATTTTGAGATGCTGGTATGACTGTGTGGGAAGGGTTGCCTAACAGCAATACCAGTATCTGTAAATATTGTCTCCTTTTCAAGCAGCGTTCAGTTCCTTTCTTTACAAACTAACCACAATGATAAAATTTTGTACCATGAGGGGTTCAAGCAAGGTTCATACACCGAAATTACAAAGCTCACTTCGATATAGTTGACTTTTTGCTTATCACAACTTCCTGATAACGAATCGTCAATCTCCATATTACAGGAAAATTTGACACAAAAAGAAGTAAACTCAGAAACCACACGGAACTTTCCTTAGGGCCACCAGCTACTGGGAATCAAACTCAAAGGCTGGAAAACTGGAAAAACCAGTCACGACTATTAGCAACACATAGAACGAAGTGCGCCTAATTAATATAATTAATTCCATAACCCGACGGCATTAATCATATTCACAAGTCAGGCATGGTCATTATATATAGAAATACACAGAACCTTGCTATAACTGTGGCATCGCAAGACATCTGCTGCACAGCAATGCCACACAAATTCCTCTCCATAATAAATCTTTTTGTTACAATTCCATACAATTTAACACTACAAACGCCCAATAGCATATTACTGGGCGATACCAATCACCTTGTCTAAATGAAAAATATAGATTTGGATTTATAATTTAACCATGTTCGATATTGGAATTAACTTCAATAAAGCAATGAAACTTGACATCTGGAGAGAAGAAAACATAAAACACATCATTGAAATAGATGGTAAACTTTGCCCAAGTTCATACAAAATGCTTTAAAAGGACTGGCATTCTGAACATTTTTGTTGCCAGTCAACACACGGTAGGGACTAACCAGTTGCCTCTCATTTCATGTATATTTCCAAATGTTGATGGGCAGCAAAAGCCAAACTCATAGAAAAGAAACGTGACCGTGAAATGATCCCTTGCACGCCATAACATAACACAAATGTCGGTAAGTGACGCCCCCACACTCAGCTAAAAAAAGATGTCCTTTGTAGGTCACTCTGTTATTAGCAGTAAAATGATATCTGTGCACTGAAGGTTCTTTACTTAACTCACAAAAATTGTGTCTTGAAATGTGTCTTGAATTTTTCAACTCGCCTCGATAAGCTATACGAGTTGTTAGCGGGTTGTGGGTTGTCATTTTCTATAATGTTTACAATTTCAATAAACTTGTTGTTGTTGATAAAATTGTACTATAACTCTGTAAAGTGTCACCACCATCCAGATGATTGTAGTCCTGTGAAGGCAGGTTTCTTGTGATGCTGATTGACGCTTCCACCGACAACCGAACTAACCTGCGATCAGGCGTTCTTATTTGGGGGAAGTACAAAAGAAAAACGAGAACACTTGATCGAAGGGTTAACAACCTGAGCGGAAGTCATCATCAGAGTCAAGTGAGCTGTGTGTCGGTAGCAGATGGTATCTCAAAATCGTAAATAGTTTGAATCCGGACGATCGTGCTTCACTTAGTTATGAGATGGTATCTCAAATCAAAATTTTACTCTCAAAAATTAAAGTTGCCAACTTGACAGAATTTGATCGAGTTCTAAGCCACGTGAAAATAAACAAATAGCCCTCTCCGCGATGCCTGTAGTCTGGAGGAATAACAGATACTTACCAAAATAAATGCCTGTTGATTCATTATCATTTGCTTGCTGTTACACGAGGTTGTTACTTGTGATTACTGCATCTACAACAGCAAAAAGAATTTAAAAACGTCATCAATCAACAGAACTTATCACGGTTTAAGACGCCATCTTGGCGGATAGGCAAACAGAATAGAAATTATAGTGTTTGCATGCAAATCCGTTATAAAAAAAATGCGTGAAGCGTCTGTTTCTCAGAAAAAAATATACATTGCTAATTAATAGTACTAGGCAAAGGGTTTCACTGACAAAATTTGAGAGGTTTAGCGGTGCCAGAAAACGCTCCCCGCTTTTTGTATTTTCTATACATTCGTCTGTTATTTTTCCCGGAAAATATTCAGACCGAGGCAGAAAATCACAGGTGAATGTATGGAAAAATTCAAAAAGCTTAAGAACATTTTATAGCACAGCTAAATCTCTCAAATTTTGTCAGTGGAACCCTTTGCCTGGTGCCATTAATTAGCAACATGAGGCTACAATTAGCCTAAACTCGGGCTTGCAAAAAACAGTATTGTATCCCTAACTTAGCGCTAAACAAAAGAATAGAGGGAAGTCTGTCTTTCTTACATCGGACGCATTGTGTTTAGCTTGTGTTGGAGTCTATTTCTTTAGACCCCTGTCAACATATATTCCTCTAAAATACAGCTCAGCCATTGAGAACAATAATTGTAACACTTGTAAAGAATATTTCTAAAAGAACAAGAAAAGAGAAACAGAAAAATAAAGCCCGTGATATATACCACTAAAAGACATCGAACCCGGGTTAGCTGCGTCACAGGCAAGAACAGTGACCTTTAGGCCACAGAGGTTTATTGTTTAGCAAGGTGATAAAAATAGTGTATTGATTCCAAAAAAAACTAAGCACACTTGTTTTCGCTTCGATGGATAATTGTTTGAGAAAGGAAACGCTTATCGAACGATGTAGGATTTTTTCGCATAAACGTTAATGGAGTACGTCTCGGTGAAATGTGAGTAGAAAATTAATTAGCAGAGTGAAACTGTTTACAAACACTTCTCCTTTGTCGTCTCATGTTATTATAATCGGCTCCGAAGCACAAGACCTAGAAAACTCAGACCCCCCCAATCTGGAAAACTCAGACCCCTCATGAACGGCGATAATTCATTTTGCCCACGTTTATTTCACTTTGAAAATTTGTATAGTTATGAGGGGGTCTGAGTTTTCCAGTTTGGGGGGGGGGGGGTCTGAGTTTTCTAGGTCTCGTGCCCCGGAGCCGATTATAATAACGTGAAGTGTTTGTTATCTGCGATAAATAGACGGTGTAACATTTCAGCGCACTGAACGGCGATAATTTATTTTGTCCACGTTTATTTGACTTTGAAAATTTGTATAGTTTTGAGGGGATCTGAGTTTTCCAGATTTGGGGGGGGGGGGGGGGGGGTCTGAGTTCTCCAGACACCCGATACGGGGAACACGGCGGCAACCCATCTGGAGTTAAATTTTGGTCATGTTAAAAGCTTTCTTCTCGCTGTTGAACTTGCAAACATTCGTATAGACACTTCTCTTAACATATTAGTTGTTCAGACCTCAAAGACACAAGGTGAATCGACGTTTTCCGATACGTGACAACAGGCATCATTCTTGCTGTTGATATGAGATTTACACTTCCGAATCACTCGGCCGTGAAAGGTCAAACTCAGAAGCAGAAGCGAACAATCTTCTACCCAAACAATGATCATTCCTACACGATACCACTTAGAAACTGTCGTTTTAAATATAGCGCTATTCCCAACGCCCCTGATATTCTCTATGTCCTTCATCCGTTACCTTTTACTGCCTCAATAACGCCATGGCAAATTATCTTGCAAACAAGTTTCTTCTGATGCAAATATGTACTCAAAGCATAAGAAACTTAAGAATGTCTGTAACCAAGTTAATAGTAGACGGGATGACTCATCCCTAACTAGTAAGACCTAATAATACAATGGAAAGTCAAAAAGCTCTTCTACTGGTGACTTGGTTGCTCCTTTTTCTTTTTATGATATACTAAATAAATAAAAATTCAATTTATTATTTATCTGTGAATATAACAAAACAGTTTATGGAGAGCCTTTACTGTTTCTTTTACTTATTTAGTGTTCAATGTTATATATATATATATATATATATATATATATATATATATATATATATATATATATATATATATATATATATATATAGCCGACCTTTTGAAAACCAGGCTCATGAAAATTTGAGGGGTTTTAGAACTTTCTTTATCAATACCTCGGTTTATCAAAAGGGAGACTTGCATTTAGGCCCGTTATGAACCTACAGTCTCTGTCAAAGGGAAGACAAATAATACATGTTATTTGTCTTGCAATTAGACATGAAATTGACGTGACCTCTGACATGAGAATTTTGGTGCGTTATTCGGCCAAATCTCTCTAGAATACGCTCTTTCTGACGGCAAAGTTAGCTTTGGAATTAGCGGCATAGATTTAGGCGAAGTCTAGCAGCGTTTTCAACCGAGCGTTCGTGATTGCTACGAAGAATCACAGCTAATTATTGTCGAATTTTATTTGTGTAAATTATCGCTCGATTTTGTGATCACTTCTGACACCGGAAACCAGTCATTATGACACTTTCAGACTATCAAATCACTCGAAAAAGTTGCGAGGGCGGAAACTAGTCAAAAAAATGTTCAAACTTACGCTTTTTGCAGACAAATTCCCAGCCATGCCTTGTGTCTTTCTCGATAATTTCATGAGGTAGGTCCCGGATGTTTACTGTCCGCGTTAGCGAGGACTTGTTGACGACCATCTAGCCACAGCATTTTTACTAAGTCTTTAGCATGCTCCAAATTCTACACCAGTTTCTCTCCCTGATCCTAGAAATGATTACCGACACCTACTTTCTGAGGCTAAAGACTTGTTACCTCTCAAAGCAGAGCTCTCAATATCCCTGCATTGTTCCAGCAGTACCGCCCGGGTAAACAAAGTACTCGTTTAGCAAACAACTGCACAGCAGGATATTAGACGAGGCAGACACTGCACCTCGCAAGACTTTTCCCCTCACTGGACTTAATGATGTCCTAAGGAATACTCTGCTCTAGGAGGCCAACGGAAAATCAAACTCTAACCACGTCATTGCGAGCTAACTGACCGCGCGAAGACTTCAAATGCACGTTTCTTTCTTTGAGAGAGAGTGGAAACTAAATGACAATTAAAACCGGAGGGGAGGGGAGGGGAGGGGAGGGGAGGGGAGGGGAGCGGGTATAAGACCTTAATGCAAAGTTGAAGTCAGGGACAGTTTCTTTCTCTTCTTCTAATTATTAATGTAGTTAGCATGCTCCCCCCCCCCGACCCGCCCCGTCCAACAAAGAAAAAAAAAAACAGCGAGAGACATCTAATAGGAGTTAGTATGGACGCCAGGAGCCCTGTTTTGAAAAATCCAGCTATATGTAATGTATGTAATGTATGTATGTAATGTATGTAATGTATGTATGTAATGTATGTAATATATGTAATGTTATGTAATGTATTGCCAGTAAGTGTATCTTAATATGTCTTGTACTGAAGTTTAACATTAATAATAATAATAATAAATAAATAAAAAGTTTACTCATGTTAAAAACTTTCTTCTCGCCGTTGAACTTGCAAACATTCGCATAGACACTTCTCTTAACATATTGTTTCTTCAGACTTCAAAAGACACAAGATGAATCGACATTTCCCCATACGTGACAACACGCATCACTGTTGTTAAAAATAGTTAGCGCTTGCGCAGAAACGCCGGAAGTGCACTTTGTGGATGATACTCGACGACGAAAAAGAAGAACCGTCGGTAATCTTAGACCCGGGCGACGCGCGAGACGCGCGCAGCCCGAGTAATAACTTTTTGCTGAGAAACAGGCGTTTCACGCATTTGTTTTTTACAACGGATTTGCATACAAGCACTCTAATTTCTGTTCTGTTTGCCTACCCGCCACGATGGCGTCTTAACCCGTGATAAGGTCTGTTTCCCGAAAGGAACACTACCAACAGTTCCCTACCCCTCCCCCGTAAGTGTCTTCACCCATCCCTTTATTGTCGCTGTGGCTGTGGCTGTTGTATTTGTTTCTTTGCCAAGTGTTCATTCATACTGTACTTGCCAATTTCCCTACCCCTTCCCCGTAAGTGTCTTCACCCATCCCTTTATTGTCGCTGTGGCTGTGGCTGTTGTATTTGTTTCTTTGCCAAGTGTTCATTCATACTGTACTTGCCAATTTCCCTACCCCTCCCCCGTAAGTGTCTTCACCCATCCCTTTATTGTCGCTGTGGCTGTGGCTGTTGTATTTGTTTCTTTGCCAAGTGTTTTCATTCATACTGTACTTGCCAATTTCCCTACCCCTCCCCCGTAAGTGTCTTCACCCATACCTTTATTGTCGCTGTGGCTGTGGCTGTTGTATTTGTTTCTTTGCCAAGTGTTTTCATTCATACTGTACTTGCCAATTTCCCTACCCCTCCCCGTAAGTGTCTTCACCCATACCTTTATTGTCGCTGTGGCTGTTGTGTTTGGTATTCTTAGCTGAGGTCTTTGGAGATGACGTCACACTTGATTGGCTGAGAGATGATTCGGATCCTGAGGAGTTCCTTCGAACCGCCTCCTTGTCTCTGTTCTTGTCCTTTCCTTTATCACGCTGTCTAAACATCTTTCGCCACGATTTAGAGCGCTTGAAATCTCCCCCACTGCCGAGCTAAACAGAACGCAATACAGTTATTAACTGTAAGAGTAATTTGCTTTGGTTTTGCTTTTAAAGGTTTTGTGACTTCGGGAGGAGGTTATCTCGGGGGATACTCCCAGAAAAATTCGATGGGGGTGTGCGGCCCGCTTCCTGCTTATTTCAGACCAAAATCTGTGATTTTCCCTACCCTATTTCAGACCTATTTCACGTACACGGTTGGCATAAACAAAATTTGAGAAGTGCTTTTGTTGATGGTCTCATCACCTAAAAATGAAGAAGTAGCTTATTCTAAAAAACACCCAATTCAAGACTAGGGTGCACAAACCATACCCTATTTCAGACGGAAATGGTCAAAACTGATAACCTATTTCAGTCCAAAAGCGCTAAAAAACCATACCCTTTGGGGCCACACATACCTTAACCTATATAGCGTGACCTGGGTGTGACTTCTCAGAGGCTCTTTCACTTGCTCAACCAAATGCGATTGAAAAGCAAAACGAAACTAAAGAATTAAATTTCAGTGCTGTCAGGAAGAGATGGGCAAATGGCTCTTACAAGTATGGACCACGACTAGCAAAAAATATAAGTAGAAGTATGCATGGGAGAACAGATCTTACTTCATCTACAATTTCCCTGTCTGTACCATTTGCCAAGAGCCAATTGAAAGCCTGGTCAAGAACTTGACGTATCTATAACAGAAAAGGAAAAAGGTCGAGATTACACACTGTAATGAAGATATAAATAGCATTCTGAAAATGGTCCCATATAAAATGCTACCTGATAGGTAATACGTTACTGATGCACCAACCTCACCTGTGTATTTTGACTGGGTATTTGTAGAGCGTATGCGAGGGTACTGAAGTCAAATGTCTCATCCAAAGCAATGACAGCCCCATGGACACCAGTACCGTGCAGATTATCTGCATACTCTGACAGTCCAATCTTTTTTAGCCACGTAATTACACGCTCATTACTCCACACTAACACATCTGAAAGATCAAAATTAAGACTTTTGAGTTGGCATAATTACTAGATCAGAAGATGTGACAATTCTGAAGGCCTGTGCAAACACTCGCAACATTGTTGGTCAACAAAATCCAACATTAAATTAATGTGAATATATGAAAAAAAAAAAAAACATCCAACAGCCAGCAACATACTACAAGGAGTTCAAATGCACCCAAAATGTTGACTCCAACAATGTTGGGTGCATTTGCACGGGCCTTAAGAAGACTAGAGATAAACATCATAATTATTTGTACATGTACATAAATAAAACATAATAAATAACTGTTGTTTACCCTCGACAGTAGTTATAGCATGAAGGCTCGTGGGGCCGAGCAAATACATGAAACAAATAATTCAAATAAACATAACAGGTTAAGAATCCCAACCGGCAGGAGGCAGACCAGCTGGCTATTTACAAGCATGGCTGCGCATTACCAGTCCAGCACTCGAACTGCTCGGCCACTCTGCCTCCACATTATACAAGGCACCCAACATCAGGAATCAAGAGAGATAAATGAACTACACTTTACCTTTAGCCTCCTCTGCAGACATTTGCCTTCTTTTTTCTAGTATCTGTAAAGAAAAGCACAACGAAATTAAGCATCAAATTAATATGCAAGTGATCATTGCACTACTTACCGGTAAGCAATAGTGTTTTATTTTCATTACTGCTTAAGCAGTAGTGTTCATAACTGCGACGATCACATACATATTCATTCTTTAATCTGCAGTTCAAATAAATGATTTTCATTTGAGTACCAAATATCATGACAGATTTTTCTTTCATTAGTAGTTACAACTTGATAATAAGATAATTATTCTTTTTACTTGACCACAACAGAAACCATCATGGCATCTAGCTACATGTATATAGGTAATTATGTTGAAAGAATAATTACAGTCAGAGGCAAATTAACTGTCAAATGAACACTTACCCGTCTATCATAATTCATAAATCCTAAACATTTGACACCACACTGTAAACTGTGCCTGTGAACATAAAGGAAGGAAATCAATCAATCTAGCACATCTTATCACTCTATATAACTCAATCACTCAATCATTCATACAAGCCAGCACTCAATCATTCATCAGGGCTCGAGACTAACGGTAGCCAACTAGCCACAGACTAGTAAATATTACGTTTTGGCTAGTGGATTTTGCACTTCACTAGCCCTCTTGGCTAGTGAAAAGTTCTAAGCACTGGAGGACCAGAGGGAAATCAAATGAAAATTAAATTCAAATGTATCACAAAAGGAAATTGAGTCGTGCAAGCAAACAAATGATTGACTTTTTCATTTTTCGTTTCTGAATTTATGCCGTCACAACAAACAAAAATGAGATAACTCTTCAAGGCGTGTAAATTCGATTGAAACAGCAGAATACTGTCTTATAAATGCTGAATTTTACTATGAAATAGAGCTTATCATGTGCCATTTATTGGCAATTTATTTCTTTGAAGGCAAGGCTTCAAAAGTGTTTCTCTTTTCATCACGCACCAGCTGTGACATGCAGAGATGGCTGAAATGGCATAATACTCTGTCAGAAAGCGCATTTCTGTTAATAGCGTTTCTAGAGCATTATCATTATGTGGTGAAACTTGATAAATAATTGAGGTGATTCAAATAATTTGTCTTCGTTCAAGTGAGTTATTTTATTTCAACTATTAAAATTCAAATCGCATTTTGCATCCAAAAGAGCATCCGTTTTTGTATTTAAGCTGCTGTATTAAATTTAGAGACTGTTTAGTACCAGACGTAAGAATTCCAATTTCAAAGTTTCAAAGTTCAGTTTAATAGCTATGTTAATTTATATCACAGTGTCTCTTCAAGGTATTTTAAAGAATTAATTTACGTTGAAAAAAGACTTATTTTTATTACAATACTTTCAAATGTCAAACATACTTAGGAGTTCCAAAAAGCTGATAAGTTGCATGTCAGTATTGTGGTTGAAAAAGAAAGTACCTAACTGAAACTGCTTGACAGGATTCAATTAATGTCTGGCAAAGAAGTCTGGCTAGTGAAAATTTTGTTTTGGCTAGTGAATCAAACCTCTCACTAGCCACTGGGCTAGTAAGCTGAAAAGACAGTCTCGAGCCCTGATTCATTCAAGCTACAGTGTACCAATGAATCAGTCAATCATTCAACCAACCAACCAATCAATCAATTAGTCAGTCAGTCAATCAAACAAACAAACTATTAATCAATCAATCAGTCAGTCAGTCACTCAGTCAGTGAGTCAATCAATTAATCAATCAATCAATCAATCAATCATTGTGAAACACACAAACCTGTGAAAACCATCCACAACTTTCAAATATTTTTGATACTCCTTCTTGCTTATGTGTTCCAGCATTCTTGCATCTACTAAACATTCTTGGAAAGTGCTCTGCACAAGGTAATTGAAAACAAAGTTCACATGAAGTATTTTACTTGCCATCACTATGATGCAAAAGTACTAAGCAATTGCCTTTTTTCCCATCTTTCTCTCCTGGGACATACAACCCTATGTCACAATGCACTAAGGTCTACACTAAAATGTCCAAGATGGCAGACATCTGACCATATCTGTAGTAAAAATATAATTATTATAATAAGTATGCTCTCTTTGTCATGAGCTTTTCAGGAATAACAAAACAAACAAGGGAAACAATTATTCCAAAATAATGGAAAATAACAGGTTAAAAATCCAAACTGGTGGAAATCAGACCATTTGACAATTTACAAGCATGGCTGAGGAGTTGAACTTAACACTTAGTGGTCTGAGTGGGACTTCAGTCTGGGACCACACTGTTTCCCTGTCAAAATAATGTTCTAAAAAATGTTATGCCTTGCTCAGCAAGAAAAAAAAAATACTACTTCTCATCCTGTAAAACAAGAAAAGAGCTAAAAGAAACATTTCTTACCTTGTACTGAGCAAGTCCTAGACTAGGTAGCCATTCATTAGCTATCCAGTCATGATTCATTTCACCATAAACTAAAGACTGCAAGAAAACCATGACAATGTCATTTTTGTAAACAGTCACTGCAAAACAGTCATTTCTTCTCTGAGTAAGCAGGGAAGCCATTTACTGCTGATACAAGACTTGTTGACCTTCTCCGATATAATGTAAACTGAGTAGATGATACTTAAATTTACACTTTGTTGCAGCAAATAGTAACCCTTACCAAACCAACATATATGTCAACTAGCTGTAACTATCTGTAACATATCTGTGACAGCACTGCAATTATCTGCAGTAGGTGTTCCCATATCTGTAAAATATCTGTAGGTAATTTACAGATATTTTGCAGATACGTAAGAGTTCCCTTGAAATATCTGTTAACTATCTGCAGTGCCATGCATGCATGATGGATCTTTATTGTTGTGCAGGTTAGATGTAGAATAAATATTTTATTAAGTTTAAAGGACAAATTCAATTTCTTGTCATAAATTGAAACCAGTATAAATTATTAAATTTCCAACATTTTCATTCAATTAATTATAATTTAGGGAAAAGAAATAAACTGGCTTTGTAGATATTAGAGCATTTATTTGCACTGTAACCTTTTAGTTCAACTCACAAAACACTCACTGAATGTCCATAGCACTTTGAGCAAATATTTCATCCACTGCTTTCACTGGCAAACTTACACATTTTGTTGGCTGATACTGTTGTAAATGGCAACTCCTTGAAAAGTTCCTCTATACACTGTTTTGTTTCCAAAGACGCAAGATTGATGAAGAGACAGGGTGAAGAAGCAACAATTAAGTGAAGTGATTTTGGTCATTTTCGGATTTGACTGTTACAGTGGTATTTCTTTCACTTCGACCACTTTCAGTTGATAAGACCACAAAAAAACTTTTCCTTTCGCCCTTAAATCATGTGTTTCTTCAGAGAACCTCTTGCTTTCCCAATATTTATCCATCGCAAGATCGCCTTGAACACTTCAGTCCGCCATGTTGAATTTGAACAAGCTAGTTCCCAGGAAGGCCGTGAAGTCATTAACACATGCGCAACTCGACTTGAACGTCACATGGCATGCGTAAACAATGGGAAAGTGTGATTTTACGTTCTCGCGCGTGGGTTTGAACAGTTACAGAGAAGTTTTATGGACTTGGCTGTGCTATACTGCTAAAATGTTCGATTCCCCTGGATTTTGTGACTCAAACACATCAGTTGAGGTGAAGAAAACAGACAGACATATAGTTCGTAAGCCACAAAATGTCCCAGGCTGTCTAGAGAGAAAGGTTAGATGTTGAAATGCATTGTTTGGATTACAGATTTCTCAATTCATATCATACATGTATGTCGCTTGTCATAAGTTCGAATTTTTCATCTCTGATACTTTTACTTCTTTTTTGTACCTTTGCCCCATCGTTCTTTAGTTCTGAAGTGTTAAAGTTCTAGAATTATATTGACTGATCATTTGAGCATCACTGAAATTAACAAAAAATTAACTTCGTGTAGAATTTATTCGAAAAATGGCACACCTTTTCCACCATAGAAAGAGTGTTCTCTCAGAGTTCACATACTTTGAAGCATTCTTTGACTTTTTTTGACTAAATCAAAACCTTGAGAGTCCTTGTGAAGCTTTAGAAGATTGGTTTAAGTCTTGCTGCTCAGCACTGTAAGAATGATAGTGTTTCAAATGTAGTCTACTTGTTAGAAGCACTTTAGCAATAAAAAGTACAATAAATTATTGTTGTGACTGAGGTTAAATGTGTGTTTTCATTTCTAACCCAAGGGTTTTGGCGAGTACCTGTCCCTAGTTCACTAACCTTGCACCAGGAAGGGCAGCCCCCCAAACAGCTGATGGTCATAAAATGGCCAGTGGCCAGCCTCGATCTACATATATGCAGCATACATTATTTTGACGGATCTGCATCATTTGGCTTTGTTCTATATCTGTCACATATCTGTAACAGATATGGAAGTGAGGCCAAATTCCTATCTGTCACAGATATGTTACAGATAGTTTTTTCCAGATATTTGACAGATATGCTACAGAACTAACATATATATATGCAGCATATCTGTCAGTTCAGTAAGGGAAGCCTAACAGTAGACAATTAAGGCAAGGAAAGAGCAGAAATTCAGAGGCTAGCATTAACACTTGTTCAGTATACTTACATTCCGGTTGGTTGGGGGTGAAGATGGACTTGTAAGGGTGACAATCTCTTGAATGGCAAGCCGTAACTTGAGTCGATGCAGAGGATTTGATATCCCAATCTCATGCTGAATCTCTGTATCTGACAAAGCCTGCAAAAAGAAAGGGACCATTATTTCACTTTTTATTTCCCACATGCTGTCTTGCTTGAATAGAACAACTTTTTCAATTTCTGGAGACTGCCTAAAATCCTTAATCTCATTCTTGAAAATACTTGGTAAACAATTTAAACATCAAGAAGAATAGCATAAGAGTTTCCATTTTAAGGATCACACCCAAGGATTTGACACACAGACAACTGAGTATGTTCCACAAAATTTGCTAAGATTAGAGGGGCAGTGTTCCAGATTAGAGGGGGGTCTTGGGTCAAAAACCCTACAAGGTCAGTTACATGACCCGACAAAATAATAGAAAATTTATAATGGTTTGGTGGGAGCACTGGAAATTTGACCCGATGGAATTCCCTGTTGACACCCTGCCTTAAAATCTTGTCTGGAACCCTGGAGGGGGACTCGCAATGTGAAACTCTGAGATCAATAGCAATGGCTGGATGATGTACAATACAAGGTGATATCTTACCGACATGATTGCTCCACTCTTGACATTTGCTTTACAAGCTGCCACATACCATGCAGGCATGCCTACCCACAACTATAACAAAGCAAAGAAACCTCAGCGAAGAGCCACAAAGTGTCTACAATCACAATTATTTAGATTAAATATATGCCACTCTGTTTCACTGCATAATTAAGTTGGAGAATAGTTAAATGTCACTGTCATAACACAACAGTGAAGAATGCTCATCCAAAATGTAATGTTCACTTGAGTAACAGGAGCATGTAGTGGGTGAGAGAGCAGTTTTGACCATGCCTAAATGTGGCAGATGACCTAATTGTCTTTTTCCATGCCTTTATAGAGTAACAGTGAATTTCCACTGTTGCATACACTTAAAGCCTGTTTGGATGTAAATTTATCTGGTTTTATGAACATATATAATGCAAAAAAGCACAATAATGATTAGCATATGCTTAAAAAAATGCTCACATTATTGTCTCTAGCTTTATTTACATACATCAGGGGTTTCAATAAAATTTGAAGTTGGCAGCGAGTTGGAGTAGAGTAGGCGATGGTATTAAAGAAAATATAAAGAATCGTTCTTTAATTACTTCAATTTAGGGAAAAAGTATCCGACGTCTCTGATCGAAGTAGCCGACAGTTTTTGTTGGATGTTGGTGCTTATTGAAACCACTGATACATAACACCTGCAGTCATATTTTCCTCCATACACACAAAATATTTAAACCAAAGTGGAAATCCATCTTAAAACAGTGAGCCCTAACTGTCCATGGACAGGGAAAGCTAACTGTTTGGAAGGATTTTTGTGTCAGAGGGGAAGCGCTTTGCTAAGGATGGAGTTGTTGTCAGAGGACTCACTGCTTTACAAATAGCATCTCAACTTACAAGAACAACCAATTCATGCAAAACCAATGTATTCAGGACAAAGTGAAAACCAGCTCACCTCTAGCCAAGCAACAACAGTAGGTGCATTCCACAAAGCAAAAGGTGTCCCAGCTGCTAATGCCTCAGCTAACAGATGTGACTTATTTTTAATTTTTCTATCTAACTCTCTCTGCCCTGCGCCACCAGGTACAGGCTCGTTAGGCATTGAGTAAGAGTCTGTGTGGACTCCCAGGGAGTCCTTAGTTTTAGTCTTTGTTTTGTTTCCAAAAATGCGTCCAATCGATCCTTTGATCCCCTTCTTGCGTGAGCCATTTTTGGACAAAGATTCTGCACTACTGGTTGTGCTTGTGACACTTGGTAAAGAGTCCTCTGAATTGTCCCTGGAAGAAGAAATCCATTTTGAATTACAAATCTGCCACCACAGACACTTGGTATGTGTGGCTTATGTAATGACAACAACCAAGTTTCATCACTTATTGACTGTTTACCAAAAGGGCTGGATATTAGGGAAGCCACAAATGTTTTAAGACGTAAAATGACGATTTTCCATTTAACAGACATGCTTAAGTGGAAACTTCCACCTTCTTCAGTGCAAAAGTTACAGGACATACAAATTTGAATATAAATAAGCAGTAAATGCAAATAACAGAATCAGAATATGACTGTTTGTTTTAACTCATGAAAAAGTTCAGCTACAGTGTAGGTGCGCTCATGTTTCTGATTACCAAGATGGTACAGTGTAGCTGCTCAGTATTAATATTACATAATTTTATATAAGTTTGTTCTGCTGTCCCAAGTATATCTATCTTGTATCTACTTTTTTGATGTCATAATATATAATTTTAATAAGGGGTACAATATTAGTCTACCTAGATGTGCCCCTCTCCTATTTAGTATTACTTCATTCTATGTAATCAATATTTCTGTGATTAATGCTAAATGGAGAAAATTAAAAATACAAATACAAATACAATGGTAGCTTATGAGAACAAAGTAAGGGGAAGGCCAATTCAAGGTCAGCAAAGAGGGTAAAGAGCCACACAGTGCTCAAGCAGTTTAAGGCCTGGGTTTAGAAATATCCTCAGAAATATGGTTAATCGCCGATATCTTTCTCCAGATTGCCTAGAACCGGATGAAACTTTGCCTGAAGATAAATCTTGTTGTCCTTGTTTGCCTTAACGTATGATTTTGATCACGTGATCAGTCACGTGATCAAAATTTGAAAAATTCTTAAATCAGTGATGCCGTGGCGGATTTTAAGTTTACAGATAAATAAATCAGCGTTTCTAATAGAAATCCAACATATCTAACTTTCTACGCTTGGAGTGATTGTTCACGAGTCTTAGTTTTTCAATTATCAACAGCTAAAGGTTGAATTCTGGGCCGAAAAACGACCTTTGCCCTCACAATTTTGTTGTTGAGATCGATGGACGGTCACTCCAAACGTGAGATGCTGGAAATAATTAAGACGAATAAGAAAAGCGTTTTTATTCGATATTATATCCTACAACCGTCGCCTACTCCTTAAATAAGTGATAAGTTTAAAGAAATGGTGTATGATGACGTTAATTGCACTTGAAAATGTTAAGGATGATGAGAACTTCCCACGGGATGAATTTCGTTTCAGTGTCATTCCTCTGGGATGTTACATTATGAAAAACCCATTTTCTCAAATAAACGCCCCTGACCCAGGCCTTAAACTGCTTGAGTGTATGTAATTATGTTAAACAAACAATACTATTGCATACTCTCACCTTGCTTTGATCAAACCATTACTTGAAGGGTCAGTAGCTGTGCTTGCAGCATCATCAGGTAATGAGCTTGAATTAACGCCTGAATGACTGGGTTTTGAGCTTTCAGTTGAATCTGAGGCACTTGAACTGGGCGTGGGAGGTGTGTGAGCATCACCAAGAGTGTTTAGTGACCCTTCCTTACTGGACTTGACCTGAAGAAGACACATTACAACTGTTACCACAACTCTATAAAGATAAATTCCAGAGTCACAAGACAAATTTTTAAAGGCACGTTTCGGCATTCTTCATGCCAAGGACGATAGTAACATGGAACAATCTACCCATTAATGATGATGTAAATAAAAATAATTTTAAGTGTGTTGCTCTTGCAGCCATCAAATCATTTGAATAATGCTATTTTATATGTATACATAATTGTACTATTTCCCTATTTTACCATTTTTATACTTGTTTTACCTCTTTATTTATTCATAATTTTTTATATTTAATTATATTTGTATGCATATTTTACTTTTAAACTACTAGTATAGTTATTGCTGTTTTACGAGTAAACTTATTAAAGATTAAAGATTAAAGCCATCTTCACTTTATTATGATGACGATTTCTCTCTATACATGTTGTGGTTCAATTTGATCTTTGCTTTAATTTTTTCCTTTGTTTTTCTCCCTTTGTTTTAAACTAATTGTCACACAATATCATATATTGACATACCCAAAAACAAAAAGTGAAAAAATAAGCCATGGATAAAATTGAACCACAATATAATTTATACATTTACAAGTTTGAAAATTTTCCATAATAAAAGTAACAATTCCATTACATTTGAACTGATATCGTGGCATGTGCAAGCAGAACTTGTGCAATAAAAACTGTTAAGACCAAAAACATTAGAATGCTGTAACTGTGAGTTAAGTTCTGGTTTTAAGCTGCTGGTTTAGATTGCTTCCTTTAGCTTTTTTTAAGACAATACAAAGATTTAGCAGAATCCAGAACATTAAAACAGTTATACATACAGTACACTTACTATATTATGAAAGGTGCTTGTCATCGTGGTTTCAAATGATAGCTGAGTTAATCTTTTGTCTCACGATTGAGTCACAAAGATGTGGATCGCAAAGATTGGAGAGACGGGAAGATCTATGCATGAACGGATTAAGGAACATGATAGAGACATACAGCTTGCTCGAACCCAATCCTCCGCCGTTTCAGAACATAGCAACGTGACCGGACATCATTCGCTCTGGGACAAAGTTAAATTTATTGACCGAGACCCACATTGGTACACCCGTAGGGTTAAAGAGGCTATTCACATAAGACTTCACCCTAACAACATCAACAGGGACAGTGGAATTGAAATTCCTGAAGCGTGGATGCCCACGATCAAACAACAGCTGACACTACCAAAGCGGACCGCTGAGGGAACAATTTCTAGTCTGAACGACAAGGATCGAAATCCTCCAATCAACAACAGCCTAAGTGAGGATCGAAATGCACCAATCACCACCAGCCACAGTGCTTCTTATACTCACACGCAGCCAGTCGACACCATCGCCTGATGAAGACCGGCAGGTCGAAACGTCTTTTTAAGCGATCCACATCTTTGTGACTCAATTGTGAGACAAAAGATTAACTCAGCTATCAGTACACTTAATCCTAGGCAAACTAGTCAAGTGTTTGTTTACATAAGAATTTTGGCCATTCGGAAAAATTAATGCTCTTTGATCCCTGTAGAGCAATGGCATGATGTCTTGGCAATGTATAAAGACTCTAGAAAGGTTTTCAATAGTTAGTTTATTGTCTGCAACAAGCAAAAATGTATCAACTACCTGGTTCATATTTCTTACAATGTACCAAAGAATAAACTGGGGACATGCTCGGAGGAACAATTATTGTTGCACAAAAGACATCTTAATTTTGTGTCTAGCTATCTACAAGCCTAGTAAACGTAAGTACAGCACACCTCTAGGTCAACTTTAACATCTTCACTAAAATAAAGTGTAAAATCTCAGTTGAATACATACCCATATTGGTGTGGTGTCCATTGGATCAAGGGGAGGAAATGGAAATGAAGTTGATGATGCCACAAGCTCCTAAAAACGAATTCCACAAGACTGACTACAGTTGAACCTAGATTATCTGGATCTCAATTATCCGGACTTCTTGATTATCTCGACTATTTCCTCTGGTCCCACGTTTTTTCATGTACAGTCAAACCTTGATTATCCAGACCCAACGGGACTGGAGTGAATAGTCCAAATAATTAAGAGTCCGGATAATCGAGAATATGAATATTAATGAAATAAATATGAATTAATTAGGAAACCAAATTTAACTTGGCAACAAAACAAGTCTCAGCCAATCAGAACTCAACTGAATGCAATGTACTTACAACGTGTGCCAGCGCTTAGAAATACCGGCAAAGTTTGAAAGGATAATCAAGCCATTTCAAACATACTTTTCAGTGCCTAAATTAAACAAATTCAAAAGAATAACATTTTAGGAATCTTCATCCTACCTTATTTATTTTCATGAAAATAATCAAGGTTCGACTGTATTAACAACGCACGATGAAGATCCCTAGAAACTATCAATATGATTAATTTAATTTTTTAACTTAGGCTTTGAAAAGAGTGTCTGAAACAGGTTTGTTTTACTTCCAAGGAGTGAAAATTTTAGACCAAATTGTTTGCATGAAGTTTATTTGTACAATACAGTACACTATGGCATTAAATTCTGATTTCCTAATTGATTCAGTTTAATGTATTTTGTCTCATTAACATTCATATTCAATAACCCAGACTATAAACTCCAGTCTGCGCAAGTCTGGATGATCGAGGTTCGACTGTAAATTACAAATGACATTACAAAGATTATGGTATTACCACTCAAATGAGACATCAAACTACAGTTTGACATGCAAAAAGTTCAGGGAAAACTTGTAAAAGCTTGTTTACTTGCAGATTTCAAACTTAACTGATGGCTAGTTGGGAGAAACTAACTTCCCGTAAGAAGGCTAAGGAAGGCTATTTTTCCTATTTTTATTATATACAGGGGTTTCATTAGAAGCCGGCAACCAGCGAAAATCGCCACCTACTTTGTCAGAATTTACCTCTTACCGCCGCCTACATTGTCCGTATTTTCACTCAAATTATTTAAAAAAATCCACCAGGTTGCCACCTACTTTAGTTAGCTCAAATGGCTATTTCAAAACTTATTGAAAACCCTGTATATATATACCAAAATCACTTCATTTATGCCCCAGTTCCATGATCTTTGCTGGTTTATACAGCTCATACCTGTTGGGAATTTGAGTAGAAGTTCTGATGCATGGGGCTTCGTGTTACAGACTTTTCCAGCACAATAGCTCTTCTCTCTGTTGTCTTGTGTTCTTCTTGTAGTTGACTGAAGATATAAATACAGGAAAGAGAGGTTTATAATTTAGTGCAGCAAGTACATCCATATTACTGTTACTACTACTAAAAGGCAGAGGGAAAGATTTCAGTTACAGCTGTATATGCAACTGAAAAGCAAATTTGGTTGAAGTTTTAAAATGATTGTTGAAGATAGTCAACAAAAGAGATAAGAGTACAGTTAAATGTGGTTGAAATCTCAGTATTGTGTGGTTTTCACAGTTGTGCCCTTTTTGTGATTTGAAGGCTAGAATTTGACAAATTAGCTTATGAGTTTTTCCAAAAGCTAAAAATAGACAGTCACTGACTGCATGTGGCTAGTGCTGAAGCTTTTTCATTTTCACGAGAAAGGGATACGAAATGATTGTCAGTTGTTTGCTGTTTGAGCTTCGTCACTCGAGTCACGCAAGGCAAGCTGTTTACAACCTAGCACATATTGCGATATCTGATGAGAGATTTTTTGTTTTGAAATTTACCCGTGTATACAATGTACAACCGTATATAATGCGTACCCTATTTTTGAAGCCAATTTTCCAAAAATAAATAAATAGCAGTATACCTATCCGTTAAATACTGACCATCCGTTCAGAAAAAATTCTCACCCGATCGAGCTGATGGAGTCATCCTGAATAATCTACTTGTGAAAGACAAATTTTTTTGCCGGTGTGAGTAAAGTCATCGGTTTCAAAATAACTCTCATCCGTTCTTCTTCTATCCATTCGATCACTTTTAGGTTGATCACATTGGTCTAGTACCAAAAGACGGACTTGTTGTGTTTCGTGTGCTGGGAAATTAAAACTATTTTATCTAATAAGAATAGCGTATTTCCGAACGTTAAGTGACGGCATGTGAGAATTATCCAGACGCCCGTAGAAGGAATACTCTTATACTCATAGGCTCTTCATGGTTGCTGTGTAAACATGTTCGCTTTCATTCACTTACAAAAAGAAGCATCTAAATGTCTTTTCACACATCCGATGCTGGCTGAAAGGTATTAAACAAACAGTCATGAAGTGATATGTTCAATCAAGCGTAACACAGCGAGAAAGAAAGATATGAAATCATCTCCTGTGAAATGCGCCTCTGACGATTTTCATGGTCAAAAGATTTTGAATCTTCAACAGCCTCTCAAAAATGCAGCTCATTTATTCCATCTTTGTTGTGAGCTGCTGTACTTCGCAGCTTCGAGCAAAGTAATTTTGAACAAACTATGCACTGCGTCACCATATGCAAAAAAAACGAGTGTGTTGTTTTTGTGCTATGCAATTTTTGGCATCTGCTCGCAGTTTATCCAGTCACTTTATCGTGGTTTATCATCCAATTTCATCTCGCTGATTTTCAGGCTTATTTGCTGGAATTCGAGAACACTTCATTTATGTGCGCAAATAGAAGTTTTAACGTCTCACCCACCCACCCAGCTCACATATGAATGCCAAAGACAGATCATATAAATAGCCAGCATTATCTGATCAGAGATTTTATTGGAATCTTCGCTCATTTAGTACAACACTCATCTGTTTTCTAATGCAAAGAAATACATCAGAATAAAGTAAAATAATCATCGGATAAAGTTTCCCATCAATATAAAGAATAAGTTTAACAGCGAATGCACACTCCCAGTGGACTTTTAATATTCAACATAAGCATAACATCTCACCGACCGAACAAGAGTCTTTCAATCTGTATTCTTTATGCTACCCTTATTTTGTCCTGTGGAAAGAATTCTCACGAACGAACAGCAAGCTACAACCCTGCTGTATCGCTGGACGAAAGGCAAACACAAAAGCGTGCTTTGAGCTGAGCGATTCCACCTGATGACTGCTGACCCTGATCTCTGAACACTTGCCGAACGGAAATGTATGAAGATACTCCGAATTACACTCCCACATTCACACTCTCCCACACTCACAAGGCTGTAACATAGTGGCTTGGCCTCTTACGAGGCACTAGCCACAAAAAAGAAAAAAAAATAGAAACATCTAATGCACGGTTGATTTTGTTTGTTTTGGCTTTCAAAAGAAATCATTCATGTATCACTTCAGTTGGTTTAGTTTCAGGCTAAAGTCATGTACTAGAAGAAGAAGAAGATGCTTTTATTTTACTAGGGTATCTCTTTACAGTTATAAAAAACTGTGCGTACATGGTTTGTCCAATTCAACTGCAACAGCCTTGCAAGGACAACACAAGCAAAGAAGAATCTCTTTTCCTTTCAAGTAATTTCAGAGGCTTCCAAATACTTTCAGACACTTTCAAGCAGGTCTGCTGTCAGATTCAAGCCATTAATACAAATGTTATCTTGTGAGACTCAATAAATGACTCCAAAGGTCGGAATGTTGCCCTGCGTGAGTACAAATCCTCGCTGTAATCCACACTAAGAAGACAAGCCAACTGTAGGAAAGCCGGCGTGTGAAATCGAAGCAAGAAAGATGAACGAATAACTGAATTTGAACAAATACAAAATGGCCGCTTTCTGAAGCTTATGTAACTTAGCCGAGCGTAGACTGGAACCTATCTAAACCAAGTGACAACCTCTTTGTTCACCCTGACAAATCCAGCCATCTATATCTTGGGCGATGACATAGAGTGGTTTACTCTTTGTGTAAGCCACACAAAAACTGATATCCTTAGAGGCCCTAATACTTAAAATACTACTCTTAACTAAGCTAATGGAAAATACCCTAAACTAATTAACTGAATTCTGGCCTTTAAATCACAAAATAATTATAATTATTAATTAATTTCTGACACCATTACCAGTATGTGTGACAAAGTAGAGCGAATTTTGAGAGATGTGGATTTTAAACCCAGTGGCAATATAATTATGCCTTTTCTTTGGAAAGCCTTTGATATGTTCTGGTGGTAAATTTCTCTCATGCTTTCATAGGACAAGATTACCCTGTCACATTATGCATACAAAAGGCAAATTAACACTTACTTGAGCTCCTTGTTAATGACGTCTATCTGCTGTTGTAATAATGCAGCTAATGTCTGAGCATCGCCACCCACACCTCGGTCCTCTGATGTTTCGCTACCGGCATCACTGTCGATATCAGACAGGCGGCTGGTGTCAAATGCCATGGCAACATTTTTAAGTACACTTTCTTGTTCAAGTTTCTGCCATTCCTGTTCATTGAGAGTAAATACTCTGCTGGGTGAATCTTCTATTCCAGCTCGACCCTTTGTCTCACGTTTAACAGCCTCAACGCTGCAGTAAAAATAAAAAACAATTAAATATACTGTAGTCACATTATCCAATGCAAGAAATTTTTTGAAGGGGACTGAATGTGAGTCAAAATAGCTTAAGGGCCTACACGCCTGCCTAATAATATGGAAAAGTTAAACAATTTTGTTTTTATTTTTCAGAAAGTAGGCTTCACAAGGGATCTGATGCTAAACACGCAATAAGGTTGCCTTAGTCTCTATTCAAATTTTCCACCCATTAAATTACATCTAGACTTTACTTTGTACACGATCCAGAGTTCTAAATAATTGTTCGATAAATTTTGTACAATTTGGACTCAAGGAAAAGAAAATGAATGACGTTAGTCCCTCTAAGGCAAATAATTCTCATCCTTCACCAGGTGCATAACACAACTTTACAAAAGTGTCACAGAAAGCTATTTTCAATTGAGTGTCATAAAAGCAAAATCATAATGGATGCAAACAATGCAGTAAAATTAAGCCAATCAGAACTTAAATCAATTACATATATGAGAAATGACTGCGAGCAAGCCACAATTGAATTAGGTTTTACTTTAATTGATTGAGAAAGTGGTACAAATTTTAAATTCCAAACAATCACACAGCAAAGGGAAGCAAAACAACAGCAAACAAGAATTACTTTCAATGCTCAAATAAAAACTACCTGAAAGCCACCACAGGTCCGTTCACAGCAGTTTCAGAGCCTCCCTGTTTACATGTAAATCAAGAGATCAGTTACACAGTATTATGCTTTGTTTCCAAACCTGGCATTACTACAATCCACTGCACAGTGGGAGGAGAGGATGGGGAGAATGAGATCAAAATCTTACGGCCTCTACCTAGGTGTATCACAGCTTTTACAAACATTCTATGCTCATTTGTACAAGTATACACATGGGTTTCAGACAGGCGTCCTCACAGTATCAAATTCTGCAAACTAATATGGACCACTGAATGAAATTCCCCCAATCTGTGGTCTAACAGATGCACAAAGATAAATAAGGAGAATTTGCAGACTGACACCAAGGTATCATACAATAATAGACCACTGCACCTGAGATTTCCGCTTTTCAAATTCTTCATTAAGCCTTCCAAGCTCAAGGGCTAATATTTCCTAAATGACAAAAACAGAAGATTAAAACTTTACCAACCTAGACACTGTGTAAGGGGTTTTAGCATACAAGTTTATTTCAATCAACACAGGGATCACTACTAAAAATCACTTGCTAAAATTAACTTGTGTTACCACTTATGAACTCTCAACTCTGTATAAAAGAATTAAAAGCCAGCCCCCCCCCCCCCCCCAAAAAAAAAAAACAAACAAACAAACAAACTGATAAGGGATACCTGTCTATCCATGCACCACCAAGAGCCCTACTGCTATAATCAAAGTGGTAATGAGCCATTCAACTCAGAAAATTAATTATAAACCACGCATGCGTATATGGCTTTGACTCCTTTGTTAGGAAATGTTACTGAAAGCTCCAAAAGAGAAGCATGACACTTGTGTTACACTCTGCAAATGACTAAGTATTTGTAGGGCCAAGTGTAACAGCCCTGTTCTGTTTATACCACACAATATCATTAAAAGCAAGTTCCTCCTCTTCTTGCGTTTGAGTCAGTACATACACTTCTTTCATGTGGCTATTCCTTGCTTTATAAATAATACAAAATAATAATAATAATAATAATAAAAAAGAATTTCACATTTTCGAAGAAAGTTGTTTTGGGCAACAGTTTAAGTAAACAGCTACTACAATGTTGCCACATAAGCCATCACCTTTGAAAAAAACATCAATAGGAGTAAGTTTGCTGATACTATTCCAGTGTTTATAGTTTGCCTCATTACATATACTATGATTATATCAAATCACTATACATGTAGGCTACCAACAAATGGTGATAATATTAGTCCAATTAGTTGAATATTGTGAGAGTGAATAATATGAAAATCATATATTTGAACTGACTGGAATAAAGAATGAATATGAATGATCATCGCACTACAGTACTTAAGCAGTAGTGAAAATAAACCCGTGAGAGATGAATATATGAGAGTGAATATATGAAAATCAAATATTTGAACTTCGGATTAAAGAATATTGTTGGAAAAATCAGCTTTCAAAACCTGTAAAATTTACAATGAATTGTATGGCTGAGCGGCAAAAGTTGCCACACAGCCATACATATTGACACTTTAAACATTCATTTCTCAAAATCATTGAACCTGTCATGCTCAAGTTTTCAGTGTGTACTGAGTTTCCCAAGTGCTTTCAATTTCTGATGTGCATTGATCTGTGGCCTGTCTTATTATTTATGCTACTGTATGCTAATGAAGAAAAACATGTAAACAAAGATCCTACCCCCTGACCCCACCACAGATTTTGCCGTCTAACCAAAACAATAAGTTTCACACTGTTTAATACCTTGGTACATTGCATTTTTCATGGATAACTGAAGCCATTTTAGATGCATTATCCCCAACCAAATCAGCAACTTAGTCTATACCTTTTCTCTTTGGAGATCTTCTACTTGTGACTTCACTGCAGTAAGTTCTTGAGTCAATGCAGTCTGTAAGAGAGAGAACAACTGTCACTTAAAGAGGAAAACCTAACCTGATATAAATGCTGTTAAATGCAATTTAACAGAGTTAAAAACAAAGAGCGCTTGCATTTCCGTTGGTACTCAGTGGTGTGGACACATGCGCATGTGTTGACACAAATGTGCAAGTGTCGGATTTCCATGGGCTTGGGGATCGTAGCGTTGCACACAGGAGGCATTTCCCTCTGGCGTTTTACAATTGCTTTTGTGTGGCAGCTTGTCGCCCAGGCAGTTCTCTTCCCACCCCCTTTCCCTCCCTCTATCCACTGTTTCAACAGTGTGACGGGTGCCTGTTCCTCTTACTGCGTGGGGGCTTATAGCTGGGTTGCCAGGATTTGCCAATAGTGGAAGCTCCTGGATGTCTCAGGCACCCAACCTCCATTTAGCGATGCATTTGTTAAAAGTGGTTTAAAGCTTAACATGGACACAGAACAATACAGTTGTATTTGTCACGTTCAAGTCATAATAATCTAGCAGAGATTATGTTACATTCTATGCTATTTTCTCTTAAACACCACAGTGCAACATAAATAAAATACAGCAAAATTAATGCCATACTTTTTCCTCTAGTGCAGCCATCCGCTCCTTAAGGTGAACTTGAAGTCTTTCATTGGACTCGCCCAGTAGTTTGTCGACTGTGCTGGACAATCTAGCATTATGATCTTCATTCATCTTTTCTCTTTCACGAGCCTGGAAGAAAAGATTCCCCTGGATAAATATTTATACAGGTAACATTAAAGTGTTTATTAATAATAGTTGTTGTTGACCAGGTATGAGGTTCATGCACAATGAATGGACAAACAAAATTGCACAAATTATTTGCTATTAGTGGGCACTGCAAGACAACCAATTAAGCCAGAGATTAACGAAAGAAAAAAACTTCAACAACCAGTAAGCACTAGCATTTAAGCACAACAACAAAATAAATGTGCATGAATGAAAGTCAAACAAGCTGTCCATTTTTAGCAGCACCAAGTCCAATTGGCCCATCATTTGAGGTCATTTTATTTTTTATAAGACTGCAACATTGCACTGGCTTGAATGGCTACATTTGTATGTATGACCACAGAAACTTTAACTCATAACAGATCTTCACCCTGTTAAGCTCTGCTTGAAGGTCCTGAAGCTGGATTTGCAGTTGCTGAACAGTCTCCTCAGCTGTTACATGTTTCTCAGAGGCCTGAAACAAAACATCAGGACTTGTTAATTAAGGAACCAAACCAAACAACAAAACCAGAGATGAAACAAAACAAAAAGACAAAATGAGCTTTGGAATTCATGTTATGCGTGTAACACAACTGCAAATAACTAATGGCTAAGGTACAATTGCTGTGCAATGCACTGCAATTATTGCCACAACTCTTTAGTGAAATATGTATGGCAGTAGACTGTTCTCAAGCTTTTTTTTTGTTCGTTCTTCCATAGAAAGGTTGGGATTGACACATGAGAAAAAAATAATTTTCAATGTGAATTAGAAATACAATACAACTTTATCAGGACCCTACCTCATTCAAGGCAGCCATCTGTACTGCAAGTTCTTCCTCCACTTTCGGCAGTGCTTCAGCTTTTCTTAACGACTGGTTAAGGTTTTGCTCAGCAAGCTCCAGCTTTTCTTGCTGTATTCGGACCTTTTCTTCTGCCTAGCAAGCAAAAAACAAAAACAAAACAAAAAGGACACAGCAATTATTACAGTAATTTAAAAATTTCAGGCTCCACTATTCAACAATAATTTTATTTTCATCCATATCACTTAAAACATGTTGCCTGCTCATAGTCCACTTTTCCAGAACTTCACACATGCTACACTCATTAGAAGGTTTATGTTTATACATGCAAAACTTGGTAAAAGTTAGTTGAAAAAAAGTAACAAGGTACACAGTTGAACCTCAGCTTGTGGACAGCTCTACCAAAGGCACACAACACTCATAAGCCAACACCACTGAAACTCCCCACTGAAACTCTACATTTACAGTATAACCCCCTGAAAGCGGACTCCTCCTTTAAATGGGGACCATAATGCTCCTCCCAAGCAAGGGTGTCTGCTTATGGACAGTTTGAATGTACTTTCATTACAACATGCAATCAAAGTCACAACAAGCCACTAAACTTGGAAAATAAATTACAAGCCACTCGCAGGCATAAGGTTTTGATTCTTATGTTAGGAAACTCCAAAAGAGAAGCATGGCACTTGCGTTACAAATTATGCATGACTAAGTCTTTGTAGGGTCAAATTTAAGTGTAACAGCCCTCTTCAAATCTGTCTGTTCCCTACATCCCAGATAAAATTATCAAAAATAAGTTCTTCCCAACTAAAATGCCCTTGCTCACCACTCGGGTTTCCCATAGATCAGTGGTTAGAGCATTCCAACCAGTATTCTGGAGGGTCATGGGTTTGATCTCTGTTGGGAACTCTGAACATTTCTTTTTCGAGTAAGACCATGTTGTTATCATTTATTATTGATATTTCCACTCACACACTGTTATTTCTTAAGTAACTCCTCTTCTGTTTTTTCTCTCATTAGTCTTTTGTTGAATCTTGATGAAATGTTTTTTTTTTTTTCATTTGGCCACTTTCATGATGGTGATTTTGGTTGTACAGTTTCATGGTTGGTGTATTAGTTTTTTTACATAAGCAGAATAAATGCCAAGCATTATACACTGGTCAGTGGACATACAAAATGTTTAACAGGAATGGAAGGAGCAAAGGATCAAGTGAAATGGGTATAAACTTCATGTTATCAACCCACATACATGTAGTCGCCCTCATAGTTTATTCCCATACACTCTAAAGTAAGTAACCAAAGTACCTCAAGTTCAAGAAAGAATTTAAGGGTATCTGGTGGTGATAAGAGGAGTGTACATGGGAATCATCTATGAGGGCAACTACAGTATATGGCAAATTAACATGAAGTACATACTGTGAGATCAGCCTCACACCTGCAGCACAACTTGGAAATGGCACACATTGTATACCTTATCCTTACTAATTTTTGCAAATTTAGCTATTTAAAATTAATTTTTAATACCATAATACATCAAGAAACAGTACAAAATTTACATAGCAATTTTAAAGTGGTTCCTAGTTTTGTCTCTGTACCAGGTTGCTAGAACGCTTAATAAAAATGTCTTTTAAAATAACTGGTCTTTACTGCTTGTGTTTTA
>JAEMWC010000601.1:227500-277500 GCA_016490735.1 Pachyseris speciosa
TCAATGCTATGTAAATGATATTTAAAATCTATGTTAACTCTACCAATGCCCATGTTTTAAAGGGTATTTATAATGCATGTTATATCTATTTTAAAGCTATTTAATTCCTATTTTAGCTGGAGGTAGTGTCAAGTTTCTTACTTCTCTCTATGTCAATGCTATGTTAATTATATTTTGAACCTATTCAAACTCCATTGATGCCCATGTCATATGTTAAATCTATTTTACAGCTATTTAAATACTATTTTATTCTATTTCATTTCACAATCCATGACTACTTAAAACATATTTTAATGCTATTTGAAGTCTATTTCCTTTGCTTGTAAAAACTACTTGGTTAGTAATGCTAAAAAAATAGTTTTTAAATAGACTATTTAATGGTTCCATTTGAATAGTAAAAAAATAGGATTTAAGTTCATTTTAAAAAGCAAAATCATAGCACTAACATAGTCCTTAAATATATGACCTTGTATGGTTTCTAAAATAGTTATAAAATATGCCCTAAATACCATTTAAATAGTTTTCTGACATAGCATCTCTTCCTATGTCAGTGCTAAGTAAAAGATATTTAAAATCTATGTAAACTCTACCTGAATGCCCATGTTTTAAAGGCTATTTATAATGCATGTTATATCTATTTTAAAGCTATTTAATTCCTATTTTAGCTGGAGGTAGTGTCAAGTTTCTTACTTCTCTCTATGTCAATGCTATGTTAATTATATTTTGAACCTATTCAAACTCCATCGATGCCCATGATATATCTTAAATCTATTTTACAGCTATTTAAATACTATTTTATTCTATTTCATTTCACAATCCATGACTACTTAAAACATATTTTAATGCTATTTGAAGTCTATTTCCTTTGCTTGTAAAAACTACTTGGTTAGTAATGCTAAGAAAATAGTTTTTAAATAGACTATTTAATGGTTCCATTTGAATAGTAAAAAAATAGGATTTAAGTTCATTTTAAAAAGCAAAATCATAGCACTAACATAGTCCTTAAATATATGACCTTGTATGATTTCTAAAATAGTTATAAAATATGCCCTAAATACCATTTAAATAGATTTCTGACATAGCATTTACATAGTTAATAAATAGTGTTGGATTCTACAAGGGAAGCTTAAATCCTTTGGATCTTAGCTTTGCAATTGCAAACTAAGTGCAGAACTTCATTTCTGACACCATTTCCAGTCTATATGCCAAAGTAGAGTGAGTTTAGAGATATTTTGGATTTTCAGGCAAAAAAGCACAAAAAACAACACCCCTTTTGCAGAATACCCTTCAACTGAAAGGTCACACGAAAGGTTTTTACACTGTACAGACTCAAAAGCGCTGCCTTTTAACTACAAAGAAATAAACTCATCCTTCGTCTTGTGAAATGGACATAAAAATATATTAATTGCTTGGAAACAGAAAAAAGGGAGTCATCTTAGTAAAATAAAGTTGTACCTCATCTAAGTCTCGCTCCAGTCTTTGAATGGATGCATTTCCTCTATCCAGCTGTTTATTACATATTCTTAATTCCTCTTCAAGAGTTGTACATCTTTCTTTTAAGTCCTTATTTTCTCTTGTGAGCTGGAAGCAACAGAAATATATATTAAAAGATGGTCATGCAACCTAGTATGTGTTGCAGGTAAAAATTAAATTCAGTTAAACCTTTTTCAACCTTGTAGCTTTAATTGCAATTTCCTTTGTCTTCTAGCCCTAATTTTGAGTAATCAGGGCTAGGAGACAACAGAAATTGATTTGCAACCTAGGTTAAAAATTTTTTACCTGAATTTTAATTTTTGCCTGCAACACATGTTACAATGTACCAAAGAAACATCATTTGCACCTCCAGCCCCAAAACGTTAGCAATTGAGACAGTATATCGTCAACAAGCAGTAATTATTAATTAATATCTTAATGCTTTTATTACCCGTTCAACTTCCTTGGTCCGCTTGTCAAGGAGAAACTGCATCTCCTCCATTTGCTCTTCATGTGCACTCACATCAAGATTGATGGGTCCATTAGAAAAATGCTGAAAATAACATCACTAAGTCAGATATGCAGCAGCACAAGGAACAAAACAGTAGTCATTAATTTTTTTAAGGCCTCGCCTTCAAGATAACGTCTGTATCCACTTGTAATTTTAGAAAAGATGACTTTGTATAATATTACTTAAATTTATGTTCACAATTTCATATTTGTTAGCACCGCTGATTTAAGTTGAAACGTTCTTTCTGTATATACCCCTAGTTTTTAGTTTTTAGTTTACTTAGTGATTAGTTAATTGCAAATGACCCCACAAGCTCATGTAGCTTTAATACTCATCGTTTTAAAATAAAGGCTATCTACCCAGGACTTGTTTCCTGATTTATGTTAAAAGAAACCTCTACTCTTACAATAAATTATTGATATTAATTAAATTGTCAGTGTTGCCAATAATGTTTAAATGTTCCATGTTTTTAATCAAAGGTGAAAATAATTTTTTGAGTGTATGAGATTGTAACATGTTTTCACATTTAAGTTTCTTGTATGCGGTCATTTTGGATTTTAAGCTATAAGGTTGTTGATCTTTTTAAGAAGTAAATGCTTTTTTAAGGTTTAATGATTAGGCAACATTTAAGGTAGTTATAAAATCCAAATTGGCAACAGTGATACTCAAATGCAGGTACGTCTGCCAATGAAATATTAATTCCACACTTTCCAATGATTAACTGGTTTCAAGAGATGAGAGTTCATGTATACATGTACTTGTACTCAGTACAAGTATCTATAGCTGCGTAGGTATAAGTATATGTACAGTGGTGTGTATATGTTACAGGTTAAATTTGATCTTGGGTTATTTTTTATTTAACCTTGGTCAAAATGAAATTACTTAACGTCTTCTAATGAATAATCAGGGTTTAAGAAGACAAAGGAATTTCATTTTGACCTACAATGGAGGACAGATATCCTCAGGACAGTTCCAGGAATCCTTTCCAATTGGTGCTTTTTATTCTTGTCATTATTATTCTGACCCAGGACCCACCCTAACCCCCCCCCCCCCCCCTCCCTCCCCCAGGTGATGTTGAAAAGCCCTCAGCGAACAATGACACCCGCATTGTAGGTTAAATCAAATATATGAAACTAACCTTTCCACCCTCGGAATCTTCACCACCATTTTCTAAACAGATTTCATTTGATGTGTGAAGTTTTTCTTCGGTTCTCACCCTTCTGAGATTCCGAAGTCGGATATCTTCATTTTCTTGTTCAAGCTCTTTGAGCTGGAGGGAAAAACCCACAGTAAGGAATTAAAGTTGAAAACACTGCGAAGAATCAATTATGCCTCAATACAGGCCATCTGATATTATGCGATTTCGCACAATTGACCTCAAATTGCATCCGATTGCACAATTAATAAAAAATCGCTTAATTAAAAAAAGCGCACAATTCTTAAAAAATAAACCCTGAATAAATGCCTTATCTGAAAAAATTCCGCATCTGCACTTAGTTTTGAAGATGATTTACCTTCGAAAAAGGCCGAGAAATGTTCTGAAACCATCGATTTCACAAACAATCGAAGTTCAAGGCGTTATTTTCGTTTTTGGCAGGTCCAGGGCCTGGTGCTAGGTTTTTCATTCTTAACCCATTGGCACCCATGCCGGCCAAAACCGGCCGTAAAAAGCTCCCATACTTCAAAACATTGCAACTTTCTCAATCGCATGAATATTGCCTTAACTGTTAGTTGTGAGCACGAAATGGAATGCCCTTTAAATTTGGATATCCAATAAATGCAAGAAACGTTGCGATTTTTACCAGATATGGCCTTTTGAGTTTGGACAAGAACGAAACTGGCCGTTTTTAACGTCAAAGAGAAACAACAAAAATGCCCCTTTTTGCCTTCATGTTTTTTAGGGAAATCATCGTCCAAAAACCAAAATTCAACCATCATAACGAAATTCAGTCCTTTTTCTAGCTGAGAAATGACTTTTTTTCTTCATATTCTTCTCCCGAGCGTAGAGACAGCCTTTTGTTCTAGTGCATTCGGGCCTTCCCGACAGTTTCAACATCTTGAGCGCATTGCATGCTGGGAACTAACGAGAATTTTTGACAGCGCCCGTTCCTTCCCCCAATTCTTTCACATATAAACTAAGTCTACAGCCACTCCAACCTACCGCCAAAATTTCCTGCTCATGGTCATCTTCAGTACACAGAAATTCCAAAATATGTGGCGGTAGGTCCAGAAATTCATCAATAGTCGAGTCCCAAAGGTACTAAGTGTTCAACCGGCCAAATTCCCAGTTCGTCGAGTAACAAGCCAAATTCAACAACAAAGTACATCACCTTGCTCGATTCTTTGAGAAAGTGGACTCTTAGCTACAGTCACGCTTAATGATGCTCATCAGGCAGCCGCTAAAGATGAAAAATGGCTGTAAATTTAGCAGAAATTGCAAGCAAACCCAACTTGGGCCATTGTTGTCGCTTCACGGATAAAAAATAGCTACGTCAAAATGACGTTTTCAGAAACCTTGAGCCTCCAGTGGCTTAGGACAGCACCACTTTTCCCTGGTAGTTCAAATAAAGAGTCACGAATTGCTATTCATCGGTGGTATATAGGTGGAAAATCACTCCGAAAATGTAAAAACCTCCGGTAGTCAATGGGTTAAAGAATTGCCTGTCCCAATTCACTCATAATTGCTTATTTTTTGTTCCTTTATGAACAAATCGTCATTAGAGCAGCACAAAAGTGGTTTTCTTTCTCAGAATCCTAGTAAAACAAGCTTAAAATAGTTTAGGAAAAAAATCACATAATTTGCATAATCTACCGCATAATAGTCTGTTCTTATCACACAATCTACCCTGAAAATATCGCACAATTTCTGATTTTTTATCGCACCCTATCAGATGGCCTGTCAATAAGAAATCTTCACCTTTTCACGAGTTTCTTCAAGCTCTGCTTCAAGTGCATTGTTTTTGTCCACAGCCTGCCGCAGTCTTTCACGCACCTTGAACATTCACAAACAAACTCTTTAGGTAAACACCAAACTAGCATTGTATAATAACCACGACCACCAGATCGTCATCAACATCACCATCATCATCATCATCATCACTACCACCACCACCATCATCATCATCATCATAACAATAACTAGCAAAATCCTTGTCAGGACAGTTCACAAGTGGTATTAAAAATAATGAAATAAAATAAAACTAAATAAATAAAACTGTGCCAGGTGTCTACAAGGAGTTCAAAGCTGACTTGAAATGATTATCTCAGTGGCAAGTTGTTCCAATCATTGATAGTCCTAGGCCAGAGACTAAACTTGTATGCATCACATGTTGCTTGAAGTGGGATGAACTTGAGAGGATGGACATGAGGGGTATGGAGAAAGGTCTGGTGTTGGAAATAGGTTGGAAAAGTCACTTCTGCCTGTTGGTTAAGGGATTTGTAGAGTATGCATAATCTGGCTGTCTGTCTACTGTGTATTCTGAAACAAACACGCTACTTATAACATAGATATATACTGTTGCAGTTTATTGTGGAGGCTAAAGGTTTTGAACACATTTTATACCAAACAGTTAGTTTAGTGCAAATGTCAGGGTAAAATAATGAATACAGTATTCTCATAATTCCTTTAACACCTCTCACTGCACTATCTGCACAACATATCATTCTACACATCCATGAATCCATTTGTTGGGAACCCTTCCATTTTGCTAGTGAGCTTTTTGATAGCAAAATAATATTCATAAAAAGGTTCTTACTGGACTTCATCAAGTCTAAGGTAACTGATTTTCAATTAAAACAGACAAACTTTTTATGACAGTTACAAAGAAAAAAGGATTTCATAATTTTATACAGGCCTATTGTAATAGCGTCCTCTTAAATTCTATGGGTGTCCCGACAAGTAAGGGTTATTCCTGTTACTATAACAAAACAACCTTGTGAGGAGAAAATAGGGCAAGGGCTGACTACGAAAAAAAAATACATGCACAGAATTTTTACCTTTTCATCAAGAGCCTTGTGGTGTTCAAACAGTGATTTAAGAGCCTTTAGAACTTCGACTTCTGATGATACACCACCTGTAGTTGCTGCCTGTCGTTTGACAACTGTCATCCTTAATGATCTTTCATGTCTTGCTACTAAACATTCCAAATGTTCTAGAAGAAGCTATAGGAAGAAAAAACAAACAACCATAAATAACTACTGTCGTAAGCACAAATCTACAGCTGTCTAACCTTTACTGTTTGCATTGCACAATTATTGTGTTACATGGAATCCTAGCTTATAAGCAAGAATTTTCATTTCCTTCAACTCAATTAAATTGATAGCTTAAGGAATAGTGAATATTTAATGAAACAAGTGAAAAATGCTGAATGTTGTGCACATGAAAAAACAATTCAGAAAAGTCACTCTAAAAAATGTCTGGTCATTGCCTCAGTATTTGCATACAATTGTTACACTGGAACTGTCTTTCTTGTTAAAAAGGAAACTTTCCAGAGGGTTTGGGGGGTGTTTTAAATGATTCTGGAAATTCCAGACGGGGTTGGGGGTGGGGGGGTTGGTTATTGGTCTCTTGAAAAAATGGAAAATCTGGGGAGGTGGTGGTTGGGGGGGGGGGGGGGGGGGGGTTTAAATGAAATTCCCTCTGTGGTGGGGATATGGACATAGTCTGGAAACACACAATTTAATGTTTTTACCACACTGTAACCTTTTTTGTTGTAATATTCATACATCACTCATTTAGCAACTGGTGATGGATGATGTTTCATCCGAAACATGCATGTTTTGAAAAATGCATTCTATCAAAAGCTTATAATTTATTGAATATTTATTTTCCACACTCATTATTAAACAGGGTCGACAGAACACTTTGAAGTATGTCTGACTATGAAACGTCCACCAGACTTAGAAGCCTGCTAATATAAAAAATATTGACACAGGTGGCCATGTTTTTTCCCACATCTACATTGTACCTTCTTTGGCTACACTGCTCAAGTGGGTACTGCAAATGATCTAATAAACACCCTCTCTGCTTAAGTTACCCACAATCTATTACACACTCTGTTACAAATAGTATTTGGTAATACACATGTTTCTCTAATATATGCTTTTATCTAATCAGTACCCTTATCTAGAGTAATCACAAAGGGCAAAGAACAGGGTTTTCATTAATTTTTCAAGTAAAAGGGAACCTGACATGGAGTAGCCAGGTACCCTGAGTGAATTTGATGGGCAGAGCTTTCAATTTTGCACCTAAAAAAGCCAGGTATGCCCTTCAAAGTATAAGGGTGCTGGCACCTGGGTCCTGGCTTCTAATACAACCACTGAAAGAACATACGACAAAGAAGGTAAATGAGACAAAGCAATATTGAATAGGCTTTTGTACAAAATGCTTATGTTTTCCCACTAAAATGCTCCACCTCAATGCTTTATTTTTCCCACTAAAATGCTTGGTCTCCCCTAAAAAAGTCACTAAAATGCTTGGTTAATGCTCGTTATACAGAGGCCTTTTTACTACTCACCCTTGTGTTACACCTCTCTGACTTCAATTCACTGATTTCTTCATCTTTTTCTAAGAGCTGCTCTCTTGCTTGGTTTAACTCTTTAAGCATTGTTGCAAAATCCTACAACAAAGAGCAACAATCATTGCTCAAAACACATGAAAAATCACTCCACACAACAACTCCAAAGGATGGACTTGTACACTTGTGTGTCCCACAGCATTTAACCCATTGACTCCTACACCGGCCAAAACTGGCCACACAAGACTGCTATGCTTCAAAACACTGCAACTTTCTCAATCGCATGAATATTGCCTTAACTGTCAGTTGCAAGCACGAAATAAAATGCCCTTTAAATCCGGATATCCCATAAATGCAAGAAATGTAGCGATTTTTACCAAATATGGCCTTTTGAGTTTGGACAAGAACGAAACTGACCGTTTTTAACGTCAAAGAGAAACCATGACAATGCCCCTTTTTGCCTTCATGTTTTTTAAAGAAATCATCATTGAAAAACCAAGCTTCAACCATCATAATAAAATTCATTCCTTGTTCTAGCTTAGACTTTATTCATTCATATTCTTCTCCCGAGTGTAGATACAGCCTTTTGTTTCCAGTGCATTCAGGCCTTTCTGCCCGAACTTGGGCCGTTGATGTAGCTCCACAGGTGAAAAATAGCTACGTCAGAATGACGTTTTCAGAAACCTTGAGCCTCCAGTGCCTTAGGACAGCATCACTTTTTGATGGTAGTTTCAAATAAAGAGTCACGAAATGCTATGGATCGTTTATAGGTGGAAAATCACTCTGAAAACGTAAAAACGCCTAGGAGTCAATGGGTTAAAGGCCCACTTCATCCAAAATGCATTGTGCGCCGCAGTCATTAATCTTGAATTTGGTATGACAACAAACTTACTTAAACCTTCAAACACTTTGTTTCAATGCCTTTTACCAATGCAATCCTAAAAATATCTCCACACTGTAAATATGTTTTCTGTTTATTTTGCTTCAGTTTCCATGTATTATTTTGGAAAAGCTCTGTACACATTAATGAATTTGGCCATTTACATGTATTTAGTCTAAGAGTCAGTCTAGCAACATGGTAGAGGCCACTTCTCAGCATTGCATGATTTATATCCAAGTTAAACACCAAATACAATTTGGTTGTAAGCCACATTTAATCAACACAGTTATTAAAACAATTAGCATTCAAACCATGACTAAGCTTATCCCAAGTCAGGGTTAACTTTGATTGTAGTTGAATTACTACTCGATCAAGGTTTTTCCAGGGCATTTCTGTCCTGAAGTTTTGAGTTGAAATTTTCTAGCTCTTTAGTAAAATTGGCATTTAAAAACAGTTTCATTTTGACAAATGAAGACCTTGATTTATGTTTAATCATGGATTACATTAATCAGCTTTTTTCGAACAACTGTGCCCTGGATTTCTAATGTGTGTTTCTAGAAAATATCCCACCACGGAGGGAATTGGAAATTCTGGAGGGGTGGGGGGGTCAAAGCCACAGGAAAATGTGAAGGGGAGGGGAGTTAAATGATTAATTTTTTTCCAGACGGTTGCTCGAATTTTCTCAAAATGCAAATAACTGTTGGCCTAATTATTTTAAACACAACAGTGAAAAACAAACGAAAGAAAACTCTTTACAATTTTCTTGAAGGCACTTTGTATTAGAAGTGCAGGAAAACACGAAAAAAGAACGCGTAAATAGTAACTTTCATTTCAACTTAGCATATCAAAGATCGAGAAATGAGAATCAAGGACCGAGAAAGAACTAAAACCAAGTTAAATTACCTCTGATACAGACTTAACAAGGTTTTAGGAAATCATACTATCGAACCAGGAATCTTCAGAAATTTAAAGTTAAATTCGACATCGCACTGTAATGAGCACGCGTGCATTACAAACAAGAAATGTAACATGTTGCAAATTGACATTCCACTAAGAAATAAGCTCACCCGCTAAGTATTTGCAAGTATTTGCAGTAATAACCTTAACCAACAATATCTTTCATCGTTTATAATGAAGTCCTGAAGCCACAATTCCCACCAAGTCCTTCCAGAGTATTTTTAGAACAGAATATTGAATTACATTCCAGAGCATGGACTACGTAGTTCTAATATTTTGTACTGAAACTTTTGCCAAATGAGCCCCTGCTATTTTGAAAACAAGTCTTAATTGTAATTACAATTGACTGAAGATGTTCGTGACAGCAGCAAAAACCACTGGAAGTTTACTGGAGGAAGGACAAATTTTGCCTTCTGTGCCGAAATTTGCATACATCAAAAGAAACTTGAAACTGTCTGACATCACGTAATGCAATAATTTTATTACATTCAATGAAGGACATCTTTTGTTCACATTTTATTTTTTGCTTAACCACCATTATGTGAGAAAAAAAATCAGAGATTAGCTGTCAAGTTTCTTTTCTCCTGACCGAGAAAAGCATGGCTTGCTAGTTTATGTTTTGCAATGGATTTTGTACAGCATGCATAGAGCTTATTGCATTCGCAAAGAAATAAATTTGCAGTGAATTTTAAAGTTTGGCCGTAAGAAGAGATTAACTGGGATGCTAAAAATATTTCTGTCCGTCAACAAGGTAATTTATAAACAACCATTTTTTCTTAGTTCAAACAGAAACCCAATAATATTGCCTCCACATTCACCTCTACAACACTTTCTCATTAAAAAGCAAACTTTCCAGAGGGGTTGGGGGGTGTCTGGAAATTCCAGAGGGGTGGGGAGATTATCGTTTTCTTGAAAAAATGGAAAATCTGGGGAGGTGGGGGGTCTTAAATGAAATTCCCTCCGTGGTAGGGGTATGGATATTTTCTGGAAACACACAATATACTATGCATAGCAGTTACAGTAAAACTTGAGTATGCAGATTTGGCACCACAGTCAAAATCTTCATTATCTTAGAAGTTCTTAAAATTTAGACAGAAATGTCATTTTCACTTGGTGGGTTATTAGAGACATCCAATAATCTTTGCTCTAATTAGCCTTGTCATGTCTGACCCATAAAAAAAGGTGTAAAAAAAATCTATATACATCAGCAAGTAGAATTAATTAGTCTTACAAATCTGAAATCAATGTTGGCGGGGAAAATGCAAACGGCACATCCTGTTTTACAGGCATTGTACCTGGCAAAACAAAGTTAAGCCATATGATTAACCATTTGGACAATCCCTCAGGACTGTGATTGATCAATTTTTACAATCATTGACTAGCATTTTAAAAGTAAAATTTTCAGTGCACCAAAGGAGAACTTCTCTGTTAAATCAGTATGTGTGAAATTTGATACAGGAGGTTATAAGTACCTCCTTGTAGCAGGAAAATTGCAATTTAAGTATTATTTGCCCTTTCTGCCATGTTTTTACCTATTTAATCCTCTTTAAACCTACTGTAAGCTTTCAGAGATAAACATATGAAAAAGTGTCTGAACCAAGCCACCATTTACCTGAGTCAGTCTCAATGAAAAAATATAAGTGATTGCTTGTTATATTCATGTGGGAACCTGAGCCCGGGTATTAGCTATGTCATACTGACAGATCTACCAAGGCCAAAACAGCTGTCCATGGCTGCTAATACTTGGGCTCACATTTTATTGGTAGATAAGCCCACTACCATATGGTCATAGTGCCCAATATGTGGCTTTAGCTTACTGAAACGCATTAATTTGTGCAGTATATTCTTTGCCAAAGGAAAAACAGCTTTTGAGATAAATGCCCAACATAGCCCATAATTACATTCTCACTGCTGCTGACAAGATATTGCAAAACAACAACAAAATTTTGTCTGATATTGCTTTAATTACTTTACTATTGAAGATGACTAGAATTTATAAAAGCAACATGTTCTTACCACAACATTAAAACTATATTAATGCTGGTGACAGAAAATTACTATAACAATACTGTACAGATGCCCCTAGCACCTAACATGACTGTTATCATTCGGAGAAAGCACTGAAAAACATTATTTCGCCATAATCATACCTGGAAATGACTGTCTGAGCTATTTTATTAGCAGTGTAAGCAGAGGAAGCAAAATCTGAAAGTGAGTCACAACTGATCAAAAGGCTGAGCATGTTGTTTAAACTCCAACAACAAAAAGATTTACACTTTCAGAAATACATGTAGCTTTCCTTTTATAATTTATTAATACCTGTAGTTGGAAGGATAATGCTTATAACTGAAAAGAATTTCCCTGAAATTCTCAGCAAGGTCATGATTGTGTCCAAATGACATTAAGTGGAAGCAAAATATCAATATTAATTTATGACTGATGGATATGTATGCACAAAATTCTGTTCATTCTTTGAGTAAATTTTCTAATGCTTTGTCTGCAAGACATAGTAAGATTGGATTTCATAGATTCACTGCATCAGGATATTTACACACACTTTATTTTTATGGCAACTGGTGAACAGTGATCAACAAATTATTGTCATTGATATGCATAATTAGGCATTCACATGAAACAAATGAACATAAAAACTACCAAAATCATTTACTTCTGCTAAATACTTTTATAAGCATCATTCTCATCAGAAACATCAACTATAGTAAAACAGATTCATATTTTGGGCAAACAACCAAAACTGTAATCCTGTCTTTTTAATTAACTGTTTAAGAGGGACAAATTACCAAAATATTTTAAAAGAGTTCAATTTTAGGACAAAGCTAGATTGACAGTAAATTAGCATGGCAGTAATTAAATGTCACTTACATGACCAAAATTACTAGATTGAAGTCAAAATATTGCTAGTTTTCAGCCAAGTACCTATTTTTCACATATCTTAGCCAGGATAACATGTTAGAAATTGTAAGTAACATTCCTCATAAAATTCAATATCCTACCAAAAAAGATAAAGGTGTTTAAAATAGAAGATGGAGACATTAAATTCAGCCGTGGAATTGTACAAATATAAAAAATAATAAAATGAAATTATTCCCATACAACTGATGGAAAAAAATGGCGTTGCAATGAACAAATGCTTTCAAAAGAGGGTTTTGTACTTTCAAGTGGTTTTTATCAACTTTCTAACCGCAAAGTGCTACAAAAAATCGTGAAAGATGTTTGAATAGTGTGCAAAGTCCGTAACTTCATCAAAAACCATGTACCGTGACTTCTGTCACCTGGTTATATTTATTTATCAACACGACTCCTGTTTGAAATGAACTCCTGGCCCGGGACGAGTATTAAATGTCCGGAGGGAACGATCAGATCATGACCGCAAGGCGAAATGGAATTTTCTAATCACATGTCATCAACAAGCTATCAGCGTTCGTGCAACTGGACCCTGACAACAAGGCTCTTATTACATGAGAACAAGCGACAGATTGCGCAGCGCGAAACATTTGCGTCTTGCACGACATCCACTAACTCAACAATTAGCGATCACAAATTTATTCTCATGCAAATTAAACTAAAGAGATTGGTAAACAGACTACTGTCTGCACAAAAAGGTTCTTCTCTGCTCGTGAGACATTTCTGTCAGCAAAACATAAACTTGAATGCAAGCAATTTCCTCCGGGTCGTGACGCAACAAAAAGCAGAGAAGAGTCACTGAAAATTTCCAAATGCTTTCGAGAGGATTCATTAAAATGGTCTTGTTTGAGTAGTCGAGGGTTTTTTTAATAAAATCGTCGTTAGCCAAGTGCCAAAAGGTAAATAATACCAGCTTAGTGAATAAAACCGATTAAATTCCAAGGCAAATTGCGATTGACCGATCGAATAGGTCGTGATCACTCCGCACAAAGCACCGAACCCAGAACTGTAATCACAATGGAATACCACATACTGTATTCTCCGGAAATACACACTATGAACATTTCAAAGGCTGTGCAAAAAGACAACGCTAAGATTTTTTTCAGCACGAACTTTGACTCAAGCTGGGAGAAGTGTCCTAGAAAACGAACTGGATCGGTTTTTTGTTCGCCATAAGCCGTGCTGGCCATATGAAAATGGAAACTGTTATATGGCGTACGAACATAGAATTTCTTATAAAAATATAATATACTTGGTAAAAGTCAGAGATTCCATATGGAAACTAAAAGTTGATGAAACTGTCTCAACCCCGAGAATGAATTCATTCATGCAAAACAAACAAAGCCCAAGAGAAATTCATTATATTTTTTTCCAAGTTAAATAAGAGCGTTCATAAGAAAAATGTCATACTGGAGACGTTTGTAAATTCTTTTAATGCCCGAGAAAGATAATTTAAGGTTAAACCTTTTCACAATTTTGCGTCAAGGGTTCAAGCAAAGATCTAAATATCAAACCAGAGCGTGTGTTTCATTATACAATTCTGTGTAAAATTCTTAAGTTAAGATCACGACCTTCACAATAGATTCCAACCGGCATTGTTTACAAACACCTCGAAGTACAAGCTAAACTCGATCGAATAAATACATTCTCTGGAGCAAATTATTCCAAAGAAAACCGGACAAATTTTAATTAAAATCATGCGTTCGCATTTAAGTGGTGTTATTAAATGCAACTGGACCAAAGAATGACAGAAAACTCAACTTACCTCGGCCAAAACATGAACTCTATTTTTGCCAGAATCATCCTTTAAATTATTCCCCGATTCGGTGATAATTCCATCTAAGCCCGCCAGTCTTTCAAGTAGTTGATCGTCGCCCTAAAAGTAAGAGAAATTCCAGCGAATAAAAATTACATTCTGTATAAACACGTGTGACATACAACAAGATAATTTCCTTATTCCATCAGCGAAGTAGGAACGTATAAGAAACACCATAAATATGCATGATCTCCGGTCGAAATAACACAAACACGTTGGCAAATTATAAGTTCTCGGGCCGCAAACTCGAAATTATTATCTGGCTACATGTACGTGTAGTACTCGAGACTGTAAGCTAAGACGAATTTACGGCGGTCATGTTGTGGAATGCAGCTCAAGGCTTGGACGACGACTCAAAGATTCTTGACCTACTAAGGAATTTTTGCTATCAATTAAACTAAAAATTGGGATGACATTGTCGTTGCAGGAGGCAAGGTCTTCTTCTCAAAATATTGTCCACACTGTCGTACATGTACAGTAATGGCCGTGTGCTGTGAATGAGCAAACACTTGGTAGGTGAAATGACACTCAATTACAGATCAAATATGGCGTATTTGAGTAAGGCTGTATGAATGGTCAGACCACAGGCCACGGCAAACTAAGCGCTTAAAACACGACAAAAAAGTTCCTTACATCACTAAGCACAGTTTCTAAGTGATTCATGAGGGCATCCTTGTCCTTTTGGCATTCTGTCAGCTTGGCCCTCGTAAACGCAAGCGAATCTTGAGTTTCTCGAAGAGTTTCCATGAGCTTGTCCCGTTCATCGAGCATGTTAACCATAAGTTGTTCGAAGTTCGTCTCCTCATTTTGCCCATAATGGATCTCTGGTGGGTCCTCAGAGATCGTAGGCATTATATCGCACATCATTTTGGCGACAGAACGAAACGCCGAAGCCCAGACAAAAGCAGATGACGAGAGGGAGCGATTCAACGTTCAATTACATGTCCGTACGGGGTTGAACGGTCACACTTCCTCTAGCGCGAAAAAGGTCGATGGAAGTTGTCTAGCGCGCATTCTTCCACCATCTTACGAAACACGGACGTTTCCTTGCTTATCCTTAGCTCGGTGTATACCTCTGCAGTACTTGTGAAGACAACTGAATGCGATTCTACGAGAAATTCGCAACGACAATCGCAAAAGAAGAAGATACACAACACGGCTACACAGGGCAACTTGCACCGTGTATCCCAGGATGCAGCGCGCGCTTGTCGTCTTCCGCCACCTGTCAGAACCAACACAGAGGAACAAAAATTTTCTGTGGGCTAACAAAAAAGTTTCCAGCCCACTCAAAAACAATCTCACCTAAAACCTTATATTTTAATACGGGATAAAAAGAAAGAGTGCGTGATTTTTTAAATTCATTGTAAACAAAGGCTTTCAAGCCATGCGGTGGGCCCGACAATGGGTCGGAAAACGATTAAACATTTGACACTCTCGCAAAGTGAGTTGCGTTATGTTTTTATCGTCATATTGTGCGCCCGGGATTGCTTTAACGATATTGTTTGAGCGAAATTAAAAAAATCTTCATTTTCTCGGCCAACATCGCGAACAGATTAAATCATCACGAAGCGACAAAACGGGAAATATTTTAAGCAGCAGCTGATCTACAAAGACTACAAAGTCTACGGCACTTTGGCAGACTGGAACAGTTGGGAATCATTAAATACTAGCTTTCTCGCTGTTTATTCTATGTTAAAGTAAATAATTTTTGACCTAAAATAATCAATTTTATTGCATTCCCCGAATATCAGACGCTTTCATGCATATACTCATGTATACTGATGGCTTTTCCAGACAAGCCAGATAGCGCCGCTTCGATCAACAAACAACACATTTCTTCGTTTATCTCCTTCCACAGGACCCCATCCTACAATGACCAACTATCGAGCCCTAAAGACAAGCCAGGCAGCTGAATACAGAGCACGCGTCAACCATTAGTTTTCGATACTTCGAGATATGACTCGTTTTACGACTTAAAATCGCTCCGTTTTGCATTAGGCCGGACTTGGCTGTCGTTGATCTAGATTGTGAATGACGGCTGGAAGTTCAGCCGGCGTGTTAGAACAGCCGAATGTTGAAGTGCCATTTCCGTGTGTTAGCGATACCAGTATTTTATCAGTTTGACCTTGTGAGTCTTGGAATTTCAAGCTCATGTGCCAATGCCAAAATAGCTATTCGCGCAAACTTAATTTTAAAGCAACTACTATTAACAAAGAGAGGAAACTGGCTCCTCGCGGATCAATTCTAGACTAAACAATATCCGACAGCTTCATGACATAATGAGGCGCGCGGGTCTGCGACGTTGATAGTAGCAGAAAACAATTCATCCTAAGCTAGTTTTGCAATTTTTTCTTGAAAAGTTTGTGAAAAGAGGTTATTATTTTCAGTCTATGCACCCATCGCGATCCGAATAATGAAAAGGTGGTTTTTATTTTAAAAACATAAATCCATTATTTACTCACGAATACTACTGCGGTTATTATATTCTCTACGCACATTTTTGCGAACGAATTTGTCTAGCTCATAGAATTTTGAAAGAGGAAGTAAAATTGTAATTAAAACTTTTAGTCTTTTAAAATTACAACTAAGGGATTCAAGTACCGGCTTTTTTAAAAAGATTCGTGAAATTATTCTTCACCGCAAAAAATATTCGTTTAGGTTTGGTTTAAATTCTCTTTTAACTCCGTTTACTTTGCTACCGTTACCCGCAGACAAGAGAATTGATATCTGTAAACATGATTTGCGTGTTTGTAGAGAAATTAAACCATCTGAGCAAGGGTGATGAAAATCATTTTTATGGTAATTGAATTCGACGTGTAGTGCCCCGTCCACAAATATTTGAAGGCATCCTTAAAATGATACCCTGCGAGCAGAGTCTCCTTCGATCTTTCTAGAAAAATCGGGAAGAGGAGACTCTGCTCGCAGCGTATTAAAATGACTTCTCGTTTATCAATTGGAGTTATTTAGCCGATGTTCGCTGTGTGAATTCATGCCAGGCTGTGAAAAAAACTTAGCAAAACTTCTCAGAGTAATACACATTTTCTTACACTGCGTTAAAAGCTAACAAATATTTTACACACGTTTTCAAACCGCAGTAATGAGAATTATCAGTAAGAATCAAAATGCGTAATCCGTAAGCCGACCAGCATAGTAAAATAAATAAATGAAAATATTATCATCATAAGAAATCTCGAAACACACATATATAATATGTTTTCCTTTGTGCCTGTTATCATTTGTTCCCAGAAGAAACTTCTCGCGAAAAAAATCTTCAATCAATCCGCCTTTGGCCAAACACAAAACTAAGCCGATATTTGTATCTCGAATGAAAAACCACAAAACTAAATTAAAGGTCATTAACAATTTAGTGTGGGTGTGAAAGCTTAAGTGATCATGGGTGGAATAGGCGTGGCAAATGCATTCCTTTCTTTTTAGCCCCCTTCCACCCTTCCCCTCCCCTCCCCCCCAAGCCAATGAGGAAATGGTTTTTACATAAGTTATGTAGGAAGACAAGTGATCGAACGCTAATAAACAGATAAATAGAACTGTTTGTAATTAGTACCCGAGAATGGATTGACATTCATACAGTGAAAGATAAAAGGTGAAAAAGAACAATAATCATCTTCCGTCTTCCGTTTGTTTTTTTGCTGATGAGTTTTGCTAACGTAGCACCCATGGTTTATGGGATATCAATAAAGTATAAAAAAGAAAAAAACTCGTTCTCAGGTTCTCTCTTTTGAATGAGGCCTCAAACCGTTCCTCCGCAAGTTGTATCAGTCCCTTTGTGTGAACAAATTTAAACACACGCTTCTGATTTAAACCATTTTGTATCGATCGACGAAAACGTTAACTTACTTACGCACAAATGCGCCGGTGGTTTGCAGAATTCCTCTAGTAACAGTAACTGCAATCTTGGACAAAACTGTTCAGAAAATTGAGCTTAGAAGCCTTTGTACGTGCAAACAGTGATCAACTGCGTTTCAAAGCCCCCCTCCCCCAATTCAATGTTGTCTGCGCTTCCTAACCGTTTCCCTGACAATGGCGGCTTCCCTATTTCAACATTGAAAAGGGGCAGTAAGGGGAAGGGAAGTTACTTTAGGGATATTGTTGACTCACACATATTGGAGAAGGATTTTTTGGCCCTAGGAGGCCTATTTTCTCAAGTAGTTTCGTCCAAGATTGTGGATTGCGCTAATTTCATTATAGCCTTTAGTAAAATGATGGGAACCAACGTAAATGACCCGCAGAAAATTTGCGTCGCCAACAGTTCTTCGGACCCTTTATTAACACGTGTCTTCTGAAATGATAAAACCATTAATACATTTTTTTTATCCAATCACAAGCTGCTATTTCAAACAACCAGGTAACATTCACTGGATTATGATAAACTTCTAAGCCAATTTCAGAACTATCACTTCCTCTCTCCTTATCAAATGTGCGCATGGAAAGAAACACTTCAGGCAACAATCAAGAAAATGAAGAATGTTTTCGCAACTGATGTTTCTTTATTCTCGAGTTGCTTAAGCGCATGTTAATGAAAGGTGGTCGCTTCCGTTCAAGATATCACTCCTGGGATTTATAAAGAACATTTTTTATATGCTCTTAAGTTACGGAAAGCCTTAGGAAAAGTTTTAGGGCAGTTTTAGGGCAGATCCTCGAGGCAACCTCTTCCAAGAGGCCGGCAAGGAAGACTAGAATCTTTTTTGTTTTGTTTCTAATTGTTTGCTTGTTTGTTTGTTTATGTCATCATAGTTGGTAGACAAATCTTTAAATTATTATTATTATTATTATTATTATTATTATTATTATTATTACTATTATTATAATTCAGAGGCAGCCATTTCATAAACATTTTATCGATGATACGTTTTTGTTTATTGGAAATAGTTTTTTAGATTTGTGATTGTTTTACATACTTATAGATAATATTTGTAAACATTTTTATTCGACTTTTTTAGGCTAGTTTTTTTCTTTTTTTTTGTCACATTTTTTGGAAGCCGACCCATTACTTTTTTCAAATATTTTAAAGCTTCATGTTAAACATGAACACAACAATTTCGAAATACGTAAATTTTAGTTTTGCTGAAAGGTACATAAAAATTTGAGAGTGTGTTTTTTTTTATTCAGCATTTATCCTTGTAAATAGTTTTGTTGTAAATATGTTCTTCATGATATTCTTGAATAAATTATTGTTATATTTAAAAAATTATTACTATTACTATTATTATTATTATTATTATTATACAGGGGACTGGTTACGAGAGCCGGAGAACTTCAGAGGATAAGCATCACGTGACTATGACAGTGCAAATGGCGGGCTGAATGATATGATTTGTGAGAGTTTGTACTTAAAATAGTCTCGAATCGGTAAGTATTGTGGTTGAAGTATTGATTAATCGTTATATAACTGCGTTGTCCTCCACCAATTATGTTGTCATTTTAAAGGATTTATTAATTACAAGTTTTCTCCAATTAAGCCGAAAAATAGCTCCTGGAAGGAGGTGATATTTACAATATATTATTACAAAACAATGTGTACATGTTCAGGAGCCCATTGTTCTACTGACTATCCGGTCCGTCGAAACCAGCTTGGTGAGTTGTTTACGAGTTTTTTCCAGCGCTTTTTCGCGGGAAAATGCGAAAACGCAAAAAAAAAAAAAAAAAAAAAAAAAAAAAAAAAAGAAAGAAAGAAGGCAGTGATGCAAAACGTTTTGGCGAGAAAACTCATTTACATACTGGAGACCATGCTGTCATTTGCTTTCACTGAAAATAAAACGACTTATTTCCAGCCCTCTGATTGGCTGTTTGGCTTTTCCAGACCTGTAATTGACTGAAACTGTAATTGCATCAATTTGCATCATAAAATGGATAAAAATAAGGCACAGAACCGACATCTCCATCCACGAAAATATCGCATTTTACCGCACCCTTTTCTTTTTACTTATTAATCCGCATGACAAGTCGTTTAAATTCATGTTTATTTTAAATTTTTCCTGTTTTATTTTATGATAGGTGTGTCAAGTGCAGAGGGGAGAGGTCTTTCGTTTAAGAAAGGGTGATCGAGTGCATTTAGTGATAACGCTTTGTAGCCGGAAACTGGAAATTAATCCTGTAGAACGGTTAAGCCTGGTTTCAATATGATCTTAACGATCTGCGATCGGTCTGCGATACGATCGGCGATCGGTCTGCGTCACGTTGCAGACATATGGAAACATTTGTCCCCGGCGTCTGCGGCACACGGTCTGGGTGATCGGGAAAGTAGAACCACATGGAAACCAGGCTTTACATCATGACGCGAAAGAGCGACATCCTTCCTCAAGGTAAAACCCGTGTTAAGTCCTTAACGAGACAATTGAGGAGAAAAATTGTTTTTTGTTTGGGTGCATTTAGAATGTTGATAGTATAAGCTTTACTCATGAAAACAGTGTGTGGCCATAGGAATCTTCTGAATTTTGCCACTAGCCATTGTACTTCTCAGTAACAGTTGTAAAGGGTGGCAGAGTGCCTGCAGGTTTAATCTAAGCGTTGTTCTATCTCCCCTACGTCCTGAGTAGACGCTATCGCAAGTAGCATTTATCCACAACTTTATTTCGTGAGTAATGACATTGAGTTCCACGGCTTGCATTATGTTGGGTCAAGCTTAAATTCCAGGGCAGTTATTTTTCGTTTAACAAATGATCTTTTCACATCAATATTTTTCTCAGTGAATTATATTCTTTGGTTTGGCCACCAAAGCTGCACCGAAACATCATTTTTTTTAAAGAACAGGGTGACTTAATTTTCCAAACTGAACTTTATAGCCTTTGTTTTCACAACAGTATTCCCAACTATCGGGGAAAATTTGTTGAACGGGTCTTGACAGCACTTACGAAATAGCCAAAATACCTAGCCATAACACGTACTTACAATAGAGAGCTAAGAGGTTCAACGGAGATTCAAGGCCAGGGTTACCTGTATCTAAAATTCACACGCAAACCGACGCAATCCAGCAGCAATCGTTTCTCGTTTGGTCGCCACCCAAACTGGACCACAGGTTACCCAAACTCATAGGGCACTGACATAACCACCGAAAATGATAAGGTTTTGCATGGCGACAAACACTAGTCCTTTTTGACAATTATGAATTTGTCACCTTTCCACTTTCTTGCACGGTAGTGTCCCGTGTTGTTTTTGACTTGATTGGAAACGATTTGTAGTCGATGTCGATTTTTTCACTAGGCAATGGGTTTTTGCATTCACTGTTATCTTCAGTCATTGTACACACAGGCTTTCCACCGCGTTTTTATTTGAAAAGGGAGAAATCAAAACCCATGTTTTTCAACCACATGTATTCGTTTTCAGTTGTGCCGCTGCACAGACCAAGACGACTGAAAACGCAGTTTTCTGGAGAATTTTATGCTGTTCACTTTTAAAACGCAGGCGTGGGTATGTGCACGGGAACAACATGTATCTCAATGAAGTTGAGAGTCACCTTTGGCCACCCATGGCGGTTGTGTAGGCAAGTGGACATATCCAAACTTACTGTGTGCCACTTACTTTGACCAAGTATCAGACGTGGAAAAAAAACAAAGCCGGAAGAGTGGCCACACAGTTAAGCAAACGAGATAATTACAAAGTAAACACCAAGGGAAGAAGATAATGGTATCTGGTGTCAAAGAGTAACAATTTTACGCGAGAACGGATGCAGTTAAATAAACATTTATTTACAGTTGCAAAACATCGCCACCTCACACGTATTTACAGTGCTGCAAACACAAGAACTCTCGCGTCTTTTCTTAGTTCGCCCGATCAATAAAATCTGCACACTCCAAATTCAAGCTTGGTTCACTAGGACAGCAAGTAATCACGCCTCATTGAGTGATGGCATGCCACTACCATTACATGCATTAATCCTATCGTGGTAGCGACCAAATAAGCCCTGTGCAACACGAATCCCGGATGTCAGTCTTTTGAAGTCCTGAGTCTTCGCTTCTGTAAGGCAGCGGCTGCTGTTCCTGGTCTCGTTACCAGGAGCGCTGGGTCGGGGAGTTTCCTAGCTGGCCTCGTGCCATCCCTTACTGGTGTCTCCCTTAGAGATACAGATAAATGAGTAAGAAAGTGAATGGATGAAGGAAGAAAAGAAGGAAGGAATGAAGGAAAGAAGAAGATAAGCGCATTCAGTAAAATGATTAACATTTTAACCAAGAGCTAATGGTAGTCTAACAGAAAGCGAAACAAGCGAGCGAGAAGACTAGGAACACAGAAACTGCGCAAGCGCAACGTTTTTTCTTTCCCCTCTAAGCGTTCCCCTGGCTGCACATGCGTGCCAGGTTTCTCAATTCCTTTGCACTTCAGGTTGCTATCCACGCAGTTTATTCCAGTCAAGCAGAGTTCAACAAGAAGAAAATTAACACACCGGTACTTAAATCGACTGCCGCGTCAGTGCACACAAATTTCGCATTTCGATGCGGTATACCATTTATCGCGCGCCAGTTTGTTATTCTCCCAATCAACCTCCTTTCCACGACTTTTCTCCGGCTGGATCGCCTGGTCACGTGTGCCTAATTTATACATTAATGTTCTAGATAAGCTGGAATCCACTCATAGGGCACTAAGGCCACGTAGCTTTCAGCTTACCTAGACACATTAATTTGTGAGGTATCAGCTCGCCACTCCAAGCCACATTCCACAAGCTTCACATTTTAAATTAAGCATTGATTGATACTGCATATTGATTGGCTGTGGGAATCGCAGCAGCATAAATGAAATAAGAAATATACGGCATCACATAAATCCCTCGCAACATCAAGCTTATAGTTAGGACGTTTTTCGTCATGTAAATCGTATTTATGGACCAGTTGACCCCCTCCCCCACCCCTCAAGGTTCACGCTTGTAGTTCAGGTTTGCAGGATTTGTGGCGGGGCATAAAGAAAAAGCCCTGGAAACGAGGTTGTCGAACACTGACTACTACATTCTGTTTCAGCGGCAGGTGAACTGTAGCCACGCCATTTCGCCAAGATAGAAAGACGCTGACCCAAACTGCTAAAGTAAAAAGTACCGCCTTGATTCACCACTTGGGGAGGGGAAAGGTCTCTAGGTACTCTGATCTCGGAACAGCCTAATTAAACGCACCCCAGCCGCTATTAAATAACTGAAAACTTTGAGAAAACAAAACAAAATAGAGGCGTAAAGGTTATCCAAGCGCGAAAACAGGCGACCACTACAGCTGTAAAACCAAAACACTATTTTTATACAGTCAAAGCCTGCACTTGCAGACACCTGCCATAAGCGGGCACTTGTGCTCGGTCCTGAGGGTGGCCGCTTACGGGAGGCTTGACTGTATTTTGGAACCTATTAACTTATTGCAAGAGCCGAGACTGACACTTCAGTCAGCGGATGTGCGTTCCTACCTTGTTCGTCGGCCTACTCGCACAGGCGCAGACGAAGAGCGTCGTTCCGAGTCTTCTTCCAGGGTCAAAGGCGGAGAAGGCCTGGACTCCAAACAAGGCGTGGATATATTCTTGTCAGCGTCGTAACTTTCGTCTCCGTGGAGGATTCGCAGTCTCAACTGGTCCACACTGGTCTCGCCGGAGAGTTGACGAAATCTAGGATCCAAGTGTTTTTCGAAGTTAGCAATCCGTCACCGCCAAAATTAGGCTTCCCTTTTCCTCAAATGCAAAGTTCAGTTACTCTCTCCTTTGTTTGTTTCGTGTTTCATAATACATTCAAGCTTTTCTTTTGAGACAGTTCAAAGGAAAGCATTCTTCCTTGCGCTTTAAATGCTGTTCTTGAATGATACCGTCCAAAATTGCTACTGTCAAAAGAGACTGGGTTTTTTAAAACGTTTGCTATGACCGTCCCAAAATTAATACTGATCAACTTACGGAATTGTAGATTGCTGTTCAAAGGCTACTCTGTCAAATTGAGATATAAAGGAACAGCATAAAGAAAAGGCCAGAAGCCAAGTCTGGCCATTCTAACCTTCAGTTGAAAATTTCACCACAAGACCCTTTGCTCAACATATTTGTCTATCTTTTGGACTAGGCATCTCTTAGTAATCTTGCATATGTTATTGCTGTGGCAAAAACGTCATTTCTAGTGCTAGTAACCCTATTATTTGCGACAACCTTGCCTTGACTTCAATCAGGAGGCGTAAATCTGTATTCCACACTCCAGAAGGAGGGTGTGAAATACAGAAGGCACTTTGCATTTTACAGTTGAAACAGGTCACATCTAACCTTCGCAACCTGAAGTCCGCAGCTGTATTGGGCCTGGTTATTTCTCTCCCCACAAGGGGAGGAGTAGGAAGAGAGCGACGAACTGCAGAGGGGCTCGCAGGGCGACGAAAACTTTTAGAGGGAGGGGACCGTGAGTAGCTTGGTGGGGTGGGGGACATTCGCGATACGACAGCTTCTTGTTCGGGCGTCGATGGCGGTGAATCACTGAAAGAAGAAATGAGAAAAAAATCGTTTATCGAGGCACGGATTTTGAGAGGTTTTGTGGTCCGAATGTCGTACATTTGGTGACGTCAGTGATGTAAATACCTCGTCGAGAGGATCTGGTTGGAAATACATGTATATGTTGTGGTTCAGTTTTATCCTTGGTTTAAATGTTTTCTTGCTTTGTTTTAAACTGATTATCGTACATTGCCATACATTACCATACCAAAAACAAAGAGAGAAAAAATTAAGAAATCAAGGATAAAATTGAACCACAACATTACGTATACAAAAGCAACACAAGACGCTTTGCGTGACGTACCAAAGACCGGCTGCGTGAGAGATAACACAAGACCTTTTCCCGGGCAAAATCAAAGAAGAAAACGAACGCGGCTTTGGCAACGACTGCTTCTATGTCCCAAAATTTCACGTTTTGTGAGGCTTTGGTGAAAACTCTTTTCATAGAAAGAACCCCTCTCCCCTTCAAAGAAAAGAAAAAGTGGTTTTTCAGTGGAAGCTGAGCAGCAAAGTTGTTACTCTTTCAGGAGGAACGCATGGTCAATTGCTCTTACTCTGGAATACGATACCATAGAAATCCCTTATATCCGGGATTAAGAGCCACTAGAAGTTAAAATAAAACTAAATTCTTGCGTGTTTATACGTAACCGACACCACAATTCAGTCACGTCTTAAGAGCATTACCGCATCTCCTAAGTATTTCCTAACTAAGCCCGTCCGTCCCTCGGCTCGCCCGTTCGCTTCCGAATAAGTGCCTCCTTTCGTCACGTAAACTGGAGCAACCACTAGCGCCCGACTTATTGGGAAAGTTGGAAATACCGCACGAGTTAAGAGGCCTTCCAAGGGGTAGAAGCGACAAGCGACATGGCTCCGAAAACAGGCGACACTCTTCTCACAAAACGCCGACAACCGATAGAAATTGGCAGAAAACGCGCGACAGTTTGCGACAATTCACTTTCCATTCCTCTTTGTTTTCTTTGCGACAGCGACATTTGCCCCTAACGAAACAAGCGACATACAGAGTCGTAAACGAGCGTCAAAGCGACACCAGACCACCCCTTGGACGGCCTCAGTTAAGAAAAGGCTCACTGTGGAAGCTTCGCTTACTGGCGTTGAAGACTCAGTAGTAAGAAATCTATATAATTTAGGTTACGCAATAATCTCAAACGACCTTAGATGTTGTACTACAGTGAAATAAACCATGCAGAAGATTTCTAATTCACGTTTGTAAGCGTACACCAGCTTTCCGACCAGCTATATTTAACTTAAAGTAAGTAGACCACAACTGCATACTTGCCATTGTTTTGGTCAACGAGCACATCTAAATTTAATATTCTGAGCACGCCTTCTTCAGTTGAAAAAAAAAAAAAAAAAAAAAGCCCCCAAGCTACATGTTGTTCAACTCACTTGTCGGTATTCTCGTCATGGCCAGCTATTGTGCTCCTATCATTATTTAATATCCTGAAAATGAAAGAAACAATGAATGGTTCATATCCTCTGGCACAGAGTCAAACCGCGAATTGTTGAAATAGTGGAATGTTGCAATGCGCTGTGGTTCAATTTTATCCTTGATTTAAATTTCCTCTCTCTTTGTTTCAAACCGACAAATTATCATACATTACCAGACATTATCATACATTACCATGCCCAAAAACAAAGGGAGAAAAAATTTAAACAAGGATAAAATTGAACTACTACATAAGTATACACTTAATTCCAAAATGGCGGCCAATTTATTGTTATTTCGTTTGCATGTTAATTAGCCCTCTGCCTCATTTTCACTTCAAAATTCTTTTGTCTATTGTACATGATGACGAGGGATAGAGGGCTAATTAACATGCAAACAAAAGAATAATAAATTGGCCGCCATTTTGGAATAAGGTGTATTAACCTTTAGTTAACTGGGGCTGCTACCACTACAAAAGAAGGGAGCTTAAGCAACGACGACGGCAACGAAAATGTCATTTCAAAATATAACTTCTCGTTATTGTAACTCTTTCGCGAGTTTTCAATTTGTTTGACTTGTAAAATGTGGGCGAACTATCCAAGAACTAACTTACTTTTTACCACAACTGCTAGTAATTTTGCAATCTGATTGGCTAATTTGCCGTTGTCGATAAGAGTTTATATTATTTAACAAATAGATTCCATGTTGCCGTGCGTCTGTTCAGTAATAGATCACAGATGACGTCAAAATGTGGTAAAAACAAAGAAGTGGCACACGAACCGCAGGCGAGTGTGTCACTGATGTTTTTACCACATTTTGACGTCTTCTGTGATCTAAAACAGACGCAAGGCAACATCGAATCTATTTGTTTTATACAATAAAGAAACAAAATGCAAGCGAAAAACTTGTCCATTTTCACATTTCTGGAAAAAAGTGGGTCGTGATGACGTAATCTGTGCATCTGTCCTCTAATAGATCATAGCTAAGAACCAATCACAACGCGCGAACTATTCACCTTATTTTATAATTGTTAACTAGACAACGCTAATCGCGTCATCGTGACGCGCAATGCCTTTTTTCAGCTCGCGCTCTGAAATTAACATTTTCTTTGACGTTGATAGTGTGATAAAAATTTATCTTTCTGAGGTACAGTTTACTCAACCATTAGAAGATGATGTTTCATGTTCTATTTGAAAATAATGAATACTCGAGGTCCAGAAAAACTGATCTGGGCGGCGTAGCTAGACGAAAATTGTTACCGAGGCAATGGGTACAAAAACACTTCTTTAATATTTATTTATTATTTTTCAATGTCTATCCTCTTAGAGAAACATCAAAACATGCTTACACCTCTGTGAAACTACATAGCCTTCTTATTTTTTCGCAAGACGCACATACAAGGAAGGAAAAATATAGCGTAAATTCAATTTTTTTACCGACGCAAGTGCCTCGGTTCGCCTCATACAACCTATGGCCCTGCTGATAATGGACCTTGAGTGTATTCAGCAGTTTTTCGTGTCCTTATGGAACGCCGCCTTCTCATTGGTTCATGATATACAGTACAAAAAGCCAAAATATTGACACAAGAGGGGTAGTGGGCATCTGCCCGTGGCCAAATGCAAAAAAAACTAAGAAAGTACGTTAGAGAAAATGGTTTTTATTTCGCGAGTTTGTGACTGTGAGTTAACAAAATCATTGTACGATATTCGAATAAGATTAGATTTAGTTAAACATCTTATAATAAAAATAAGCGAAAGAAGTTTTACACAACGTTTCGATGACTCCATGTCATCATTTTCAAGTGAACAGAGAATAAAATTTACAACATAATATATACCGTGCAAGGCGATAAAATGTAAAATATGCAGGTAACAAGTGACAAGTTTATATAAAAAAAAAAGTTTAAGGAGGTGAATCAATTTTCCGGATGTCACGCATTCAAACAGAAAACAAAGACACACCGCGCCGACTAGTCTCCATATACTTTGCTTTATAAAGAGTTGAAACTTTTTTGGTAAATAGTAAACGCACAGCTCCCAAAAATATTATTACTTTTAAGCTCTCAAAGGAAAAACATTATCTTAAATTGACTTTTTGTTCGTATTTTTTTACGTTTGACCTTGGGTGACAGCACAAACTGGTGAGTGGATGAAAATCCAACATGGCGTAAAGGATTTGGTGTAAACAACATCCGGGACATGCGTGCCTTGAAGGCTTGAACTAATCTCGTACCCAGAGTCCTCAGGCTCTTTGGCCAGCGGTTAGTCGCCAGGAGAGACTCTGGGATAATGGACCGCCAGTTTCCCAGAAAATCTGGGGTAAAACAATGGAAACCGTTACGGGCCGGCCAATAAAAAAATTGATTTTTTTCCATTATCCCAGAGTCTCTCCTGGCGACTAACCGCTGGCCAAAGAGCCTGAGGACTCTGGGTACGAGATTGGGCTTAAAAGTGATGTGGCATGATACAATTAATGAATAATTGAAACTATTTACGAACGGAGGTGGCTAAAAGCTGTTAGTCCGGGTGATGTTGCTCAAGGGGAAATGGGCGGATTTATGCCACTCAGGGATCGACCTTGGTGGTGGTCAACTAGCCAAATACCACTGGATTGTCAGTTTTGGGTAATGAAATTCCCTCAGTTACTAGCGATGTTGGCTACTAAAATTATGGAGACAAATTTCTTTGTCAACTGCTAAAGATAAATTTAGTGCTGTGAAAATTGTGACACAATGTTTAACATGCAGAAAGAAAAAAAAACGAAGTAATCTTTCGTGTGAATGAAAGTGAAAAGCTTCATGACCAAGCCACATTCAGCTAAAGAGACTGGATCCGAGTGTTCCCATCACGCACTTCAATCGTAAATGAAAGCGCCCGCTATATTGTTCGCGCTTCGATGATCTTCAATGGATATCAGAGGTTTTTTTTTTTCAAAACTAGGGTAATTACTAACTTGAACTGAATATTTTATGGCTAGTAGAAAAAAGCTCTTTGGCTTAGTGAGAACTACCATTTTACTAGCCATAAGCCTACTGGTAACAAAAGTTAAGGTCGAGCCCTGGGGCCACTTCTGCCCACTGCAGACAACCTTTGATATCAATTGACATCATAGCCTGCTAGCAGTCCCTTCTGGATAATCGAGCTGCGGTGTGAAATATCCCGCAAAGACCGCAAAAAATGCTGAAGCTAACAAGCCGAGGAGGGTTGGGAAGAGGCCCCAACCCCCAATCTCTTCTCGTTTTTGTCTCCTTTCTCCAGTCTCGCGCGCGATTGGTGGCCTCGGACTGTTAGCAGTCTATTGACCCCAAAGGCATTTCCACTGGCCTAAAGACCTGTCTCGAGTTTACCCAGCGACTGTTATCCGAATCTTCCTGCCACTTTCGGGTACAGAAGAGTTCCTGCTGGAGGGGAGGGGGGGACGGGGTGGGAGAGGGGCTTATTTGACTTCAAACCTCAAAAAGTGCGGCAGGATTGGGGAAAATCGTACATTTTCAACAAAGCTCAAAATAGCCTTTTCAAAATTCTTCAGTATAAACCTAATTTACAAGACCACAAGTGTAACACGTAGCATTTCGGCTTAAAGCTTTCATGCATCAGACAAAGGGTGCACTCTTTAGGCCCTGCATTATGCTTTTAGAATGAAATTTTGTTCCGTTCACTCTGTTTCAGAGAACAGAATGACCGAGTACTTTATTCTCGGAATATACAACATACGCATTGTTTTGGCGGGAAAATCATGTGCGGCCCGCCACGCTTCGGTCCATACTATTCTGGACCCATTCTGCGCGCTACACTCTGGTTATCTTCACGAAGAGTATCCCGTTTTCAGAATGTGTTCCTTTGGAAACCCTTATGCTGCGTATTCTCCTATGACTAAACCAGCATTATCCAAAAGAACAAGCCCAAAGATAGTTGAGATAGTAACATTCTAACATCACGTTGCGGCGTTTTAGAAAAAAAATCATCCCAAGCCGAGATTCACCATTTTATTATCCCAGTCTGTTAGTTATTGTACAGAAAACGCACGACAGGAGTACAATATTCCGCGATATTGTACATTTGGATTTTTTACAGTAGAAAACCTCGGGCGCGTCACGCAATTAGCTGCCACACTTTCCTGAAAAAAGTTTTTCTTTCTATAAATTCTATGTTTGGAATACAAGTTGGAAAATAAATCTCTTAGATGTTTTGGCTTGTAGTATCTCGGAGTATTTTTACTCGCTGTTTGCATTTTGACGCGCCAGTACGTCACAACTCGTAAAAATACTCCGCGATACTATACGCCAAAACATCTTATAACATATATTTATTCGACAGGGAATAATGTTGGATTTGAAAGTATAAAGAACAAAATTGCTAACGCCTTACTTGGAATATTCCAATCTCCAAGATTTGAGTTCTTCAAGAATGTCATTCTTGCTTGGTGTTGATCCTGTTTCGTCCTCAAAGCTTTTCTCAGGAGTATACAGCCGGGGACTTTCAAGAAAAGCCACCACAGGTACCTTGGGTTGTTTCATATCCTGAGTGAAAAAAAGAAATGTTCGTTGGAAATCCTACTAATGTTACCACTTGTCGGGATAGAAAAATTCCCTGATCTGATATTTCCCTGACCACAAAGCAATTTTCACTGACCAAAACCTTGAGCAAAAGCCAGCAATCGAGCCACGAAAATCAGTTCCTTCCCAACAATTTTTTTAAAGGACATCCTTCTCAACCTAATGGCCAGTCAAGGAAAAATGCCCTGACTTTTCACTGACTTTCCGTGACCTTGCAAAAAATGTGTTTTCCCCTTATTTTTCCTTGACCGTGGTGACTTTGCCCTACGGAATGTAGGTTAAGTGTGGGGCAAAAAACACACATAAGTCACCTCTCAAAGTGGGTAATTTGTTTCGAATCCTCTCTCAGAACGAAACATCTTGAATGGAACTCGCGAACAAGATGTTTTAAAATGGCAAGTATGCCTTGCATTTGTCAGAACTGGACGACTGGAATGGTCAGTTCAAAAAATAGAACGCACTTTGTTTGAAGGACCGGCTTACAGTTCCCTAAACCTGGCACGCACTAACAAATGTGAAGAACCCGAAGATTAAAAGTACATTGTATACTTGGTGGTAGTACTTCAACCTCGTTCCCAGGGTCTCTCCTCTGCCCGTTCCCTGGAGCGAGAGAGAGAGGGGTGGGAAGAAGAGAGACCCTGCGAACGAGGTTGGTAGTACTGTTCACTAATTATCATAAATTATCATAAATTATCAGACATTACCATACCCAAAAACAAAGGGAAAAAATTAAACCGAGGATAGAATTGAATCACAACATATGCAAACACTGGGAAGCGGGTTGATAAAACGAGGTGCAGAGCTCTGAGTTTTTAACCGGCTTTCCTAAGTAGTTATACCTCGCAAAAAATTAGCTCTCTATAAGGAGCCTCAACAACGTAATTTTCTCACCTTCCGCCGTGATTTCAGCGCTCGTGATATATTTCCACAAATGACCTGACTGGACCCTGTTCAAAAAAACGACCAATAAGTGATCGAACTGAGTGGAGTCCAATTCGGTCTGTAATCATACGAGTGACAACAAAATCGGACGACCGCGCAGCGGGAGTCCGATTTGTTTATCACGAGTATGATTACAGACCGAATTGGACGACACGAAGTCTTAGTACCAATTAATCATAAAAATTACAATTTCCGAGAAAAGAAGAAGAGCCAAGTTATAAAAGGAAAGGAATTTTGCATTAAAAGACTGACAAAGGAAGCGTAAATTGTTTAATGTCGCTCTGAAATTGACTACAGTCAAAATGTATGGTGATTGAGACCAAGGTTGTGATTGGTTGATTTAAACTACAACTTTGAATGTGGTAGGCTTATTGTACTGTCCGACAACAAACTATCCGATAACAACTTGGCAAGAGAATTATTGGAAAATAGGAGTTTTTTAAACCAATCACAATCGAGGAAATTGTAATTTTTATGATTAAAGAAGAAATGCAACAATGATAATCAGAAGCTAAAGCCAATAATAATGGATTCTAGTAAACCAAAAGCTAGAATTATTGCAAGTGGATGCTTACCATAAGTTAGATCACTGGTGTCATTTTGTTGAAAAACGCCTGGACCAGCAGGTTCATAGCTTCCTAGAACATAACAACAAATGTCCTTACATTGTGCAATAACTTACATCCCAGTTAAACTAAATAAATATGTTTGTAATAAACTTTTCAACTATATTACACCTGTCCTCTCATCTGCAATTTTAACTGTTTGAGAAAAAATTCTTATTTACTAGTACGTGTTGCACATTTATCACTCAAAAAAATTCATAAGTCAACACTCGTGATTTCCCTTGAAGGGAACCTCCACTCTTACAAAAAAATCACGCTATAATGATGGAAATAATTACTAGCTTCCAAATTTTGTTTTGAAACGTGGATATAACATTTAAGTGTACAAAAAAAAATCGATGTCATTATCGCCTGTTTCGCTTTCAAACTTCTCGGGCGCCGCCATTTTGGATTTGATGACGTGTAATGGTTGCAGCTATTGTCAGGAAGCAAATGAAGCAGAAAATCCTTTGTGTTAAACGATAGGGCAACCATTACACGTCATCAAATCCAAAATGGCCGCGCTCGGGAAATTTAAAAGCGAAAATAGGCGATAATGATATCGATTTGTTTGTACACTTACCCGGGTAAATGTTATATCTACATTTTAAAACAAAGTTTGAAATCTAGTAATTATTGGCTACAATTTAGCATCAATTTGCTGTAACAGTGGAGGTTCCCTTTAAGTCTAAGCTTAGAAACACAATAACGTAAGCTGTCACTTCTTGGCAAATTGATTGTAGAAAAAAAAGCCCAAAATGTGTCCAGTTTGAATCCTTGAACTGCGAATTATGTTTGCTAAAGCCTCGGCTAAACGATCAAACATTTTCATCCAACATCGTGTTTGTCAGACATAACGTTGAGTGGCTAAACGGACAAACAATGTTTGACCAAACAAAAGACAAAGCGAGTACACAGGAGTACACCTAGGATTTCATCACTCCTAATGGCCAGTATATTAAGACAAGAAATCATTACTAACAGTAATTTAACCTGGATCAGCGTAATAAGCACACAAAACCTGCAGTGCATGCAAAAACTATTTGATAAGCTTAACACAGGAAGATCTTTTTGTACTTTCTTTCTTGATATGATTTGATAAAACAAAACTAAAAGAGTAAAAAAATGTACTTCATACCTCCAGCAGAACCAGGCCTCTGTCCCATAGCACTAGACGGTCTCTTCCGTGATGCTGACATGGGGCGTTGTCTGGTGGACATTGCGCTAGAGGGTCTTTCTTGCCTCGAGAGACCAGCAGCTGAGCCTGGTCTCATAACTTCAACTGTTAGAAAGAGATCAGTGTGAATAGTTGAGAGGACAAGAATACATACAAATGCATAAAATTAGTTTTAAAATGGATGTCAAATACTTTAAATTCACTAATGGTTTATGTTTTCAAACCCCTTAATGCCTGGTTGTTATTTGGGTTCACGTTATGTCTTGCACTGGCTGCCTATTCCAGGTATTTTCTCAAATGTTCTAAAGACTTTGTATACTTTACACTAACACTGAAAATAAGGAACTTAACAGTGGAACCCAAATACAATGAACCCCATTATAAGTCAGTATTATAACAAAGAAATTTCTTCAGCCCTTACAAAGTTACAGTAAAGTGCATGCAATTGAACCCACAACAACAAACCGCAGTATAACAAAATCCCTGTTATAACGAGCACAATCTAGATACCCAAACTAAAAATTTACCATGATATAATGAATGCATATTCTTGCAAGACTGAAGCTGAAGGAAAAACAGATGAACGGTGGCGTAAATTCTTTAATCATATTTAATCTTCAACTGTTCATGATATGCTCCCAGAGGGCTCTTATATGAAATCTATGTGTTCAATTTATCCTTTTTGTTTAATTTTTGATACAACAGTAAGAAGTGTTGGGTAATTTTCCCACAAATCCATTGTAATGGGGTTTACATGTCGTTTCTACCCATTTTAACAGTCCCCTGGTCCTTTGTTATACCAGGGTTACACTGAAATACACTTTCTTCAAGTTTCGTCCATTTGGAGTTGACAGCATTAATAATAACACAAATAACATGCAATCACGTTACAGCACAAACCATAGTGCTAGTGTATTATGCATCAGCCACATACATGCATCATCCTGCTGCTCTTCAAGGTTAATTGCCTTGATCCCTTCACTGACAAGCTGGCAGTCGGCTTTGAGATGATCTGGGACTTTGTTAGCCCTGTGTGATGCTGGAGGTTCTCGGAGTACAGATTGGCCGCCAACTTTTTCCACCAAGAATGGCTCATCATCAAGTATTTTAACGTTTGGTACAGCTTTGTGAATGGCAGCACGATAATCGTAGCTTCTTATTTCCTTTACAAAATAAAAACAACATTGCTGTAGGTCTTCATTTTGATTTATCAACTACGTTAAAAATAAAAACAACATTGTCATAGGTCTCCATTTTGATTTATCAACTAGGAATAGCTACGTATTTCTTTCTTTCAAAATCAGCAGTCCACTTGCATCACACAACAGAAGCGTACATTTACCGTGATCAGAATGTCAGAAAAAAAAAAAGTACAACACCTTTTAATTTCCAAGACAAATTTTGGTTGTCATAACAGCCACTTTCAATTAAGAAATAATTTACAAAATTGAATTGAAATAGAGCGGTTTTCAATTAAGTGTCAAAAGTAATTCTTGTTTTGCTTTGGTTTTGCATTGCTTCGCTCTGTGATTGGCCAGAAAAACTCGCACCACTTTCTCAACCAATGAGAAGCAAAACCAAAACCAATCGCGGCTTGCACTTGTGTATTTTCCCGCGGTTTACGCCAGCTACATGTAAATGCTTCGTATTCTGATTGGCTCATTGCATTGCTTACTTTTGTTGTGATTGGTTAGAGTAATTGCTTTGGTTTTGGTTTTACGACACTCAATTCTGTTGAAAAGCGCTCTAAACATTACGGTAATGCAATTTTGTAACTTATTTGTACCTGAGGATGGCTGTCATAATGGTGAACACATGTCTTTGAAATTAAAAAGTGATTGGTTTTTCTCCAGAACTTTCTCAAGATCTTTCTGCCGGTAATAATTATGATTATTTTTACAAGCTATTTGCATGGCATTCTTACATTTTTATAGTGCAAATTGGAAAAGAATTTGCCTACAGCTGATTTTAATTTTAAAAGCAAGTGTGTTGCTTTGTTAAGATGTCACTTTACAGCAGCTGTACATTAGTACCATGTACAGTACTGATACAGTGTCATGTGCTCGATGACATGGACATTAATTCTAGAAAGAAACAGCTGCATGTTGCTTTCCAGTATTTAAAGAACAGTAAATAATTCAGTTACATGACTGTACATGAGCAAAAGGGAATCATATTCATTTCTGTAAACCACACAGATAAAATAATACAGAACAAAGACATCAGCAGTAAATTATGTAATGTTTAATAAATGAGCAGGAGAGTGCGAGATGCAGCCGAGTGTTTTAGGACTTGATAAAACACGAATTGAAATTTATTGAATTGCTTAAAAAGATTTACTTTACGTCTTTACATTCTTACACTGAAATCTAGATTTTGGGTTATTTGGCCCAGAAAATTGGATGTAAAATTTAGCTGTGTCTTTATCAGATATAAAGACACTCATTAAAATTAATTTCTTTTGTATTTCCTTCATGAATTATTAATGAGTTTTTAGAGGTACAAAATGAACACTGAGCACAAGGTTACCTTGGGTGATGTCTCAGGGTGAGGTGCTGAACAGATGGGATTGCCTTCTAACGTCAAGATCTTCAGTGACGAGCACAGACACAGAAACTCCACCTGAGCAATGTCACTCACGCCGTTCCTTCATGAAACAAAATTAACACTGAGTTAAATTTCCATTGGCAAGCCTAAATAGCCCAGTTTCGAGTTCGCCATGACTGCTGAATAAAAGAACTGAGAACACATTTGCACAGGGTTAGCCTCCATCTGAAGTGAGTATACACTGTATTCACAAATTCCAGCAAGAAGATGACCTGTTTATAGCTGTCTATTGATAAGTTTTCAAATCTGTGGCACCTTCCTGCCAGTATTTGTGAATATTTTACTTTAGGTTGAGGATAACCCTGTATGAATGCACTTTCAGTGTGTTTATTCAGCGGTCATTGCGAACTTGAAACTGGACTATTTACAATGATTTATGACAACATGCTTGTTCATTATGTTGTTGCAGTTTGATAAAAGATCCCTTCCACCCCCACCCCTCCTTCCCCACCCAACAGAATGGTTTTAGTACTGGAGCCCCACCCCTCAGGAATCCCATCTTCACTTTGAAATTTTCTTGTCATAGATAAAATATAGGCAGGAGACCTTTATGGGCATTTAAAAGCAGTGAAAACCTGTAGGCTAGTGATATTGGTTTCCCCAAAGCTCTTGTAATTTGAGGAGACAGTGGTCGGAGTCCATTGGGCGTGTACATTACACATACAAGGCACAAATTAAATTAGCACGTCACAGCGAGGCAAATGTGTTTCGACACAAATGCAGTCTCAAAGAATCTTGCTAATACTTACACAGGACACCCAGCAAAGAACAGTTCACCAAACACAACAAGGGTTGCGTTCCCCTTTGTCGATTATGAGTAAGTCTGAGTAATGACTATTTCTCACCCTTCTAAGTCCAGAATCTGCAGCTGATCCAGCATGCTAACAGGACTGACATCCTCAATGTGATTAAAGGACAAGTACAGTTCCTACAAGAAATTAACGTCACATACATTGTACAATATAAAAGACAACATAAGTGCAGGAGAAAAGGTTGGGAAGTAGCCAAGTGTTGTCCAGGACCCAAGCGCTGCCTGCTGCATGCAAGGCCAGTTGACAGGGCTAGGTTAGTGGGAGTGAGTGGCATGGAAGACTGTGAGACGGGTGTCATGGAGAAACAGCTGCCGCCAGCAGCGTGTCCCCATGCTAAGCTCCTAGAGGGTAGATTAGTAAGGGGAAGTGGTCGTGGCCACTGTTGCTCACCCAAGCTAAAATGGTCCTGGCATCGCTTCAGTGTAGGACTAAAGGATTGCCGCCAGCAACACTTGCCACAGTTTCAGTTGAATGAAGACAACTCTGAGAATGGAGAATCAACCAAAGAAACGCAAGCGGAAAAAAAAAGAGAAACTGAAGCAAACAAGAGTAATTCAACCAAGTCCACAATGTCCCGGTCTATCTCTCAAATGGTGCACATGCTTTTTCTATGTGGGGCCTTGGACCCCACGATGCAAAATTCTGGTGAGAACACTGGGAGTTGAACCTAAGACCTTCCAATTTCTACATGTAGTTAGGATACGCTACCATAGGGCTACTGGAGACTTGCTGGAGATTGGACATTTGTTGATTGTAGTTTAAGAGCCAAGTTTTCACAAGTCTCCTGTTGTAGCTTAGGAAAATTAATCTAGAAATAAATTGAAAACTTAAAATGGAAGTATAACTGCAAAAAAGAACATTTTGTGTACCTTTAATGAAGAAACTGAACTAATTCCATCCAAATCAATCAGTCCAGTTCTTGACAGCCACAAAGTCCTTAGATTAGTCAGTGAGGTACCAAGATCTCTAAAAAAACAAGCACATTTGTCAGCTTAGTATGCAATCACTTCACTGTTCCTGCAAGTCTGTGATTCCATATTAATGACATATAGCAGTCCCAAGCCTCATCACTTAGTAACCAATGCACATTTCTTAAAAGTAAGATCTATCCCCCAAGTTACTGAAAAGACTGAAAACTGAGCTAATTGGTTCATATAAATAGTTTATATGTATATTTGTTTTCAATAGGGCGCTAAAGTGTGACGTCACAAATATTAGAATGTTTGACATTATGGGATTTGTTGAGAGAGAAAGAGCAAGATGAAAAATGCTAACTTGCCAAAAATTAGCATCATTATGCTCTGCTGACTCCATACAAATCGTCCTAAATTTGACTCAGCTGATAACATTATGAACTGAGTAAAATTTAGAAGGATTTGTATGGAGTCAGCAGAGCATAATGGTGCTAATATCTCGCTCTCAAACTGTAAGAAAATGCTGATTTTTTGCAAGTACCGGGGGTAGGTATTTTTTTATTGTGTTCTTTCTGAATATCCGAACAAATCCCGTAATTTCACAAATTTAGTTTTCGTGATGTCATCACTTTGGTACTTTATAGTTTAATGCATTTAAGTGACCAGTACATCATGTAACACACTTTCACATGTGTACATATCTGACTTCTATGGTTGTTCTTTTTATAATATTATTATCAGCAAACTAAGGATAGAAGAAAAGAAAAATAAATTATATTTGTCAGAGAAATAACAAAATCTCATCTACAAAATCTACGGCATATCAGATACTCCATTTCAAGAAATTCAAAACAGAAAAAAAAAGAAACCAATTCATTGGTTCAAAGAATTTCTTGGAATTGCTGCCATTACATTGTACTTGTTAGCTACTGGGTTCAGGTGTGAAACTTTTGGTTAGAATTTTGAGCTTGCATGAAAAAATTAATTTTAACCCCCAAACAAATCTACACGTACAGTGTATGAAAACCACAACATTTGCAATGCATTGCCAGCCCCTCTAAAAATGGTTGTTGCAATAGTTACCGGTGGTTTGACAAAGGTATTGGTGTGTAGTATGCAATCAGTAAGAGTTGGGTTCCCTTGCTTGTTAGAGGCTGAATATCATGAGGTGGATGGAAGAGGAGGGGAGGGTTAAGACAAAATAATATCCAGTGTGAAGTGGACACTAACATGAATATATTCAAAGTCATTTATTCTTTACTCATGGGTTAACACTGTATTATGAACAGGAGTTTCATTAGAAGCCTGCAACCAGTGAACATCGCCGCCTACTTTGTCAGAATTCACCTTTCACCACCGCCTACTTTATCGGTATTTTCACTCAAATTATTGAAAAAAGTCGTCAAGTCGCCACCTACTTTTAAGTAAGCTCAGATGGCTATTTCAAACTTTATTGAAACCCCTGTTATGAACCAACAAAATGACCAGCTCCCAGTTGGCTTGTTAGCTCAGTTGGCAGAACACTGCACTGGTATTACAGAGGTCATGGGTTCAACTCCTGTATAAGCCTGAATTTTCACTACTGCTTAAGAAGTGTTCAATAACTGCAATGATGGTTCACATCTTCACTAACATGTACTTTTTGCCAATGGCAAAATAATATTATTGCTGACTGCCAGCATATTCCAGGTGAGTGTCAAGGAATTATAGCTCTGGACCCACCTTATTGTAGCTATAATGCTGTTATTCAACTTTAATTCAACCAAGTTTGGTACCAAAGCACCTAAAAATGGAAACAAGTGATAACAAAAACGGTAATACCTTAGCAGGTCTGAGTGTAGTCTGTTCTGGGCTCTCAGATGTTTGGGGCATTGCGTGCAAGAACGAGACAAGAAAATTTAATGGGGCTGGGAGAGGGAAACGGGAAAGAGAGGAAAGAGAGCCTGTGAGATTTTCTTTAACGGCCTATTCCGCCAACATTTACTTAATTGGATTTCTACTGTCAGAATGTCAATCTGTCTATTAACACAAATTGTTCTCGGATTTCTCACATGAGTCACTGATGTAACAATAAGTAAACATGTGAAGATCCAGCAAGCTGAATCTTCAAGAAAAGTCTCACACATACTGAAAAAAACAAAAGTCAGAAAATACATGGAATAGCTGGTATTTTTTCTGGAGCTGATAATTTTGTGTTGGCGGTTGTTGTTGCTTCATTTAGCCACAAGCTTGCAAAAGCATGGGCCACTTATTGCTTGAATCGATGATTATGGAATATCTTTAAATTTAATGCTCTCGCTGAACTGTATCACAATTTCATGTGCGGTAATACAGGCAACATATTGAATAATCTTGGTGCTGACAACAGAAAACATAAACACAAGTTAACTTTACAATAATTATTTTGTTGCAGACTGGACTTCATCCAGCCCTATCACAATCTCCTGTTGGGGGTCCAAATTTATAATATTGTAACTCCTTTCTTCAAGATCTTGAGAGACTGCAGCTCCCATAGTAATGAAGCAAATTTCTTCTCTTCTTAGACTTCATTGAATGTTTTTGCTTGAGCACAAAGTGGTGTAAACTTAAACTCTTGCCGACCCGATTGACATAATCTTGAACACGTCTTTCCAATGAGCCAAGTTTCAGGAGGGAAGTTTCTTTCCCATCTTGAAGATCTCTGAGATATTGGCCTAAAATAGCATTTAACTTAAATGGGTCCCAGCAAGGAATGCACATGAATGTTCGGCATGATGCTGATCAATAGGAATGACAACCGCACTGCTGGCGTTGGTATTTCCTGTCAATGGCGTCAGGATTGACCAATCAGAGGGCATAACAGGAGTTGGTATACCAGAACTGGTCTGTTAAAGAAAGTCTTACAGGCTCTTGTTTCGCCCCTTTCCCCCAGCCCTGCTCAATTTTCTTCCCTCATTCCTCGCTCGTTGTTTCATGTTTTGCTCTTTGCTTGCCCCAAATATCTGAGAGCCTGGAACAGGCTAGTCTGAGAGAGTAACAAGGACACACTGTATAAGCTGAGTTCAAATTAAACATCTGTTACTGATAACTACAAGGGCTGAGCTTCAGGTCTAATATTGTGCAATGTAACATAAAAATGGCTGGACAACGGCTACAGCACAACTTGGTTAAGATGTCTATGGTGGCCCATCAATGCCATAGAATTTTTGTATACTGATTAATTTATGTGTGAATGATATATGAAATGAATCATATATGAACTGCGGAAATGAAATCAAATGAAGAATGATCCTCGCAGTTGTGAACGCAATTTATGCAATTGCGAAAAGAAGCCTGAAAAAAATTCAGGACTTCAACGGGGTTTGAACCCGTGACCTCGCGATTACCGGTGCGATGCTCTAACCAACTGAGCTATGAAGTCACTGACGTTGGGAGCAGGTCAATTGTGGGTTCATATGTTCCTGTGAAAGAAATGAGTGTGAATGATATATGAAATGAATCATATATGAACTGCAGAAATGAAATCAAATGAAGAATGAAGAAATCAAATGAAGAATTTCCGCAGTCCATATATGATTCATTTCATATATCATTCACACTCATTTCTTTCACGGGAACATATGAACCCACAATTGACCTGCTCCCAACGTCACTGGCTTCATAGCTCAGTTGGTTAGAGCATTGCACCGGTAATCGCAAGGTCATGGGTTCAAACCCCGTTGAAGTCCTGAATTTTTTTTTTCAGGCTTCTTTTCGCAATTGCATAAATTGCGTTCACAACTGCAAGGATCATTCTTCATTTGATTTCATTTCCGCAGTTCATATATGATTCATTTCATATATCATTCACACTCATTTCTTTCACGGGAACATATGAACCCACAATTGACCTGCTCCCAACGTCACTGGCTTCATAGCTCAGTTGGTTAGAGCATCGCACCGGTAATCGCGAGGTCATGGGTTCAAACCCCGTTGAAGTCCTGAATTTTTTTCAGGCTTCTTTTCGCAATTGCATAAATTGCGTTCACAACTGCGAGGATCATTCTTCATTTGATTTCATTTCTGCAGTTCATATATGATTCATTTCATATATCATTAACACTCATTTCTTTCACGGGAACATATGAACCCACAATTGACCTGCTCCCAATGTCAGTAGCTTCATAGCTCAGTTGGTTAGAGCATCGCACCGGTAATCGCGAGGTCACGGGTTCAAACCCCGTTGAAGTCCGAAGCCGTGAAACAGTTCGTGAAAATTTGCAAACATTCCGGATAATTCATCCGAGAGAGGGAAATCAGCATGATGAGCAGTCCGTCCATTTTCGATGAGTATCTTGAAAACAATCCAGGGAAAAGTTGCATTAATTGGCACACATGGCAAATATTACCAAGTGCGTAATATACTCGTGGTCGGTCGTCGAGTTATGTAAACACAGATAGACATGTTGCCGAATTTCAACATATAAATCACTTTTGCGTCGATCAACTTGGTTATTTTGATTCTATAGAGGCTTGTAAACATCAGCAAGACGTATTTTAAAGTGAGATAAACACCAGCAAAAAAGTATTTGCACGCAAGATATTTTAACAAGTCGTTCTCTTACGCATCAGACGATACGGATTAAATTTCACATCTTATGCAAATATGTATGGTTTGAAGCCAATTTGAAGCCAACAAAAATAGTGAAGTATTTTGTTCCTTTTTTTTTCACTGTCGTCATGATTCACGTCAATGATTTATGATACGATTTTCATTCCATTGGTTCCATTTGACCACGAAAATGAACCCTTCAAACTCGTTTCAAATGACCAAAGCACGCGAAATGCCAGTCAAAGCTCTGTTTCGAAGTGGAAACCGACAGGAAACAGCTTACTCTTTTAACTCTTATTTTGCCCTTGAACATCATTAACTCGAATTTTCATTGTTGCTCATGAACAGAAGTTGTTGGTATTGGCCAAAACCTATCTTCAACTAAAAACAGCCGCCTTAAATATTTTGTTCTATTTCTTGGCCAACAGCAAGCTTTTTGAGCATTGAGTTAGAATCAAGTCTGATCCTGCTGTATGCCGTTTTCAACCAAATCACTCTCTTCAGCAATTTACTTACATCGGCCAAAGCCTTTCCAAACTAATTAAGAGTCAACCAAGAAACCTGTGCGCTCTTTTCATTTCGGAGGAACCCTTTAAGCTGGTTGAGACTCAAAATGCACCGCTTACTTTAACATTAATGTTAACATTTGCAATGCCCTAGGCCTTAAACCCTATCCCTAGCTCTAACCATAGCTCTAACCCTAGCTCTTACCCTAACCCTAGCACTAACCCTAGCCCTAATTTTAACCCTAACTCTAAACTTAACAATAACCCTAAATCTTTGGAGTGCTGTTTTCAAGTCGGACAAAATCTATGTGCGCTGGATTATATTAAGGTTAACCAATGCTACTGTGTGCTGTTTTTAAGTCAAGCAAGAATGTTGCGCACTGTGTTCCAGCTAAGGAAGCTTCTTGAGCAATATCAGTAAGCAAAACACTGGTAATAAGCGCTGCATTTAAAAAAGTTGACCATTTCCAAGTCGGATGGACATCTTGTGTGCTGTTTATGGGTGCTGTTCTCTTAATTCAGTTACGGGCATTTGGCACTTAGTTTTCAATAAAGAATACTCTTGGGCATTGCTTCATGAATCAGTTAATGAGGCAGACTTAAACATCCTTTCTTTTACTTTCTTCCATTTTTTTCAATTATTCTTATTTCATATTTTTATTTTAGACTTATTTTGTTTTAATTCTTTTCTATTATACAGTATTTTACTGAACTATTGTAATTTTATTTCCAATTTTTTCTTTCTTTTCTTTTAAATTTGTGAAACAGTTTCTTGCTTTTGTTTTATTAGTAGTAAGTAGACATATGTATCAACTCCAATGGCTCACAGGTTATGCTATATAAGTGTACGGTGTGGCTAGTCTAGTTTTTAGCATACAGTCATGTATTCTGCTATAATATGCTCCGTCTAATAGTTGACATTTTTCAAACAGTGGTATATAAGCCCCTGAAACTTGGTTTCTTGAGAAGATGTTTGTGTTTAAGAACATCAAAATACTTCTGCAAAGCACCTATCAGCCATTATAGTTCACCACTAAATTTTCTCCAATTCTTATTGGTTTAAACTGATCACGTGATGCGATAGTGTTCATCCGCGGAGAGACACTATCAGCCCATAGTGGCCGTCCGAGGAAAATACCTGGATGGATAGTAGTCGTCCGTGAAAAATTTCACCACTAAACAAGCGTTTTGAAGTGTTTTTGAAGTTTTTGTTTTTGAAGTGGCACGTTGTTTTTTTTTTATGGCGTTGTTTTTATGTGGCGCATTGTTTTTTGAAGTTTTTGAAGTGGCGTGTGGAAGAAAGTTTAGTGGTGAACAATAAAGACAATAGAGTGTTTATGTCTCGGAACTATCAGTCTGATAGTTGCCCCTTGGAAATTTGATGTTGTTAAAACTAGCATATTTGCACTCGAAGCGATATTTGTTTTAAGAACATCAAATTTCCGCGGGGCAACTATCAGCCGCTAGTTCCTTGACAGAAACACTCTATTGTTTAAATAGTTCTTTTAAAAAAAACACTTCTATTGTTTAAATGGTCAGCTAGGTGCAAACCCTTACCAAACCAACATATATGTCAACTATCTGTAACTATCTGTAACATATCTGTGACAGCACTGCAATTATCTGCAGTAGGTGTTCCCATATCTGTAAAATATCTGTAGGTAATTTACAGATATTTTGCAGATACGTAAGAGTTCTCTTGAAATATCTGTTAACTATCTGCAGTGCCATGCATGCATGATGGATCTTTATTGTTGCATATGTGCAGGTTTGATGTCGAATAAATATTTTATTAAGTTTAAAGGACAAATTCAATTTCTTGTCATAAATTGAAACCAGTATAAATTATTAAATATCCAACATTTTCATTCAATTAATTACAATTTATGGAAAAGAAATAAACTGTCTTTGTAGATATTAGAGCATTTATTTGCACTGTAACCTTTTTGTTCAACTCACAAAACACTCACTGAATGTCCATAGCACTTTGAGCAAATATTTCATCCACTGCTTTCACTGGCAAACTTACACATTTTGTTGGCTGATACTGTTGTAAATGGCAACTCCTTGGAAAGTTCTTCTATACACTGTTTTGTTTCCAAAGACGCAAGATTGATGAAGAGACAGGGTGAAGAAGCAACAATTAAGTGAAGTGATTTTTGCTCATTTTCGGATTTGACTGTTACAGTGGTTTTTCTTTCACTTCGGCCACTTTAAGTTGATAAGACCACAAAAAAACGTTTCCTTTCGCGCTTGAGTACTTATATATAAACCATGTGTTTCTTCAGAGAACCTCTTGCTTTCCCAATATTTATCCATCGCAAGATCGCCTTGAACACTTCAGTCCGCCATGTTGAATTTGAACAAGCTAGTTCCCAGGAAGGCCGTGAAGTCATTAACACATGCGCAACTCGACTTGAATGTCACATGGCATGCGTAAACAAAGGGAAAGTGTGATTTTACGTTCTCGCGCGTGGGTTTGAACAGTTAAAGAGAAGTTTTATGGACTTGGCTGCGCTATACTGCTAAAATGTTCGATTCCCCAGGATTTTGCGACTAAAACACATCAGTTGAGGTGAAGAAAACAGACAGACATATAGTTCATAAGCCACATAATGTCCCAGGCTGTCTAGAGAGAAAGGTTAGATGTTGAAATGCATTGTTTGGATTACAGATTTCTCAATTCATATCATACATGTATATCGCTTGTCATAAGTTCGAATTTTTCATCTCCGATACTTTTACTTCTTTTTTGTACCTTTGCCCCATCGTTCTTTAGTTCTGAAGTGTTAAAGTTCTAGAATTATATTGACTGATCATTTGAGCATCACTGAAATAAAAAAATTAACTTCGCATAGAATTTATTTGAAAAATGGCACACCTTTTCCACCATAGAAAGAGTGTTCTCTCAGAGTTCACATACTTTGAAGCATTGACTTTTTTTGACTAAATCAAAACCCTGAGAGTCCTTGTGAAGCTTTAGAAGATTGGTTTAAGTCTTGCTGCTCAGCACTGTAAGAATGATAGTGTTTCAAATGTAGTCAACTCGTTAGAAGCACTTTAGCAAAAAAAAGTACAATAAATTATTGTTGTGACTGAGGTTAAATGTGTTTTCATTTCTAACCCAAGGGTTTTGGCAAGTACCTGTCCCTAGTTCACTAACCTTGCACCAGGAAGGGCAGCCCCCAAAACAGCTGATGGTCATAAAATGGCCGGTGGCCAGCCTCGATCTACATATATGCAGCATACATTATTTTGACAGATCTGCATCATTTGGCTTTGTTCTATATCTGTCACATATCTTGAACAGATATGGAAATAAGGCCAAATTCCTATCTGTCACAGATATGTTGCAGATAGGTTTTTCCAGATATTTGACAGATATGCTACAGAACTAACATATATATATGCAGCATATCTGTCAGTTCAGTAAGGGAAGTGAGCTGATTCATTCAACCATTGTAACTGACACATCTTTCTGGATGAAGTGAGCCACTTGAATACTATAAATACAGGTGTATATACACTATATCTCAGACCACGAATATTTCAACACTTACCGAAATTTCCAAGACTATTATCCCTAGTATCAACTTTCATTTCAAGGTATTCAACTTCATCTAGATTCTTCATGCCAGTCAATGTTTTCTGTAGAAACAAACAATAATTGAGAATAAACCGTTTTAGAAGGACTTCATGATATTTATCTGACAACTTTATGTACAGAAAAAGACTTTTAACTAGATAATTGAATCAGTAGTAGGGCTGGAATCTAGCTGTACCCCACGACCTGTTAGTCACTAACTTTTGTCTTTGGGCAACAAGGTAATATTAGTTTTTGCACAAAATTTAATGTGCACTTAACCTCAAAATATTTTTTCCACCAACATAGAACTTTGCACCTACCGTATTCCAAAAACATTTAGTCTCTATTCCAATTTTGGAGTTTTTTATGGGCTAATCAAAACTCATTTGGGTATGGTTTGAAAGATCTCTTCCCTTACACATGCTACATGTAAAAGTTGTCCATGAGCATTAAAACTGATGATGTCACAAGTGGTACAAGGGACGTGGTCCTGGGCGGCCGGGTTTGGCCAGCACGGGTGCCAATGGGTTAAATTTTGGGGGAGCAGGGTTGGTGCAGTGGTGAGAGAGCTCGCCTTCCACCAATTCAATTCCCTGACTTGGTGTCATAAGTGGACTGAGTTTGTTGGTTCTCTACTCTGCTCCGAGAGGTTTTTCTCCGGGTACTCCAGTTTTCCCCTCTCCCCAAAAACCAACATTTGATTTGATTTGATTAATTTAGAGTTAATTTGATTTAGTCTCCCCAATTAGTAGAGCACCTGTGCTTGGCTAGATAGATTTTTTAGATTATTATTATCATTATAAAGTAAGCTTCATCTGGTACACGGCCGAGTCACAAGGGGCATGGGTCTATTCCTGATTTGACATCAAACTGTTTTGTGTGCATGTTTACAAACACTTACTGTGATGCAAATCAGTTTGTGACATCAAATCAGAAACAGACCCACACTCCTTTCTAGCTACCGTATTTACCTGTGTATAATGCACGCCCATGTATAATACGCACCCTAATTTTTGACTTCACTTTCGAAAAAAAGGTTGAATGAAAGGAAAAGTGAGTACACAAACCAAATGTAAATAGTATAAAACACATTTGTTTAATAAAATTCCCTTCTTTCCTGAAGGTAACAGGTGAGCTTATTTATGACAAATTATGTTGTTAAACTACTTTACCGGTATAAACATAAACTATCCATAATATTGAGTGAATAAACCAACAAAAACTTTTGTAAACTTGTTTGCAACCTTGGGCACAGTTTTTCTCTTGAATATCACCCTTGGTCTCAACTTCAATCCGTCACTAGCACACGCCAACACAACAGTTATGCCATTCTTCTCATTCCCGGTCATTTGAATCTTGATGGTTTTCTCTCCTGAGATCAAAACGTAAAGCCACATCCCACAAGCTTTATGTTTTCATTGCTTGTTTTATTGATATGTGGGTACTTGAGCCTGGGCATTAGCTATGCCATGCTGATGAGGCCTAACAAAGCCAAAACAGCTGTCCATGGCTGCTAATGCTTGGGCTCAATCTTTGCTTTGGTAGAAACAGCTGTCCATGGCTGCTAATGCTTGGGCTCAATCTTTGCTTTGGTTTAAGGGGTAATGCCTGCTACCTTGTGGCCTTAGTGCCTTTTGAGTGGCTTCAGCTTACTTGATCACATTAATTTGTGAAGTATCCTTGTCACTCCAGCCACATCCCACAAGCTTTACGTTTTAATTTTTTTTATGTTGTTTTATTTTAGTGAGGACATCCCTGAAAGGCATGTAATGTCATCATCTTAAGGCCCTGGCAAACAAGGACACAATGTTGCGGACACATTGTACATTTGTTGCGGACACAAATTAATGTTTCCCTGTTTGCCCGCGTGCGCAACATTTGTTGCAGACACAAAATGTTTCTGGTAAAAATCAGAAACATTTTTTGTGTCTAGGACACATAGATGCAAATGAGCGCCTAGAGGGAGCACACGCGTATGATGGCTCCTGAATAATTTCATGTTTCTGCCTTGAAATAAGCTTATTCTATATCATTGGGATCCTTATTTCATTGATGATACATCTTATACATCTACAGTACCAGTTAAAGGTAAGTTGACAGTCTCTTTCAAGTCTCGATTCTTGACTCGATCCTCGATACTCGATTCCTGCGAGTTTCGAGCATCGAGGATCGAGGCTCAGCCATCGAGAATCGAGTCGAGGATCGCGTCTCGCAAGATCAGAGATAATGAGCTTGTCACTTGGCTGATCACTCGATAGACCTCTCGAGCAAATTGGGGATGACATCTTCAATAGCAACTTCAGCTACTCGAAGGAACGCAAACGATGCAAGAGCAGTTGTTCAGTACGCGATATGTTTCTAAATGTGATTCAACCTCTTTGACAGATGGGCAGATTCGCAGAAATCAACGCTTGAGAAAGAACAGAATGGCCAAGGACTGACTGCACCACTACAGTATCTCCCAATAAGTAACAGATGTTCGATGAATAAAACTTGGCCGACTGAGCGTTTCATGTTTTTGTCACAGACACGCATAATTACTGGGGCCAGCCGAAGGCTGGAACCGGTCATAAAATGCTGTTTGTTCCTTTCGTTTTTTCAATGTCTCGTTTCCAGGGCCCCGCTTTCCGCTGTGACAAAGTCGTTGTCATAGTAACTTTACTTGAGGCAATCGAAGGCATTCCAGACAAAGATTATAACTTTTGGAGGGAACGAAAACATCCACAATCTTTATGAGAGACTACTTCATGAGCGAAAACTTAAGAGGGGGTATTTAGAAAGACGTATTTAGGAGCGACCACTGCACTTGAGAGTGAACCTTTTATCGAGTATCAAAGCGAACATATTTCAAAACTATCTTTACATCAATCTCTTGTAAAACGTAAGAACAAGAGTAGCATGTTAAAAACATTTCTCTTTAATAGCATTTCGTTGATTCTTATACCGAAGTCCTCGGCAAAAAACATACATAAAATGAATTCAAAAAGAAGCAATCGGATAATTTTTTCGCTGCCCGACGAAATATTACAGCGCAGCGAGAGAAAGAGGAAAGTTGTACATCAAAAAGACGACAAAAACAAGGCAATTATTTTGAGATAAATCGTTTTTCAACTGTGTGAATTTAGTACCAAATAGCTCTATCCCCAGGAGTTCCATAGAAGGTGAACAAGACTCAATAAAATATATTTGAGGGAAGTGAATATACTAAACAAACAAATCACAGAGGTTGCCGTAAATTAAGGTCTTCAATGTACAGAAATCCAAATCCAGATTGCACTAAAACTCTCAAATGAAGGCAACCAATGAAAGAAAAGTGACAGGAAGTTCAATAACAATAGATTTTCATTCAAGATGAGGCAAAAAAACTTATCTAAAAGCACAAAAAATGTTCGAAATTTCACAGACGTGATTCGCTGCATGAACACGTGTTCGAATTAATTATTCACGCAAAAGCGAAAGCATGAGTTTTTCCCACAAGTTTTGCGGTTATTTTATCGGCTGTGGCTTTGCCTATCGTGCTAAAAGCTGAATTCAACTTCGAACTAATATGTGCATTACCATTTTTGTTTTCTAAAGTCCAGGCAGCTGCTTTAAATCCGCTTTCTGTATTCAAAACTCTCTTGAAAGCGTTTTCGTTGCGGTTGAGGGAAGAAAAAATTATTCACAAGAAAAGTTTCAGAGGGCTCCGTTCGCCTTGATCTTCCATTCTGAGGCCACCTAAACATCGATAATGTTCTTCCTTTCCATTTTAAGTGCCAAAGAAG